>OX419762.1:27349464-27701388 GCA_948567375.1 Lunularia cruciata | reverse complement strand
AAATTCACCATCTGCAAATGCAAATGCTGTGCAAATGCTCTTGTCAGTAAACTAAACCAAAGGGTTTTGTAGTTTTGCATTGGTGTGTTGGTTCATATCCATATATATTAGTGTGGTGAGGGAGATAGCGCAAGTTATAAAATGTGATTTGCATCATCTTACGGCAACAAAGAAATTAATTGGAGATCAAGGAATTTTACTCCAAAAGGGCAACAAAAATTTAGCAAAAACCTGATTACAATGTAGGCTCACATTTGGATGCAAAATCAACTTGCACTATCAAGCAACTACCCACGGCAACGAGCGTCAACCATCATCAAACAGCGGCAACCAGCGTGTATGGGCGCCAACGAGCATTGAGCTTCGAGCGCCATCGAGTGGCTACGGGCGGCTACGGGCAGCGACGAGCAACAACGTGCAACGACGAGCAACGATGAGAAAAATCCCATTTAATCCTAAATTAATATATTAAATCCCATATAAATCGTGTTCCCGCTCGTCTAGTGCATAAATTTGTCAACTTTTGATTACCATGGGTATTCTCGAACATCATGGATGCTCCCTTTGGTGGCCTCGGTCGTCTAGTGCATAAATTTGTCAACTTTTGATTACCATGGGTGTTCTCTAACATCATGGATGCTCCCTTTGGTGGCTGCCCCTTTCACTCTAACCCTCAACGATAAACTTTATTAACCCTAATACGTAATCAATGCACTACGGAATGATAACGAAAAATTCCTTATTCCTTATTTTCTACGAACCACCTCATACGGAGTACGCTAATAATAAAGAACTTGGCCCGAACTCCGTAACGATACCTTTTCTACCTCCCGGGTCACACACCATACACATTTAGTCAACTCTTTGTAACTATCTATATGAAAAGTTATGAAATTTCATATAACTATTTCTGAAACCCCCTATTGTTGCTCTTCTAGGGTGCATGGAAAACGATGAGTGACACAACTCCAGTCTGAATGATTCTTTTGTGAAATACAGGCATCTGCCTGTATTTCACATAGATAGACGCAATTGACTGTTTCAGGCAAACACAGAGTACTGTACGTTAGATACTTTGGGATGTGTCGAAAGACCCGCAGCCCAGGGCTACACCCCTCGAGAGAGAGATAGGCCACAGTCTCGTACTGAAGGGGTATAAACCATTCACATGGAGAAAAAGCGACCGCTAGTGAAAACAAGAAGGACTGGATAGGAAGACACCATCAAGTCGTACAAGAAAAAAACAAAGAGGGTAAAATTGGGGCAACAACACCCAAGATATCTTCACAAGGGATCAGATCCTTCGCTGAACTACAGGGTCTTGAATGTGAACATTAATCTGAAACATCAACTTACCAAATGTCTCATTAGATACTAGTCTAACATCTTTGCAGTGTGTTCTTTAGCTGAATATTCTAGCCAGCGTCTCTAAGGTTTATAGCGATTCTAGGAAAGCAATGACCTCAGGGCTTGCTGCTCTTTGTGCCTGCTTGCTCCAAACACTAGAATGAGGGAAAAAATAGCATGTTTATAAAACATCTTGTGTTCTGGTCGATGGATAATTACGAACAGTTCATGATATCATGTAAACATTCGGATTTGGAGTGGGATTCTCAACGAGAGGTATCACATAAAGATTTAAGTTACATGACAGAAGTGAAAATCTTGAATACAGTGTTTTATCAAATGTGTACAGAACTATATTGGATAAATAATGAATTTGAACAATTTGGATCTTATTTCAAGTTTCATATGAAGTGTTCTGATATATATACATACACCCATCTCAAGTTTCAAACTTATCCAAGAAAGATTGCATGTTTCACTGCTTCCAAGTCTTATCCTAGATATTCTTTTGGGTCTTTGGCATATGCATGTATACGTTGTTTACATGTATTGCTCGTTACAAGGTTGTAGAACTAAGATTGGAAAAAGTATCTCTCCACCAAATCCAATGACTCGGGATTTCAGTGAGATTCAGATGAAGTGACCACATACAAGACCGCAACCTCTGATTCCGTGAATTTCCATGCACTGTTTTACATTGTTGTAGTAAATAACACTAGGAAAAATTTTCTCAACCGAGCCCAGACTTTAATTTTCATTGAGATCCGCTTGAAGTGACCGTGTGCAAAGGTGCAACCCCTGATTTGGCCGCGAATTGGATAGTGATAGTACGCTGGTCTATTGTGTCATACCAGTTAGTTTCTTCTAGTATTGCACACAGAAAATCTTTCATATCACTAATGATGCATTACACTGTAAACTTTTCGCCACTAGTACAGCTGTCTTCAAGCTTCATCTACTCGCTTTGACTCCATTTGCTGCTTTAATTCCATGAAAACACTATTAATAACGTGAATCCTCGTGATGCATCAACCGTGCAACCACCACTTCTATAACTGGTAAATGTCTAAAGCTTTCATCCATCCGCTGACGATATAATTATTGCTTTGACTCCATAAAAGGCATATGCAGTCCAGAATCGACTTGTCCGAGTACTGACGGAATTGGGGAGCATCCTCCAAACACCATTTAACTTCTACACAGTATATTCATGCATTCTCTCCTCAGTAAACTCATCAAGTGCAATAAGGATATACATTACTATTCGTCGAACTACGAAACCATGAGAAACCCAAGCATACTAAGGTCACTAAACACACTAGAATAATACATGCTTGTATCAGAACATAACGCATAAAGCAGAAACAGTATTCTCACAAAATATTATGTTAATAAGTGCATTGACATATCAGAACATAACACGCAGTACAGAAAAACGACTACTGGAGTCGTGAGCTCATTCCCACTGCACAACTTGGAGTCTGAATCATAAGGAACTTTCCATCATGAAGTGTGCCCAGGTAATTCTTTCGAAAAAATGAGATATCATTTGCTTTCACAGGCACATGAAAAAGCAAAGATAGAATTCCACCATCTTTTATGTTAAGCCCTCGCTAAAGAGCAAAAAAGAATTGACGCATCAGAATGCTTCCATCAACGGTGTGATATCATAACCTGGGGCTATTCGCTTGTTCAGTATACCCTCACCGCAACAACCGCAACTCATTTTCCATCTACAGCCCTACAGTATGCCAGTCCAGATCATGCTGACTCCTGACATAAGCAAAGTGGACAACTGCGAAGACGTACCTTCTAAAGACTCTTCTCACCGTTATCCAGCACCCTCCACTTCCTGTATTCACGAGAGCAGTTGCTGGATACTCGTAACAGTGAAGCTTCCAATCACCCGAACTTTGTTATGGGCCTGATTTAAACAGCTCTTCCAGTGACTTTGAACAGGCCGCTAGTAGATATGACAACGTTCACGATCCGATTGAACATACAAGAGCAAGGGCAGCTGGCTCCACGTCACAGAAGTGACCAAGGACTTTACAACTAGTCCAACAACAAGAAGCAATATCTTTGTTCTTTTTTGCTGGCCAAGTCATTTGAGCTGAGATTGATCACACTCGATGAGCTGTACAAGAAACTTGGTAACTGTACAATATCAGAAGGGGCGCCGTACGCCAGGCCACCTACATCTAACGTGCAAGACAGAAAGGTTCTGTCATCAATTAACCTTTTAATTTTAAGGTACCTGCACTTTGTTAAAAAAATCTCACTACAATTTCTAGTGTCTTCTTTAAAGAGTCCTCCCGGATTGCTTTGCTTTTGTTGTCGAGGATTTCCTCCCTTGCTTTGTCTGAGGGCCATCAGTCAAACTCCTGCACCACAATAAGTAAGATCAAGTTGGCTATCCATCAGGAGAGGTTTCCTACGAAGTCTGGAAGTGCATTGATAGACGAAGTATGTAATTGAATCCCCACATGTTTGGAGTAAGATTCTTTGCCTGAAACTTCACTGTAGTATATCAACAGTGTATTGGTTGTAAGATATGAGCTAGAGTATCACCTCCCGACGATGGGTTCAGATAAAAAGTAGGTTACCAGCCATTAAATCAGCCAGAAAGTTGGGTAACAAAGCATGAGACCAGCAAATGTACTTCTACGATCCCTCTATTGTGTAAAACTCAGATGATTGGACAGTTCAAAGTGAGAAGCCAACAAAGGTCTAAATGCTCCAATACCGCAACAACGTGCCATGCTCGCAAACGGGAAACTGGAGGTAAAGCTTAATCACCTGTCTTCTTGCTTATCTTCGATTGCGTAGTGGGTTTCCTCAGTAGGTAGCTCGACTTTGAATGGATCGTGCCATTCAAGATCGCTAGCAGCTGCTCTTCTCCAGCGTCGTGAAAACGCTTGCAGCTCCACTTTAGATCTATTCCTTATCTGCAGATTATGGTAGGACGACTGAGATTAAGAACTAATTTCGAGCAGGGAGATTCCAAGAAGACGAGGAATTGCGTAACAAGACATACTAAGTTCAGAAAATACATTCTAACCTCTCCACGAGTATCCACTTGAGGCACCTGTAAATCAACATCAGAAGGACAAGGTTCAACATCAACATCATCATCAGAAGTACAAGAAATCAAGTTACCAATTATGACATCGTGAAACGAATACATCTGTGGGTATATATCGTAGATTTACCCACAGATGTACCAACTTCACACTAGTTTGAATAGAAGCACGAAGTCTCATTTGAAACGTCCTTGCATGAAGTTGTATCTAGAGGTTGCAAATTACTTGTCTGGAAACAGAGTGTAAAATGCTTGCAAAAAAAAGTAGCAAGTGCTCACTGAAGACATACAGGAATTCCGGTTGTAGATATGGACGCATTATCTTCAGGTCCTACTTGATCCTCTGCAGTCTGCATCAGACCAGTGATTGATGATAAAGTGTTAGCATCATAAACTAGTAATCAATGAGTTTCAAGCGCATATCAGACTCTAGCTCGGCATTCACGTAGTGGCTAATTAATAGCGATGGAATCTTGAAAACTCCCTGGTTAGCAACTATGTGCAACATTAGTGCAAGATACTTCAAATTTGATAGCCAAGGTTTCCAGCTTTGCATAAAGACAGGATTCAAGACAAGTGCACCTTGTTGGGAAGTTGACCTCCCAGGGAGGGAATGCCTTCATGAACAATGTACTCACTGTCAATAATACCAACTTTTTCACTGCGAACCCCCTGAAAAGTGCAAAAGGTATATATCTGGGGCTTAGAGGTAAGACTGTGCAAACATCGAGAGTACTTTCTAGACGTTCACATCTCTAAATTAGTAGTACGAAAGAAAATTGTAGTAAGCTCTGACTGCACGAAATATATACAGCTACTTGACTCAAAGGTGTAAAACAACAGATGTTTACAAGCGCTAAGAACACTCTTACAAACACTTATTTAAACTCAATTCGTTCAGAAGCGGGCAGCAGCGAATGTCGATTTACCTGAGCACAATAACCCAGCTTGTAGTCCAGGCCCCAAGCATGAACCAAATCGTTCTGCAATTTGAAGAAGAGAATAAGCTAGATGGCAGTGAAAGGAAGATTCTGCTTTCTGATATCCTAATTTACTAACAGGATAATTACTAAACTTACGTCTTTGTGGAGCGTACAAGCAAAAGATGGAAAGGCATTCAATACGAACATGTCCACCTGCCCGAGTCACTACTTGCTGAAGGCCAAAACCTTTGGTACTTTATACTCACTGAAGGTCAAGACCTCCAGTAACCCTCCTCCTAAGCTTTCATCCATGATTAACACAGAAATTTTCATCAACAAAGTGACACTTTAAAAGTTATCCGCAGAAAGTCATATCTATGCCATAAACACGAAATTTACCTGAATCATGTGCCAAGTGCATCTCCAGGCCGCCCGGGAGAAAACTGGGGCCATCATTTCTACCCACCTGCATTAATTCTCTAGATGTTTAGAGAACTACAAACAACTGCCTAGAAACCATAAATTGCTTTTTGATGTCTATAGAATCCGACTTGTAGATCAGAACAATACTTTCACATCAGAGATATAAGTTCCAAGGGCAAAGGGCTGGAGTGCATGAGCCTTCAAAGTAAGAATCCACTTACCCTGTACAGGGAGGACCGGTGCTATTAACATTACAAGAATTCCAACCCGTTCCAGTGATTAATCGTCTGCATTCGGTCATTATGAGCGAATCAATTACTTCATATCCTTGGTCGTTGATTACTGTGGAGAGGTAAGGTTAGAAGGCACAAAAACGAAATTTTAGATGGTTGTAGGAGTGGATGGATTCACTTGCCTGTGAACTCTCTCTCGTGGTTGACGTACAGTCAATCTATGATGGACTTCTGAAGAGCTTGGAGCTAGCGCTGGCTGGGAAATTTCTAGGCCTTCATCTTCCATTATGTTTAAGTACCTGTCACAAACCAATAACGTCTATCATGAGCATGATCATTTGTGAAACGTCCAGTAACACACCATCTCTGCAACAGTCAACAAGCCAACACCAAGTTGTCCCACCACTTCGAGAAATTCGTGTGATGGTAACTGAACTGCCTTGCGGAACAATAGAATTGTAGGAATATAAGAATTCAACCTTCAGCGTTGTTACTGGAAAGACGGTATAGATTATGAAAGAGTTTGTAAACGCCTGAAGAATCTCACCTGCTGGCATGGAAATGATCCACTCCAAGGTCTTCATCCCAGAGGAAAATGTACTTGTATTTCGCGACGACATCTGGATGCAGAAATCGCTTCGCGAACCACCTGCAGTATTGATTCAAACTCACGATAAACGATGATAACCAGTAACAATTGGTGTGTACTACGTGAAAAAGGAAAACTGAATACATGCGTTAGAAACTCAGGAACGGAGTAAATCTGACTCATCCACGGAGAATAATTCTGCCTCAAGAAATACGCGGGACAGAACACTGTACCAAGAAGAATGACAAGGGTAAGCTAAAACGATATCATAATCTTTTCTCGCCTGTTTCGGTCATGGTACGGGAACTTCAGATCGCAATGACCTGAAAAACTTTCTAAATTTATGCTTCTTATCCTCGAATCCCCGAGACAAGGTGTAGCTTTCCGCTGGTTGTAATATTCAAACATGCAATAGCTTTAATCGCAGACCATACCTAACGACCTGGTAGTTGACTTTCTAATAAATCTAGGCTCTTCCCATTCTTCTGATCGTTGCCCCTGGAAATATAAGACTATACTATGCCCAAGGTCCGGTGTACCTATGGGAGGCAACGCTCATTGTCTTTCCTAGTAAAGCTCACAGTATGTCTTAAACCATTGAGCTTCAAAGGTATAAGGGGCTTTAAAAAATGAAATATTGACTCTAGTTCATCGTCATGAATACTGGGGTGTTGAGTGATGCTAGCACTCTGTAGTTGGTTCATTATTCAAGTTGATACTGGGGTTGGCCTTCCTATACGCAGACCCTATTTCTGATTGCTAGGTGTGTACTGCTGATGTTCGTATCCATCGCTTCACATCCAAGTCTACGTGAGAGCTGTACCCCACAACCTTATCTTCAGCAGTGTTAGAGCTCAAGACGGGCAGAAAATTTTATTGTGGTGAACCGACCCTGAGTTCTAAGCTAGATCAGATTTCAATGCTTAAACCTCTGAGATCTACACATATCAATAAGCAACGGTTATAAACCAATAAACATGCGTCAAAATTCACATACCACTTCGTCTGATTAGCAGCCATCACGTGGATCGCCTGTGGAGTCCACTCCAAATCCATCCACCCGTCTACGTGTCCATCATAGTGGAAAAGCATCACTGTGAAATTCTCTGCAGGAAACTGTTTCAGAGATGGCATGTATTAGGTTCAAGCATCACTTAGAGGATTGCCAATCAAGCAGCCACGCTGATTGATTGCTTCGCCCCTCTGCAGTTTCATTTCTTCGCAACTTAAGCACACGGCCTTTGGAGCAAAAAGAGGTATCCATGACGACTTACAACTTATTCTGCAATGTGCCAACCATACTCCTGAAAATACTAAAGAAATATTCGAAAAAGCTGAGATTCATGGTGTGACCCACCAGTTGATTGACGCGAGCAGTAGTTCAAGAACCATTAATAGCATGTGTAGGCAGACATAGCTCTTGTACAACTACACTAATCCAAGTCGTAAGTGCGAACCTTTTGAACAATCTTATCGACATCCTTTTTCTGCTTGAGACCAACTGCCATAGCTAATAAATTTTCTGGAGAGACTGCTCCCTGCATAGACAAGCAACTAATATCACATACTTAGCAATTGAACCTTCAGAAATAAAACCTCTACTTTTATACTGAAACAATCTCGATTTCTTGTGAATCTGCTAGAGCCTTCAGTTGACCGTTCGGCAATGTTCTACAAGGAAATAGCATCGAATTTGTAGTTATCAGCCGGATATAAACTGCGTAACTCAACATACTTGAGCAAAAAGTAAAGAAGGAAACCCATATTTGATTCAGAAGAAAGTCACAGCTGATTCTGAATCACAACCATTAGTTGGTCGACTGTTCTTACAAGTTGATCCTTTTCATTTGTCCTTCCTCATAAAAATGAAGTTTACCCTGCATGGTGAATAAACATCCTTACCTTTTCTGGAACCTGCCATAGATGTCTACGTTCCAGGTCCGTGGTGGCCTCGACTATTCCATTTGGCAATGTTTCAGTACCCTCGCGTTTTGCGGGCTTGGGGCATACAATTTGGCGTCCAGGAACCTCTGCGGACTTAGCTTGCACCTACAATAAGATCACGATGAGCAAAGGAATCTTACTACTGGAGCCACGATTAAGATACAAGATAATGATTCTCTGTAGCAGCATAATCACACTTAATTTGTAAAAGTTTGCAAGTGGGCCAAGACGCACCTATTAAGTACGACCAAGAACATGCCTTCATCACCAACCTTGATAGAGGGCACTCAAAATACTTGTAATCTAGACGGACAATTACAGCTAAACATAAGCTTGCAGTGCGCAAATTCCAATCTGTGCACATTGTTAGGCTGAAGCACCGCCTGGCGCTATTCCGCATTGAAGCACGGTCCCAACGGTGTAACTTTGCGGAAAGATGTGATAGATAGCACAGACATGGTTGAGGAACGATGGACAAGAAAGCAGTTATCGGAGTTGTGACTTCGGATAGCTAAGTTCTTTGGAGTTCCTGGTGGTGCTCATGGTTAGGCAGATGAAGTCACATCCGGATAATAGATAAGGGTAATATATCGGTAGCGCTTATGCTCACCGTGCAATTTGTTGAAGAAGTAACGGGATTGAAGCTCTGCATAAACGTCGAGACGCTCCATGCACCATTGAACTGCACAGGAAGCAAGTTACAGGAGGCAAGTATAATGAGGAAGTGAATAGCTGTATCTCCTTCAAAAGCTAGGACTGTAGATGTGTGGATGTTAAGTCCCACAATTTTTCGTAGCTTCGTATTAGGATCTGCTGATGAACATGGAATACTTGATAAGGCTGTCAGAAGAAGGGTAGCACTTCATATGATAAAGGTCACCGCTAGGATAAAGGCCCTTTTTGGTAGTTATAACGTCCTACAGTGCTTCAAAGGACAAACTTTCTGCTAGAACAAAGCAGGTTAACTGATCCTACTGTGTAAGGGTCGTTCATGGCCACATTGCAGAGAAACAACATGAACATGATGAAGACTGCGCTGAATGCTAAAAAGCTCGGCCGAAAAACCTTGCGCCATTTTGTTTCGCCGGATTTTCTCTCAACCTGAAACTCAACATTTAAATTTGTATCAGTCTCGGAATATCCGGATGCAATCTCAACATTTTCAATGAGAACACAAAGCGCATACAGATAACTTGTAACATGATGTCTCGATCAAAACTGCTGCTGTTCCCGATCCCCTAATTGGCCTTCGAACCAATTTTTAACACCGGTTCAGTCCTGGTACCGAGGGGCTCATTGGAAAAGGTAAATCATGACTGTCTCATATCTCCAGAAACTTGCACCACCGTCGACCACATGGGATGTTAATCATGAAATCTCCGCAACTACCGACTGGAGCTTACGGTTATCAGTATTGCAGTATTAAATCTACCCTTCCTATGCACCATTCCTGGATAAGGAGTATGAGCTATCGTACCATATAGTGAATGGCACTACCAACTTCAGGAACTCCTTCAGAGGATAAGCTAACTACACATATATGGAACTTCAACCTCTCGGAGACGCGTAGTTCTAATGTTATCTCCTTCCGTGTGAACTTTTTCAATTGATAACTAAATTCTTGGGTCTAGAATATAAGGCATACTCTCTGAAGAAATGGATCGGTCTGAAGCTGATCTGCAAAATCGACCCAAACCATGGTCATCTGACCTCACTCGGCTGGCAGTTTCTCGAGGATAACTCTGTCGCCGTGGCTTTGGCAATTCCAGACCTTCACGGAATGGCATGCACAACAGTATGTCGTACTAACTACAGAGTGTGTATGCGCAAAAGATAGAGATAAAGATAGTTATCCGCGGAATTTCGAGAGCGCTGTATGAAATGATTTACTACAGAATAGCTACGATTGGGGTTGTGGTAGCTTGATCTGAAAAATGAAGAGGGGCTACGCTACTGTTCTTGCATATGAACAACCGTTTCACTTTGGAAGGCGATATTCGACAATGCCCACATGTTGAGACTAACCACAAGGTCCCAGAGCAGCGCAGAAAAACTAGTAGATTTGGAAATACGAGACGCAAGAATTGAGCCCCTTTCAAAATCTCCTGTCTCGAGATGGCTGATCCATGACTAGTACATTGGCAGATTCGGCAACGAGGACCAGCTTGATTCACACAGGCCTAAAGATTGTAGGGAGTTATGAAGCAGGATAGAGACGCCCATACAATTTCCACAAAGCTGAAGCCCACAGGCACACCATTGATCCAACCCTTGAAAGTCATGGCCACCTTTCACCTCTGGACCCTGCGTGTTGAAGGACACAACGTCAACTTTAACACTGTCTATATGTCTGGGGCAAGCATACTGATAAGCCTGCTGGGCGCCTTGCCTGATGCAAATTCGATTTAGACCGGCTTCTTAACAAATTTGTCATTGCGTCGGTATGTGTAGCTCTGTTAAATCATCTGCTGACTGCTATCTGATTGCTATGAGCTCCATTTCCGAATCTGTATCAACAGTGCTCGTCATGCATCCCTGTTCGTCAGCGAATGACAATGGAGGCTCCTGGGAAGAGACTTAAGCCTCCAATCTCACCGAATCAGCAATGCTCCACCACAAATTCATCAAACCCTACGATGAGAATTGCGAACCTGATTTTGCTGACTGTCCAACATCGCTCTTGATTATTTTTTAATGATGGAATCCTCAAGATCTGCAGATCCGGCTTGAGCAACTACTTATGTAAAAATAAAACTAAGCCTGTGCACCACCACCGTGATTGTATCCAGATGTATCCGTAACTGAACGTGCAGTAATCCACTGACAGGGCCACGGAGTCTAACTTCACCCGATCACACGCATGATGTCTGGATCCAACTTGTGATCCTTGAGGCTGCTGAAAATCTGGAATCAGGACCTGGTGCAATAACAACCACCTGCAGAAACCAACTCCGCTAACGCTTACAAGGGACTCTAACAACAGGTCCAGCGGAATCAATCCCCTTCACGGCAGTCGCAGCTTCAAAGGCGACAAGTCCTGACCGTCTGCGTATGCAAACTACGGAGTTTATTACGTTCTGAAATAGCTGTGTGAATCCTCCATCCCTCCCTTCGCCTCACCACCAGAAGGAAAGAAGACTTCCATTCTGGTGGAAGTGAAGACACTGAGCTCGTCCAGGGTCAAAGCTCTTTCTGGTCCCCAAGCCTCAAAGTAGCAGAAGGAGTTAATCACTACAGTTAACAGTAATCCCTAACACTCTGACACCAAAAGCACACATAATACAGTAGGATTACTGTAAATGGAGAATTATTTCATCTCCAGTCTCACTGGTTGTTAGGACGGAGCTGAACAGTGAAATTTGTAAGGAGGAACAGACCTCATATAGATGTAATGCGCGAGTACTGGAGTACGACCTCCATGGAACAGGTCTCCACATCGAATCTAGTGTAGCGTATTGTACTCCCACTTACGTCAGCATTTAGACAAGACTGGAACCGGTCCGCAGATTGTCGTATCTGAGCTTGATGCAGATTGACAGCAGATATCAGAACTAAAACTCGCTGCACAGCGACTGCACATAATAATTTTCCCCGCGGGTCCCACGGCAAAAGCCTCCAGGATGGCCATGAGAAGAAAAGATGGAGACGAACAAGGCCTTCCACTGACTGTAAAGCATTGAATCTGTGCTCGCCCTACGTGACGTAAACAACAGTCATGCAATTCCGCCAATTATTCACATTGTAACCACACTGTCCGTCTTAATTCCTTTCCTTTCGCTTTTCTCTACACTTACAAGAGCGGACCTCCTCAAAACCGGAGCAACTTTGCCGATGATGTGCGGATGTGCAAGCTTGTTGAAACGCCTGGAATTCAGTCTGTTGATTTAACTGAAACTGTCTAATCAACGCCTGGCTTTCCGAAGCCGCGGAGCGCATTGTCATCAGCTCATGAGTTTTCTTTGTTCATCAGTGGGTGGGAGCCAACGTCGCGCCACAACCCGCGTAAGTATCCTCACGAAACACGGTCATGCACCAATCGCAGAGCGACTTTCCATTGACGCACCACTACTGCTCTGGGAAGATCCGACGTCGCATGCCAGAGAGCTGCTTGCGACTGGGATGATAAAGCGGTGTCAGCTTTTGCGGCGACGACGGGGTCCCAGAAATGCACGACCCAGATGATATTCCGTGAAAAAGCCTCTTTCGTCCCCATTGCGGCCATAATAGCAGTGCCGCTAAAAGTGTGGTATTCGCACTCAAAGAGAACGAAGCGTAAACGCCAACTTTAGCTACTTTTTCCAAAGTATCGGCACGTTAAGAAGATGAGCCCCAAACACAATTCCTTCGCTTACGCCTTTGCGTCCCCATGCATGTCATGATTCCCCTCTTGCGTATCCATCCCTACGAGAGAGTAACTCCTTCAGTAACGTGTTGCGTTATAGTTCATGTTCCTTCGACACCAACATGCGCATTGCTTTACGATCACATTTTGGCCAGGAGAAAGTCGCTAGGACACCTGATAACCATCAATTCGCTAGACATGCAGAAAGAGAAGAGGCGACCACATAGAACACAAGAAGGATTGGGAAGAGCCCATCAAGCCAAGCCGTACAAGGGAGAGCGTTTATTTAGACGAGCGCTTATCTCTCTACATATGCCACATATTAGTACTTGCAAGCATCTTTCAAAGGAAATAGGAAGAATTATGCACCTCACACTTTCGAGTTGGAAATGGAGCAAGAGGAGGAGTTGAAAATATTAGAGCGGGGGAATTGGCCAGATGGAGCATTGATGATGAGGAAGAGATTGTTGCAGACTCTGAAATAAAGTTGTTGGTAAAGTGCTGGATTTTATACACAATAGCAGATACCTGACCCTGAGATCTAAAACATTGAGGTCTACTGATTTTGTTACTAAGTTTTCATGTGCTTGAACCTCACATGTTTAAAAGGCTATAGGGCGTATGGATATAGAATACTTCTTTGCTTTAGTGGAAATCATCAAAGATCATTCTGCATTTGCACAAAAGCGTTCAGGGAAAAGTCATAGTGCAATTTGGCTTCACGTGGTAATGGCTCTAGATCTCTTTGGCTCTAGATTACGGGAATGGTGCTTCCGACCTAAGGGGAGTGAACCTATGGGAGTTAAGTGCAGGCTCTACCATTATATTTATAGAGAGAGTTAGCAATATTAGCCACCATGTGAAGGGAGGTCCAATGGCCTGACAAGGAGGAGAGATCCCGCATATCGTCTTTCTTTGCAACGAAAGGATTCCCCATATGTGTTGGGTTGGTAGATGTGCTTTATTCCCCCTTGCACAGATACCTAAGATTGATGGTGAAATATATTATAGTATGAAGGGTTTTTACTCACTAAATGGCCAAGTTATTTGTGATGATCAAAGAAGTGTGCTTCATTTTGCTAGAGTGAGAGACTCAATGATCCCCATTCCTTGAGATCCAATCACAAGTGACTTGCATGTGCAAGGTGTTGTTTGATGTATTTCCTTACAATAGATTTTGTGTTATTATATGGTTCTTGGGAATGTTTTGAGCACTAGAATTTGTGGTATTGCAACTTCATTTGCAAATTGTGGTTTAATTATTTCTTTGTGTCAATGGTGTTGTATGAAAGGATGTCAAGTTCATGTCACAATTTGACAAGTTTGAAGAAATCACCTCTTTGGACAAATCTAAATTATAGAGGTGTCAAGAACTCTTTTGACCTCCACAAATATTTGCTTGCACATTCCAAGTACACATCCGATGTCACATCTAGTTCATGCCTTCAAAATAGCTCACAATGCAAATAGATGAGACTTCAACAATGTTTATCTTGCATACAAGTAATAAATGAACATTGTATGGGAGTCCTAAAGGTTAGGTGGTATTTTTTAAGAGAGTTAAGAGTTCAATTGAATAGTAGACATAGGAATGCATATTTATGAAATGGATTTAAGCATGTATTATTCTACATAACTTCCTTATTAATAGATGCGACACTTGGGAGTTGGGGTGGATGACTTTGTTGATGAGGTAGATGATGTGAACCAAGATGGTCCTACAAATAGCAAATATCAAAGGGTAAATATTATGGAGAAATTTTTAGAGTTCCATAGAAGACCGGGTGGTGCCCTATATCCGAGATCAAATGAATACAATATACTCCTCCATGTACTTGTACATTTTGGTAATATGGTATGGATGTGTACCATGTGTAGTAAAGGTATATTTTGAATGAGTGGGTGGTCAGAGGATGGTGTATGCATCTTTTGTTGACAAGAAACCACAAAGGTGTGGGTGTTCATACTCTATCCTTTAAATGGAATGGGTTGTGTTAGTATGTGTTATTTTTAGGACTCAAGTGTGAACATTGTGTATTCTTCATTATCAATATAAATAAGCCCAAGTGGAATATATGCCTTATTTTTCTATGGAAAGGTAGGGGCTAGAAAACCAAGGGAAAGATGAGAATATCACATATATCATATTTGCAAAACTACATATCAATAGTGTTACATACTTTGTGTATTTATGTAGGGGTTAGAAGTCAAAAGTAAATGTTAGGGTAGCTTCTATTGAGTGTGGACTTTGATTGGAGATGACTCTCTGATAGGCTTTGTAGATGTGGTCTGGAGCAGGGGTTTGGAGGTTGAGCCCCCATCTTGGGTCTTGCTATCATGTCATCAAGCATGGATCAAGGGGTCAAGGCCCTTTGCGGGGCTTCTAGAGTGCTACCCTAAAAGAAAAAAAATTGTTTTGGTAAAACTATCAATGTAAACAAAGGACAGGAGGTCAAGGCAGCTTGATGTAGGTAGAGTTAGGATTCATGGTTAAGGTTCACTTTGAGGTTCTAGGAAGAGTTCAGAGGAAATTGAAATGTCATAACTATATGCATAGGCTCAAGAAGGGATTAATAGGCCATAGACATTAACAGAAGCTCATTATGAGGGTTATGGAGTCTTGGGATTTAGGGAGAGAGTTTTATAGTCCGCATATTGGGAATCATGCAAAAGTGCATCAACCCATATTTTAGGTTCTGTGCAGGAGGAGGGGTCTATGCAATGGGCATATTTCTCTAAGCTTTAGATAGGTGGGTATGTGCAGCCACCCTAGCTTACTATCTCTTACAATTCTTGATTTCTGATTTGTGATTCCATGGCTACCGGGATGGAGGAGTACATTCGTTTATTTGATAAGGGTAACATATGTGACATCAAGGAGGGGCCTTGGCTGATTGAGTTCCATCCTCTTTGTGATAATACAACTTTCAGAATTGGCGTTGGTTGGATAAAACTAGTATCAAAAGTTCAATGGAGAACATCAAGGAGTCTGACCTGGATTTGCTGGGACTTAAAGTGGTCATTGGGATGGAGTATCCACACCGATGCATTCCTTGTTTTATGTGCATTTTGAATGAATTTTGAATTGTCAAACCTGCACATCCTTCTCAACTCTCTATGCATACTATAGTCTCAATTCTTTGCGCAACCCTTGCATGACCTTCTCAATTCTCTACGCATACCATAGTCTCAATTCTGTTTGCATACTATAGTCTGCACATTCCACCAATTGTGTATACCATAGTCTCAATTCTCTATGCATACTATTGTATACGCATTCTACCATTTGTGCATACTAGAGTTCTTGCATATATCGGTGTCTGCACATACCACTTCCTACACATACTACTATATGTGCTTACCGGTGTTTGCACATACCACTTTCTACGCACACCTAATTTTTGTGCCTATGTAGACCCATTTTCCATTTGCACAGACCAGCTATTTTGTTGATATTAGCTATCATCATGGCTTGTTTTTTTAGGTTCTTGCTTGCATAGAGTTTGTTAGTACATGAGACATGAATACTCATTGCAGAATTGTTCATGAGAGACCTCTCACAATTTCAGCCAGCATGATTAGGGAAGCAATTGCCTTGCCCAAGGGCAACCCTTAAAAGGAGGTTAGTTTCACATCCTCTAGTTCAAGATTGGTTCATAGTGCACTATTTTGTTGCTAGGAGATACCTACTACAACAAGTGCATATCCGGCATGGAGACCTTTCTTCCAAATGGTGTATTCATTGTTTACTTGTCAAGGAGGTCAAAGGTGGTTCATTAACATACTATTCTTCATATGAAGACTAAGATGGTGAGGTCTCATTATGATGATTATGATTTGGTAGATCTAATAATGCTAGCTATTGAGGCTAAGTTGGTAGTCTTACATAGGTAGTACCACCACCTAGATGATAGGAGATTCGAGCATACTTTTGTAAGGTAGATTCTCACACATCTTTTCCTTGAGAGTGGTATCATTGATGAGGATGAGGTTAGATATGAGAGCCTTCCATAGAATCAAGAGTACTTCATACACAAGGAAGATAAAGCATTGGATGATGGTGAATGAGAGTATAGGTTATTTTCATGAGAACTTTAGGTTCACTTGTTTTGATACTTTTTATTTTATTTTTTAGATATATTTCTTTGGTAATCTTTTAAATCTTTTGTGTTTCCTAAGTATGATTTTTTGTGTTGTTTTTGCACATTTCCTATGTATGATGTTAAGTGTTGTTTCTGCCCAAGGCATCATCTCCATGTTGTTCATATTGATATCCGTATGAGAGATGAGGAGTATACGATGAGAGGAGATGAGGAGTACCCAATGAGAGCTTGAGATGGACATGTGAGAGAGGTACATGATGATGTGTATATGAACATGGAGGTGGAGGAGCCATGTCCTTCCTTGAGTGGTGTACATGGGATAAAGGATAGCAAATTTGGTGTTGGAGTTGAGAGAGTGGACATGGTGGTGGATGAGACACATCCTTCATTGGGCCATGATAGAGAGAGGCCCTTATATGTTATGGAGTTAGGGGAGACAATTGCACTTGAGAGAGAGGTAGATTATGTGAAGGGAGAGAGTGTTCATAGTTAGAGGTTGGAGAGGGAATGTGGTCTTCAGTGAGAGATTAGAGGCAATAGACACTAAGGAGAGAAATCATGCCTTGATGGTTGGGGATCATAGGATGCAAGAGAATGAGGGTGTAATAGTATGGAGTTTAGTGATGTAGCTAGTAAGGCTAAAAAAGTAAGGAACAATCCAAATTAGCATAGAATATTCCAAAAGCATCTAGGAAGCTTCTTGGGAAGCTTCCCCACTAGTCAACTTGCACCCCAAGTAGGTAGCTTCTAGAAGCTTCCAACTAGCTTAGCTTGCATGCCAAGTAGACAGCTTCTAGAATGAAGCTTCTTGAGAAGTTTTTTAGTTAACTTGGGTTGCACTCTAAGAAATTGGCTCAAGGAAGCATCTTGAGAAGCTTCTCAAGGGCCTTGTATGCTACCTATAAATACCAAAGCCAAAGCTCATGCTAGGCATTCCAAGTTTTCCCTCATTCAAGTGTCCCAATGTGAGTTTCCATTCTCCTATTTCTCTCCTTGGATTCTGTCTTTTACATTGGTATCAGAGCAAGAATGGAATGGATGGAATTTATAGACCACCAAATCCACTTTTACCAAACCATTGCGATTTTTGCATCCAAATACTACCCAAGCATAGTTTCACACAATTCATCACCTCGCACTTTGGACAAGATTTTCTGCACATGATCACCATATCTGAGGAACCCTTGGTGCTTCCGGTTGTAACTTATGGAGAATGGTAGACGTGTTGTTTCTATGTGTTAATAAATTAGATAAATTGGGAGTGTTGTGATAGAGTAGCAATGATGGTGGCAATACCCGATGTTATCCTTGCTATGCAACAACAAATTGAGCACCTTACTTGATTGTTGGATGAACAAGATCTTTGACGATAGGAGTAGGTGGAGAGAGAATCAATTTGAGAAGGAGAAGATTGGATCAGATTCCTTGAACCAAAGGTATTTGAAGGCAAGAATCTTCCGGGTGCAGTGGAGAATTTTGTGTTTGATTGTGAATGTTATTTTGAAGCTACCAATCTACAAGACGAGCGAAAACAAATTCTCTTGGCTTCTAGCCAATTGGATGGAGTAGCAAAGCTATGGTGGAGATTCCAAGTGGAGCAAACAGAACAATAAATTGTTGCACTAATCTTGACATGGGCAATATTCAAGAGTGCAATAATTAGTCGGTTCCAAGCTATAAATGCCACACAAGTTACACGGGATAAGTTGGTAGAGTTGAAACAGATTGGCTCTGTAAGAAGTTACATCACGCAGTTCCAAAACACTATCATGCAAATTCCATATATATTGGAAGGTGAAGCTCTGGATCAATTTGTGAGGGGCTTGAAGGCAAGAACCAAATTAGAGGTAACCATGCAAGAGCCACAACACTTGGAGGAAGCCATGCGGTTAGCCAAACATTTTGATTCCTTGGTGGCAACAACTTGGTCTTGACCTCAACCTCCACAGAGCCTACCAATATACTACACACAAGTGGAGGAGCCAGCACCCATGGAGATTGATGCCATTCAACGAAGACCACTTGGCATAGTAGTAGAGAGAAAATACAACAAAATGGTGGTTGTTTTTATTGTTGCTATTTAAGGCATCGCATTGCTAAATGTCCATTCAAGAATGGACAATCTCAACAAGTTGCCTAGGTGGAGGTTGTGGAGCGGAATGATCAGGGAAGCGAGGAATCCCAATAGGAGATTTCAAGCCACCTACAGGAAGCTTGATTAGTTCAAATGGGATTGAAGGCTCAACCTATGCAAGTTTGATGCACTTGCAAGGTACAATATCTAATCTGGGTTGTAAGATTTTGGTTGATTCTGGAAGTTCAAAGAATTGCATGTCTATGCAAGTAGCAAAGGAAATGGGTTTTCCTATCAAGCCATTGATTGGAAGTAGTTTGATGATGGCGGATGGTAGAAAGGGTTTTGCATTCCGCACCTTGCATCTTGTTACCTTCAAGAGTGGAAAGGAGTATTTGGAATGTATGAGGTTTGTAGTGGCACCTCTACACTATGATATCATTTTGGTTCTACCTTAGCTTGAATGTCATAAGGTTCAATTCAATTGGACCCGATGCCAAATTCAAGTACAACACCAAAGTAGGAATTTCTGATTAGGTTATTTGGCACCTCTAAGTAAGACATCTAAGAATAGTTAGTCCCAAGATGGGAAGTTTGTCAAGAAGGTAGCCATAGAGCGAACCTGGAGAAGAGATGAGTCCCAAGATGGGAAGTTTGCCAAGAAGGCAACCATGGAGCAAGCTTGGAAGGGAGATGAGTCCCTAGAAGGGAAGTTTGTTAGTAAAGCAGATAAAGAGCAAGCTTTGGAAGAAGATAAGTCTATATTTGTGGTGTGGATCAAGTCAATTGCACAAGAACAATTTGTGGAAGGCTAAGAGCCTCATCAAGCAATGGTTGATTCAATAGTTAAGGAGTTTGCGGATGTGTTTTTGGATGATCTGCCAAAGGGATTACCCTCCGATCGAGGTACGCCCTTCAAGATCAAGTTATTGCCAGGGAGTACTCCAGTGAGTAGACCAATCTATCAGCTCTTACCAAAGGAGTTGGAGGAGTTGCAAACAACACTTACAAAGTTGTTGGAGAAGGACTTCAAATGACATAGTACCTCTCCTTGGGGAGCACCGGTACTATTTGTTCCAAAGAAGGATGGAGGACTTTGTTTCTATATTGATTATTGTAGGCTCAATAAGCAAACCGTGAAGAATGCATATCCTTTGCCTCGGATTGATGACTTGCTTGATCAACTAAGTGGAGCATGCTACTTTTCCAAGTGGGATCTTTGTAGCAACTATTGGCAAATTCCTATTGATAGAGAGGATGTGCAAAAGACTACCTTTTGCACAAGGAATGGGCATTTTGAGTGGAGAGTTCTACCTTTTGGACTCACTAATGCTCCTATAGTCTTCACGGATCAGATGCATTGGGTGTTGGATGGACTATTGGATCAGTCCGTGGTGGTGTTCTTGGATGATATCTTAATATATAGCAAGATAGAGGTAGAACATGTGAATCAAGTGTGAGAAGTCCTAAGACGACTACAATAATGGAAATTTTATTGCAAGAAGTCAAAGTGTGCCTTTTGGCAGAAGGAGGTTACCTTCTTGGGTCATAAGATCTCATCAAAGGGGATCAAGATGGAAGAAGAGAAGATCAAGGCCATTATTGATTGGCCTACCCCAAAGGATGCTACAGAAGTACAAGCATTCAATAGATTGGCTAATTTTTACTAACGGTTCATCCACTATTATGCACATGTGGCTGCACCATTGATTGACCTCTTAGGAAAGAACTCAAGCTTCCAGTGGACCACCAAGCATGAAGAAGCATTCCAGAAGTTAAAGCATATGGTGTCTTCAAGACCCATTTTTCAACCATATGATCCTCAACTACCTTGTGTGGTTGATTTTGATGCTTCTAACTTTGCAATTGGAATTGTGTTACAACAAGAATTCCCAGATGGACTACATCCCATTGCCTTTGTGTCTTGCCAACTAAATACAGCTGAAAGAAATTACTCTGCTTGAGATTGAGAACAACTTGCAATGGTATATGCCACCAAGGTATGGAGGCATTATTACTTGGGGAAACAAGTGATCATGTGAATTGATCACAAGCCATTGTTGCAGACCCTACACTTGGAGCAAATGAAGAGTCAATATCATCGATGGGAAGAGCAACTCCAATTGTTTGACATCAAACTTGA
The DNA here is from genome assembly GCA_948567375.1 of Lunularia cruciata. NCBI lineage: Eukaryota > Viridiplantae > Streptophyta > Marchantiopsida > Lunulariales > Lunulariaceae > Lunularia > Lunularia cruciata. Next base: position 27,680,185 of record OX419762.1, on the reverse strand, counting down.
GTATAAACCAGGTCGGTTCTATGTCAACCCTGATACTCTATCATGACAACCTGATTTGAAAGCTCTTCCTCTCATCACGGCGGCAATTACGATAGTGTCAATTGACCCCAAGGTCCATAACAAGTTTCAATCAGATCTACAACAAGATCCCTTCTTCCAAATGGTACATGGTTGTCTGATAGCATACGACAAGGAGTACAACACCTTCCCCTTTAAGGAAGGCCTTCTATTCTATGCGGACCAGATCTATGTTCCAGCCAAAGGTGATCTTTGACTTGTGCGCCTTCAAGAAGCCCATGATTTACCAATAGCTGGTCACATGGGAGTGGACAAGACCTTGGGCACCCTCCAACGCCAATGGTGGTGGCCCAACATGACACGAGATGTTCAGGACTTTGTCCAATTGTGTAAGAGTTGTCAACGTAACAAGACCAGTAACCAGAAGCTGAGTGGACTCCTTCAGCCACTTCCTATTCCAATTACTCATTGGGAACATGTGAGCTTAGATCTCATCACTTCCTTACCCAAGACACAACAAGGTCACACAACAATTGTAGTGTTTGTGGATAAGCTTAGTAAGCAAATCCATTTGGCACCAACGGTTGAGATTGTGGATGCTCCAACCTTGGCGCAACTCTACTTTGATAATGTCTTCAAACATCATGGGGTGCCATGTGTACTCATCTCCGACCGTGATCCTCACTTCACCGGAAAGTTTTGGCAAGCATTCTTCCAGCTACTTGGCACCAAGCTTGCTTTGTCCACAGCTTATCGTCCTCAAACTGATTGAAAAACTGAATGTGCAAATTGCACCTTAGAAGATATGCTTCGTGCCTTCGTCAACATTCACCATACCAATTGGGATCAATGTCTTGTATTTACAGAGTTTGGATATAATAATTCTAAACAAGCAAGCACTGGATTCTCTCCTTTGTTTCTCAATTTTGGCCAAGATTTGCTTGTTCCAGATTCTCTTCTTTCTCCTCCTTTGTCTCAAGTCCCCCATACTTCAACCTTCTTGACCACCATCTTCAAATCTCTCCAACAAGCCAAATTTGACCTCCTTGTTGCTCAAAATCGTAAAAAACAATATGTTGACCATCATCATCGTGATCTCACCTTTGAAGTTGGTGATAAAGTTATGTTATCCTCTAGTAATCTACCCCTCCCACTTGATACCCAAGTTTGTAAATTTGTTCCTAATTGGATAGGACTTTTTGATGTCATCTAAATCGTTTCTTTTGTTGCTTATTGACTTGCTTTGCCTCCTCATATGTGCATCCATCCTATCTTTCATGTTTCCAAGTTGAAACCATTTGTTCATAATCCCTCTTCTTTCTCCTCTTGAGTCTAACCTCCTCCTCCTCCCCCAATCCCTATCAATGATCATGAGGAGTACAAAGTTTATTGTATCTTTGCACGTCCAACAAGGATGCCGCCAACATATGGAGTACAAGGTTCTTTGGAAAGGGTATCCCCTTCATGATGCCACATGGGAACCTCTTTCTCACCTTTAGAATGCATAAATGGCCATCCAAGAGTTTGAAGCTTCAATGGCAACGAGGACGTCACCAACTAGCGGTGGGGGAATATGTAATAGTATGGAGTTTAGCGATGTAGCTAGTAAGGCTAATGAAGTAAGGAATAAGCCAAATTTGCCTAGAATATTCCAAAAGCATCTAGGAAGCTTCTCGAGAAGCTTCCATACTAGTTAACTTGCACCCCAAGCAGGTGGCTTCTAGAAGGAAGTTTTTAGAAGCTAAAAACTAGCTTAGCTTGCACGCCAAGTAGACAATTTCTAGAATGAAGCTTCTTGAGAAGCTTCCTAGTTAACTTGGCTTGCACTCTAAGAAATTAGCACAAGGAACCATCTTGAGAAGCTTCTCAAGGGCCTTGTATGCTATCTGTATATACCAAAGCCAAAGCTCATGCTATGTAACAATATGGAGTTTAGCGACGAAGTTAGTTGGGCTCACGAAGTAGCACATAAGATAAATTAGCCTAGAATATTCCAAAAGTATCTAGGAAGCTTCTTGGGAAGCTTCTCGGCTAGCTTAGCTTGCACCTCAAGTAAGTAGCTTCTAGAAGGAAGCTTCTAGAAGCTTCCAACTAGCTTAGTTTGCACGCCAAGTAGATGGCTTCTAGAAGGAAGCATCTTGAGAAACTTCTCAAGGGCCTTGTATGCTACCTATAAATACCAAAGCCAAAGTTCATGTTAGACATTCCAAGTTTTCTCTCATTTGAGTGTCCCAATGTGAGTTTCCATTCTCCTATTTCTCTCCTCGGATTCTATCTTTTACATTGGTATCAGAGCAGGAATGGGATGGATGGAATTTTGGACCACCAAATCCATTTCCACCAAACCATTGGGATTTTTGCGTCCAAATACTACCCAAGCATTTTTTCACATAATTCATCACCTCGCACTTTGGACAAGATTTTCTGCACATGATCACCATATTTGAGGAACCCTTGGTGCTTCTGGTTGTAACTTATGGAGAACGGTGGACTTGTTGTTTCTATGTGTTAATAAATTAGATAGATTGGGAATGGTGTGATAGAGTAGCAACCATGGCGGCAATACCCGATGTTATCCTTGCTATGCAGCAACAAATCGAGCACCTTACTTGATTGTTGGATGAATGAGATCTTTGACGACAAGAGCAGGTGGAGAGAGTACCAATTCAAGAAGGAGAAGATTGGATCAGATTCCTTGAACCCAAGGTATTTGAAGGCAAGAATCTTCCGGGTGCAGTGGAGAATTTTGTGTTTGACTGTGAACATTATTTTGAAGCTACCAATCTACAAGATGAGCAAAAAAAAACTCTCTTGGCTTCTAGCCAACTGGATGGAGTAGCAAAGCTATGGTGGAGATTCCAAGTAGAGCAAGCAGAATGACAAATTGTTGCACCAATCTTGACATGGGCAGAATTCAAGAGCACAATAATTAGTCGGTTCCAAGCTATAAATGCCACATGAGCTGCATGGGATAAGTTGGCAAAGTTGAAACAAATTGGTTCTGTAAGAAGTTACATCACATAGTTCCAAAACACTATCATGCAAATTCCATATATATTGGAAGGTGAAGCTTTGGATCAATTTGTGAGGGGCTTGAAGGCAAGAACCAAATAAGAGGTAACCATGCAAGAGCCACAACACTTGGAGGAAGCCATGCGGTTGGCCAAACGTTTTGATTCCTTGGTGGCAACAACTTGGTCTTGACCTCAACCTCCATAGAGCCTACCAATACACTACACACAAGTGGAGGAGCCAGCACCCATGGAGATTGATGCCATTCAACAAAGACTACTTGGCATAGTAGTAGAGAGAAATTGCGACAAAATGGTGGTTGTTTTTATTATCGCCAATTGGGGTATCGCATTGTTGAATGTCCACTCAAGAATAGCAACCTTGACAAGTTGCCCAAGTGGAGGTCATGGAGTGAAATGATCAGGGAAATGAGGAATCCCAATAGGAGATTTCAAGCCGCCTATTGGGAGCTTGATTAGTTCCAATGGGTTTGAAGGCTCAACCTATGCAAGTTTGCTTCACTTGCAAGGTATGATATCTAATTGGGGTTGTAAGATTTTGGTTGATTCTAGAAGTTCAAAGAATTGCATGTCTATGCAAGTAGCAAAGGAAATGGGTTTTCCTATCAAGCCACTGATTGGAAGTAGTTTGATGATGGCGGATGGTAGAAAGGGTTTTGCATTCCGCACCTGGCATCTTGTTACCTTCAAGATTGGGAAGGAGCATTTGGAATGTATGAGGTTTGTAGTGGCACCTCTACACTATGATATCATTCTAGGTCTACCTTGGCTTGAACATCATAGGTTCAATTTGATTGGACCCGATGCCAAATTCAAGTACAACATCAAGGTAGGAATTTCTGATTAGGTTGTCTGGCACCTCTGAGTAAGACATCTAAGAATAATCAGTCCCAAGATGGGAAGTTTGTCGAGAAGGTAGCCATAGAGAAAACCTTGAAGGAAGTGGAGTCCCAAGATGTGAAGTTTGCCAAAAAGGCAACCATGGAGCAAGCTTGGAAGGGAGATGAGTCCCTAGAAGGGAAGTTTATTAGTAAAGCAGCCATAGAGCAAGCTTTGGAGGAAGATAAGTCTATATTTGTGGTGTGGATCAAGCATATTGCACAAGAACAATCTGTGGAGGACCAAGAGCCTCATCAAGCAATGGTTGATCGGATATTTAAGGAGTTTGCAGACGTATTTTTGGATGATCTGCCAAAGGGATTACCCTCCAATCGAGGTATGCCCTTCAAGATTGAGTTATTGCTAGGGAGTACTCTAGTGAGTAGACCGATCTATCGGCTCTCACCAAAGGAGTTGGAGGAATTGCAAACAACACTTACAAAGTTGTTGGAGAAGGACTTCATACGACATAGTACCTCTCCTTGGGGAGCACCGGTACTATTTGTTCCAAAGAAGGATGGAGGACTTTGTTTCTGTATTGATTATCGTGGGCTCAATAAGCAAACCATGAAGAATGCATATCCCTTGCCTTGGATTGATGACTTGCTTGATCAACTAAGTGGAGCACGCTTATTTTCCAAGTTGGATCCTTGCAACGGCTATTGGTAAATTCCCATTGAGAGAGAGGATGTGCAAAAGACTGCCTTTCGTACAAGATATGGGCATTTTGAGTGGAGAGTTCTACCTTTCGAACTCACTAATGCCCCTACAGTCTTCATGGATCAGATGCATTGGGTGTTGGATGGACTATTGGATCATTCCGTGGTGGTGTTCTTGGATGATATCTTAATTTATAGTAAGAAAGAGGCAGAACACGTGAATCATGTGCAAGAAGTCCTAAGATGACTACAACAATGGAAATTTTACTGCAAGAAGTCAAAGTGTTCCTTTTGGCAGAAGGAGGTTACCTTCTTGGTCATAAGATCTCATCAGAGGGGATCAAGATGGAAGAAGAGAAAATCAAGACCAGTACTGATTGGCCTACCCCAAATGATGCTACAAAAGTACGAGCATTCAATGGATTGGACAGTTTTTACCGACAGTTCATCCATTATTATGCTCATGTGGCTATACCATTGACTGACCTCTTGGGAAAGAACTTGAGTTTCCAATGGACCACCGAGCATGAAGAAGCCTTCCAAAAGTTGAAGCATATGGTGTCTTCAAGACATATCTTCAATTATATGATCCTCAACTACCATGTGTGGTTGATTTTGATGCTTCTAACTTTGCAATTTGAGTCGTGTTGTAACAAGAATTCCCAGATGGACTCCATCTCATTACCTTTGTGTCTTGCCAACTCAATACGGTTGAACAAAACTACTCTGCTTGAGATCGAGAACAACTTGCAATGGTATACACCACCAAGGTATGGAGGCATTACCTCTTGGGGAAACAAGTGATCATGCAAACTGATCACAAACCGTTGTTGCAGACCTTACACTTAGAACACATGAAGAGTCAACATCATCAATGGGAGGAATAACTCTAATTGTATGATATCAAACTTGAGTACAAACCAGGTCGGTTCCATGTCAACCCTGATGCTTTATCACGATGATCTCATTTGAAGTCTCTTCCTCTCATCACAACGGCAATTTCAACGGTGTCAGTTGACTCCAAGGTCCAAAACAAGTTTCAGTCAGCTCTACACCAAGATCTCTTCTTCCAAATGGTACATGGTCACCTTACGGCATGCAATAAGGAGTACAACACCTTCTCCATCAAGGAGGGCCTTTTATTCCATGAGGACCGGATCTATGTTCTAGCTAAAGGTGATCTTTGACTTGTGCATCTTCATGAAGCCCATGATTTACCCATCGTGGGTCACATAGGTGTGGACAAGATCTTGAGTACCCTCTAATGTCAATGGTGGTGGCCCAACATGACACAAGATGTTTGAGAATTTGTCCGATTGTATCAGAGCTACCAACGTAACAAGACCAACAACCAAAAGCTGAGTGGACTCCTTCAACCACTCGCTGTTCCATCCGCTCACTAGGAACATGTGAGCTTGGATCTCATCACATCCTTGCCAAAGACAAAACAAGGACACACCGCAATCGTGGTGTTTGTAGATAAGCTTAGTAAGCAAATCCACTTGGCACCAACCTGTGATATCGTGGATGCTCCAACCTTAGTGCAAATCTACTTCAACAATGTCTTCAAGCATCATGGGATGCCACATGTACTCATCTCTGACCGTGATCCTCAATTTATTGGGAAGTTTTGGCAAGCACTCTTCCAAGCTTGCTTTGTCCATGGCCTATCATTCTCAAACTGATGGACAAACCAAACATGCAAATCATACATTGGAGGATATGTTGCGTGCTTTTGTCAATATCCACCTACCGATTGGGATGAATGTCTTGCAGCTGTAGAATTTGCCTACAACAATTCCAAACAGGCAAGCACCAAATTTTCTCCATTCTTTCTCAATTTTGGCCAAGATCTGCTTGTTCCAGATTCTGTTCTTGCTCCCTCTCCATCTCAAGTTCCTCATACTTCCACATTCTTGACCACTATATCCCAATCTCTCCAACAAGCCAAGTCTCACTTCCTTGTTGCTCAGAACCGCCAACAACAATATACAGACCACCATCGTTGTGATCTCACCTTTGAAATTGGTGATAAAGTCATGTTATCCTCTAGAAACCTCCCTCTCCCAATTGATACCCAAGTTTGTAAACTTGCCCCTAATTGGATAGGACCCTTTGAGATCACCCAAATTGTCTCTCTTGTTGCTTATCGACTTGCATTGGCTTTTCACATGCGTATTGTAATACTCTAAGGACAAGAGAAGAGAGAAAACACAGATTGCACACTCAAACATTTGATGCTCCAAGGGAGCACCTTCTCTTTATTATATAGACAAACAGGATCTCCTCCAAGGAAGCTCCACCATAGGATTAGGGACACAAATAGGTGACATTTAAGCAAGCTCCACCCTTGGATTACTTACTTGGATGGATGACCTATCTGGTCTAGGTCCTATCTGGTTGGTCAAACAAGCTCTGATTGGAGGGAATCTTTTAGAGAATCTTCCTGTAGGAATCTCATAATCACGTAAGGTACCGTTGGAAAGTTCTCAACGAGACAAAGCAGGGGGGAGGGAAGGCCAGCCTTTTCTCCGTTGGAGAATTTATTTACACATTTTCGAGGCCTAATTCATCCGTTTAGGCCTCCAAAATTACCTTCAAAGATTTCTGGCATATTTCGATTCCTACTCTATTAGTAGAAGTCCCCTTTTGGTGATACCTCTTTCTGATCTGTTTAGTCCATCATGTGTAACATCCTTCCAGATGTTACCAAACCAATTCTCACATTTAAATCATATGTCTAGCTATTGGTTCTAAGGTTCTCAAGTCTATTTCGGTTTCTACCCTATTAGTAGAAGTACTCTTTTGGTGATACTTCTATCTGATATATTTTGACCATCATGTATAACATCATTCTAGATGGTACCAAACCAAATTTCACATCTAGATCATATGGTTAACCCTTGGTATTACATGTATCCATCCTGTCTTTCATATTTCCAACTTGAAACTCTTTATTCCTAACTCCTCTTCCTTTTCCTCTTGAGTCCAACCTCCCCCTCTTCCTATCCCTATCAATGATCATGAGGAGTACGAAGTTGATCGTATCCTTGTGCGTTGCCATATTCAACGAGGCTGTTGTCAACATACAGAGTCCAAGGTCCTTTATAAAGGGTATCCCCTTCATGACACCTCATGGGAACTTCTTTCTCACCTCCAAAATGCACAAATGGCCATCCAGGAATTTGAAGCTTCACTGGCAACAAGGACGTCACTAACTAGCGACGGGGGAATATGTAACAATATGGAGTTTAACGATGAAGTTAGTCGGGCTCACGAAGTAGCACATAAGACAAATTAGCCTAGAATATTCCAAAAGTATCTAGGAAGCTTCTTGGGAAGCTTTCCGGCTAGTTTAGCTTGCACCTCAAGTAAATAACTTCTAGAAGGAAGCTTCTAGAAGCTTCCAACTAGCTTAGCTTGCACGCCAAGTAGGCGGTTTCTAGAAGGAAGCTTCTTGAGAAGCTTCCTAGTTAACTTGGCTTGCAATCTAAGAAAGTGGCTTGAAGAAGCTTCTTGAGAAGCTTCTCAAGGGCCTTGTATACTACCTATAAATACCAAAGCTAAAGCTCATGCTAGGCATTTGGAGTTTTCTCTCATTTGAGTGTCCCAATGTGAGTTTCTATTCTCCTATTTCTCTTCTCGGATTTGGTCTTTTACATGCTAGGCATTCGGAGTTTTCTCTCATTCAAGTGTCCCAATGTGAGTTTCTATTCTCCTATTTCTCTCCTCGGATTTGGTCTTTTACAGAGGGATTGGATACATTAAACTCAAAGTGAGGCATCATGAGGTGATGGTTGAGGCTTATAGGATTCAAGAGATGTTCTACATGAGGGAGTTTTCTATCAGTATGGAGAGGTTGGAGAGTACATAGTCTTAGTTAGTTGAGACGTAGAGTTCACTAGATCAGGAGAAGAGATTACTAGATGAGATCATTGAGGAGGAAACATGCTTTTTTCCACAAGGCTTTACTAGACTTTCTTGGCTTCACTATTATAGGTTGACTCAGACTGAAAGCATAGATATCAACCCTCATGGACTCAAACCGTTGGTATAGAGAAGGTTATCAAGGGTCTCAAACATGTGGGTTAGACTTGTTGTTTAATGTTTGGAGAGAGACATGGTTAATGGAGAGATTGACTGATCCAAATATAGTTGGTATACCAAGGGAAGAGACTAATGTGTTTACACTTGACATGGATATTGTTTCTTGGAGACCACAAGTTTGTGAAGCTCTTGCACACTCACCTCTATTTTTTATGACCAAGGAGTTGCTTTCCTGGCTAGAAAAGAGGAGGAGGACATTGTTTTGTGAGCTCTCTAGACTTGGTAGGTTGAGACAGAGGATGAGTTTTACTGGAGAGTTCATTCCTTGCCTTTTTTATGCTCATGAGAAGCTGAGGAAGATTTTAGTATTAGGTATTGGTTGTCCATTGGATCGTATCTGGGATACAACTTGTCTTTGCTCCCAATGGTCTACCTTGGTAAAATAGCATGGATGGGTGCCTTATAGAGTGAGGAGCACTTATCTATGTATGCCACCTAGGAGTTAGAGTTTTGTGGAGTTTTTTGTGTCACACTTTGAGGTCTTGATTTGGACAGATAGCACAAGGGTAGATTGTGAGCATCTCCTTTGGGATATGTGGGATCAAGTATTGTTGGCCAAATTACACATCATGAAGTGCATCATGGGGCTGTTTGATGATCTAGATGGGTATAAGGACCATCGGAGAGATTTCAGCCATAGACCTTATAATGCATTTACTACCTTGGGTCTTTGCTTTTGTGATATATTGATAGTGCATATCTTCCATGTAGTACAAACCATCCTCATGGTGCTATCCATCCTGCTACTTTTACTCCTTATCACAGATTCTAGGACCTCATCATGTGCAAGCTTGGTAGATCCCTTATTTAGATTTCACATGGAACCTCATTTTGCTATTGAGTTTATCACTTTGGAGTGGGCAGATGGTTGTTTTAGGGCTTATAGTACCAACCCATATGATTGATTAGCCATTGCTTTCCAATGCCTTTTTCTCCATAATATAGAGTTGGAGTTCTTATGGAGATATAGTCCAATATTGATCACTCAACCATCCATAGATGCATGGATGTAGCACTAGAGCGAATCTAGTTGTGCACTTATATCATTGGAGAGTATACCATCCATCTCACTAGTATCTAGTGCACTATGTGACTTGTCTCAAATCTTATTTCTCAATATCCATTATACACTATTATCACCATTATCTATATCCATTATACACATTTATCATTTATTATTTCTTAGGGTTGTCATTTTATTGCTAGTTAAACAATTGCATGTATATATTTTTTTGCCAAAAAATATAATCTATTCAGATATCTTATCTGCAGTTTTTAGGCTTGAGAAGTTACCAAGATAACAAAATTAGTTAACTTATTTTATCAAATGGTAAAAAATCCAAACCAATTGAGAGGAGATTGAGCACTCACTTGGTAACTTCAAAGCAAGATCATTAATTTTTCATAACTATAATACAAAAGATGACAACAATTGTACATCCTTGCTTAATCTTTTTTTTAACCTATAAAATCTACAAGTTCTATGTGGATGTTGAAGAAGCTACATACTCAACATTTTGACTAGGGACTTCTAGCACATGGTGGTTTTCTTGGGTTGCGGTGGTCCTAGAGATTTCTTACTAGTTTTGTAAGGTAGTGTTTTGTAAGTAACATGATCAACTTTTTATCAAGCATTCTTGAAATCTATTAGGTGATGTGGCACTCATAGGAGAGCCATACAAAAGATTACTGCAGATTCCTGAATTATTTTGCCTCCTTATAGTTCATAAATGATGTTCTAATTTGTGCTTAATGGAGACTGTGATATCACATGGTCTGCGTAGTTTACAATACCATAGTCTGCACATGGTGTACATAGACATTCCTACATATATTCTAATACCATGGTCTGCATAGACCATGGTATTAGTATATATGCATGACCTTCAACCATGCATATAACACCCTACCTTGTGTATACCACCCTATGCAAACTAAGCTCTAGGCATCTTCACAAGATAGTCATACCACCAACTTCACCACTTCATAACCAATAGGCAAAAGCTTTGAAGTAAAATTTTAGGAGCACACACTTTACAAGGAGTTTGAATTTGTTATCTTGGGATGAACTATGGGTAGAATTATAAAGAGAATACATCTCCAAAAAAGTACTCATTATCTCTTTGCTTTCATTTAATGACTTTCTAGCTCTAGCTAGTTTTAAGGTTATACACTCTACTTGCTTTGCTTTGACCTTTCTTTCCTTGAGTCAAAGTTTCTCCCATTTTTCTTTATGTTTTAAATTGAGGACCATCTTCTTGGATTCTACATTTTTTGATTGGATGATTCTCTCTACCTCCACTTTGGATTGGTGCTTCTCCATCTTAGCCACCTTCTTGGGTTTTATCTAAGTCTCTCTCTAACTTCCAAAGATTCAACCTCAATTTCATATGGACAGTAATGTCTTGAAATTAGAAATTGGGAGAAATTAGAGACCAAAGAAGACTTTGAATTCACTCTAAGCACCTTCTTCTTCTTTTGAGACTCACCTTTGCATCCTCTTGGTTTCTCTCCTCTTCCTTGCACATCCTCCATTGCACTATCCTCACGTATACTCAACACATAATGAGAAGGTGGTGATATGCTACCCTCCTCTTGCACCTCTTGCATCTTGGGCATATTATTTATACATATATTATACACTTGGATGCTCGAAATGTGAAATCAAATAAATCTATCCCTAGTGTGTAGGAGATAGAATCAAATTGGGTGGTTTCAAACCTCATAGTATCTTCCCTTAATGTACTCTACACCCTCTATATTTTCTTCATGGTGTGCTTTTGACTCATTTTCCTCACCATTGTCATTCAACTTAATAATATTCATTTTGTCACCTAGACCAAACTAACTAGGTTAGGAGGAGAAATGTTTGCTCTACCTCCAAACATTGCATTTGTGCAATGAAAATGAGTGCACAATGATTCAATCTATGGTTTTCCAACCCTTTTTCAACACACTCTTGGTTAAACCTTCCCATGTGCTCTTATCTTTGACATCTTGGGCCAACTTGTAGGAAGCCATATATTGTTGCCAATCTTCTTGAACCAAATTCCATTCATACTCTTGTGGAAACCGCTCCAAAATTTCACTAGAAAGGTGGCCATCATGCTAAATATAGTGCTCTTCTACATTGGCTTTTTGCAAGGCTCTCCTCCCTCCCTCCCCCCGCTCCCTTCCTTCAAAAATATGAAGAAAATGAAAATAGTCAAGAATCTTTGCAAAATGATGGTTGATCATTCTAAATCTATCATTGGATAGATCTTCCGCACTTTTTGCATTATGTGAAGTGGTAGTACCTAATGTCTTGCATTGGTCATCAAATTCATTCATGGGGGTGAAAGGAATCTTAGAAATCATAAGCGTGGGAGTGGGAGGGGAAGGAGTCCTAGACATAGAGGGGTGGAAGTGGTTTGACATACCATTCTTAGCAAATCTTGGAAACTCGTGAATGGTAATGGCACAAGAAATGGAGTATCACTCAGATTGGCTAGAGAGATAAGAGAATGAAAATCTATTGTAGAGGAGGCATAAATAGGGGAGACTAGCAAGCATTTTCCTGCCACATGAGGTCGAGTAGATAGAGTAACTGGACTGGCTATTGCCAAGATTGACAGCTATTGCCAAGATTGACAGAGCAAGAGGAGTACCTACACTGATCACTTTAACAATCTTCATTACTCCAAAATCAAAAACTCAAAGTTGGTGTAATCTTCTGAGGATAGGAGACTTTAAGAGAAATATAGGAGAAACACAAAGCTCTGGACTCAATCTCTGATGCCACAAAGGAGCCTTGATTGTATTATATAGCAAAGGAGACTCTCCCGAAGGAAGCTCTACCATTGGATCACATAGATGGATTTTTGACATGTCAGCAATCTCTACCCTCTGATTAGTTGCATGCATTGGTGACATGTTGATCCTATCTGGTTGGTCAAACCATCTTTGACCAAAAGGAATCTTTAGGGAATCTTCCTATAGGAATCTCTGAATTGCATGGATGAGGTATCATTGGAAAGCTCTTGATGAGACAAACTTTGGGAAGGGAAGGCCAGCCTATTTTCCATTGAGGGAGGGGGGAATCTGCATGTTTTTTAGGTCTAATTCATCCGTGAGGTCTCAAAAATTGGCTTTGAAGTTTCCAGGCTATTTTTTACTCCTGCACTATTAGTAAAAAATACTCTTTTGGTAACACCTCTATCTGATCTACCTAGCCCATCATACATAACATCCTTCCAGATGTTACCAAGCCAATTTTCACCTCCAGATGGCATGTCTACTTATTGGTATTACAGTTGGCTCCAAAAATCTGCTCCTTTATTTTCATTGATGGTGCTTCTAAATTGATTTCTATCCCCTTTCCTATTGGTGCACCAAACCAAAGCAAAACATCCAAGATTTAGTGCAATTGTTTGCACTCTCTATTGTATTTGTCAATGTTTGGGATGAAAGAAATTAAGTATCTCAGGTTCTTCAACAATTTTGTACGTCCAACCTCTTCAGAATTTCAAACTTGTGACCACATGGACTGCCCCACCTTTCCAGATTTTCAAACTTGCAATCATAAGAGCTACCCCACTTTGATGCTAGTTCCCTTGAAGCGGGGGAACTTGTTACTCCTCCACAGCCCTACCCATAAATTAAATCCATATTAGTCGAGGTAATGAGACAAGCAATATATCACTAATCCTACCCATGAACCATTTCTAACGGCCCCTTAAACTTGCCCATATGTGACCCATAAATTCAGCTGGAACCATAACAACATGATCCAGCCTATTCCTTGTTGTCATCTTTTTCCTTTAAAGGCCATGGCCTTCAAGTTCACGGCAAAGTGTCAGGTCCTGTAAGCAATTCACAAAGTTCCCCTTTGAACCTCCTTAATGTAGTACTGGACCGGCTGATTAGAAGCTTAGATTATGTCCATATGCATTGTACGCATTTCCAACACATAGATTATCTAGTATACCACTCTCCAAGGAGGAGAATGTGTGGAAACAAGAGCAAAGTACCGTGATTAGCAATCTACTTATGTTAAGCACTGTGCCGTCAAAAGACACTCTTTAGTTCTCCAGTTTATATGGAGATTGGTGCCTTAATCAATCGAAGGATAAGTTTGTGACGACGTTCTTTTTCAGTGTCGGTGAGTCTCGATGACAAAGATGAAGAGGTAATCCAAAATTGTTCGTAGACTGTTGCAGGATTACCTGAATATGTAAAGAGAAAGGAAGATTTGTACGTTTTGGTTAAGTGGAATTGCGCTTGTTTCAAAGGAATAAGACAGTGATGATCAAAGAAGGACAAGAAAATCCGCAGCCAAATATATATGACAGGGTTAGCAGAGGTACAGTATGGAAGCATTTGTGGTGTCATGAAAGACACCACATATTGATCAACCTTAGTTCTTGTACGAAGGGTAGATGGAAGAGAATTTACGTTATCACTCTTGCTTCTTTCTATCTATCTACTCCAGAGTTTCATAAAACTTATAAATAAATATTAAGTTGGTGTGATTGTCTCTTTCTGACTGTTACCTTTTCTGACTCATGAGTGTGTGCTGCTCTAACAGCACAAAATTAGCGACCAGATCCGTCACCGACCTGTCTCCATAGCGATAATTATAAGGTTCAATTTAGCATCTATAACAAAACGAAACATTTATTCTATTTTATTTTATCTCCTCGTGACCAAGAAACTCTGATGTTAGATCTATCATTGAACTCGATACTTCACTCAGCAAGTGAGTGAATTGCATAAGTACACTCAAACTCAAAATGTTCACAACAATCCATTTCAAAAGATTAGAGTGCAAATTCGTGGTATTCTTATTTCTTCTAAATATTCATGTCATCGTGTAGATGCATTCACATTCTTCAACAGCTTTAGCCTTAACTTTCGCCCCTGAAGTACCGATATCCGTCTCCCTTTGAATTTCTTTCTAATGTAAGTTATTTATTGATTCGTTTATTTATTTATTTTTATATATTATGGATTGCATTTTTGCCTTGAATTTTAAGCATGACGTGAGGATTCGTGAGGTTTGTCGGACCTTTTCTGCCGTCACAAAGATGTCATGCAAAGTGGTGGGATTAATTAATCAGAACCAGAGCCCTACAGGACAATAATTTCAGACCATGACACAACACGACTTTCAAACAAATTGAAGGGACAGAAACAATTTCCACAGGACAAAAGAATTGTCCTCTTAATCATATTACCCCACGGACAAAGCAAGCGACGGCGTGAACTTACGGATGCCTCTGTTACGGACCGAATATAGCTCGTACCAGCACGTCAATCTGTCAAACTGTCAATCTGCAAACTGACAGGTGGGACCCACATGGATGACCGAAAGGAAAGAATGTCCTCGTACTCTCGATACCTGAGATATACCGATTGTCCCCTAAAGCATCAATTTTTCAATAAGTGCATCCTGTGGACAAAGTGGTCTTTTCGACATTCCTCTGTGCGCCTTCTTCACAATAAATTTACCATGGTAAATAACACGATCTCGGAGTAATTTTTATAATTCTTCCTTCAGCCAGTAAGTGTTGGATTCAGTGAAAGATTTTTGGAGCATGATGAAGTTCAGTTTCTCCTATACGATATATTTTATTGGATTTAAGAGATCCAAAGTTCTCTTTTCTTCAGCAAAACCAAGAATATAGACCAACCACAAATTTAAAAGGTCATGGCACTAATGTTTTGCAAACCATTTCACAAGGATGGACGTAATTCATTTCTGAAATGTCAAATAATCAATCTTATCTGCTAAATAAACTTTCTAAATAAACTTTCATAAGCTTAATAGGGATATATTGGGAAATGAGAATAGAAACCGTTCAAAAAATGAGGAATCATGATCCCATTAAATTATATATGCATGAGATATGTAAATGATATTATATAAGTATGATAAGAGCAAGAACAAAGACACCTTTGTTTTGGCTTTTGCATATGATCTTTTAAATATGACCAAATTGAGGAGCGATTCAGCTTAAGCCAAAGAGAGATGTAAACCTACTAAAATTGAATCACAAAAGGTTGCCAAGATAGAGAAGTTATGACTTAAAGGTGAAGTGGAAAAGTGATCTTTATTCTCCAAGTTAGAGAGGAAGAGAATTAAAGGAAATACCTCAAAATCCAAGAGGTTTCGTGCTATTATTTGAGAATTAGCAAAAGTGTGGAAGACACCTAAAGAAATCAAAAAGCATAATGAGTATCATATCCAATGCAAACACTACATCAGATATATATAGTACATCATTGGAGAGTTACAATAATGATACTAAATGCACTAGGCCAAATACATTCATGGATGCTCAAGTGATAGCAATTCATGTAATTACAACTCAATGTAAATGAGTGACTTGCAGCTCAAGTACTAATGATGTTTCCTTCCAACTCAAGTGCTAGTGATGTTTCCTTTCCTTATTCCTTGTATTGCAAGTGCCTGTGATTAGTGTAAAAGAGTGACTTGCTGTTGTAAATAGTGTGTTTACACTCCATTACTTTACATACAAAAGTTGCTTTTTTTCTATGTCTCTCTTATCTTGCTACAAATGCATTGAGAAGTGGAGGTTTGTGCAATTATGAATCTCATTTTGGAAAAAATAAAGGTTATGTGCCATCCTCAGTCATGTCTTGAAAACCATTGGTTATGTGTTGTGGGAGGTAGAGGGGTGACGGTGTGGTTTTGTGACAATTTTGCATGGGTCTTGCTTATTGAAAAGTGGATCTTATCCGGTGCTTGTGCAAGTTTCACAAGGTAATCAGAGTTTTGCTAAGCGATTGCTTAGGTTTGATTGGGAAAGAGTGCTTTCACTTTGGTTTTGGCTCTAGTTTCAAAGAAGATGTTAGTTTTTGCTATAGTGTTGTGGAGGTTTTGCATGACATGTGTGGGTGTTCTGTGGATTTTGCATGGCATGTGTGAGTGTCATGTTTCATGAGACATATAATTGTGAGAGACATATAATTGTGTCATACATCAAACATATAAACATTTAAAAAATAGAAGGCACATCACACGAGAAAATGCAAAGAAGAAAATTAAGAACACAAGGTCATGAGTTAATAAAGACAATGTACATCAAATCAAAGGAACTCAATCAAATAAAATATACATATATACATGTAATATATATATATATATATATATATATATATATATATATATATATATATATATATATATATTCATCTATCATAAAGCATAAACTCATATAATCATGTCATCTCCCTCATAATAATGTCAATGGTACCCTCATGAAAAATGGATCCATCATCATTGGGAGTGTCAATGGTACTATGAGGTTTGAGGGTCACTAGAAGCCAAAGGAGGAACTATGGTGTCCATAACCTCCATCTCTATCTTTGGTGGGAACTGCTCTAATTTGATACACTTTAATACGGCATCCATGCATCTAATAAAAATTCTAGT
Source organism: Lunularia cruciata (assembly GCA_948567375.1). Classification (NCBI taxonomy): domain Eukaryota; kingdom Viridiplantae; phylum Streptophyta; class Marchantiopsida; order Lunulariales; family Lunulariaceae; genus Lunularia; species Lunularia cruciata. The sequence goes on along the minus strand of OX419762.1, from coordinate 27,663,053 downwards.
AATATATGATGGCATGTATCTCCAAAGAAGATCTCACTTCCCATCATGCATAGGGCACTCCTAAAAATCAAAGGCTATATCCTCATAAGGATCCATATTATATTGTAGTAGATGACTTGAAGTCCACTCATCCACAAGGAACCCAATAGTAGATCCCATATATACTCTAAATCTATTAAGAGGAGCTATCAAGGAGTCACATGAAGATGGATGTGAATCTCCTACATCTCCTACACTAGTCTAAAAGGGAGTAAACAATGGAGGATGAATAGTATCAAGAAAGTGGTTCCTACAATAAGGTAGGAATGCACTATCCACTATCAATATATCTTGCAAAGACAAACCCATAGTTGTAAATGCACTATAAAGGTCTATGGATGTAACTCCAATACCGGTCCTTGTACCCATCCATATCATCAAACACCAACATGAGGCATGCACCTATGTATACACACTTAGGTAAGAAACCTTAGCTCCACATTTCCCTCAATAAATGCTTGCAATCTTGTCTTGTGCTATTGGTCTAAATGATAGTCTCAAAATATGTGACACAAAACTCCATGAGATATCTAACTCTAAGATAAGGGATATATCTAAAAGTACTCCTTGCTCTATAGGAGACCCATCCATCCTGCTCCACAACAAAGACCACTAGTCACATAGATTACTACTATCCCACATGATATCTACCAAACAACCTATATCCAAGACTAAAATCTTACTTTTCATGTCATAAGTATAAATCAAGCAAGGAATAAACTCTCTAATCTAAAAAGAACTCACTCTCTCAATACAATCAGCCATTCTAGCACTTGCATCTAAAATAAAATCTATATCACTCTCTCTTTCTTAGAGCCCTAGTACCATAGGTAGTGGTAGTGGTACCTCTCAAAGAATCCGAGCTCTCAATCTTTCTCAAGGTTCTTGTACCTCTAGTAATGGTAGCCTTCAAACTACACATTATCTTTGTGTCTCTATGTGTTAAGGTAATCTTGTCTCTCTCTCCAATAGATGGGATTTTATGGAGACTAGCTCCTCCACTCTAGGACATGCCTCACTCAAATTGGGTTCTCCCTCCCTCTCATGGACCTCACTCTTGCCAAACTCTCTCTTCCTTGCACACACTATGCTCTAAGTGAGCTCTCCTCTTAACTCCTCATTATCTCCTAGCTCTCCTTGCTTAAATACAAATGATGAGAAAGGAAGGTTATCCAAGGGCAACCTCTGATAAGGTAATGTAGAGAATTCTTTGAGTAATGTAGAAGACTCCTTGCCTCCTCTCTAGGTAACATCAACATGTGATGCATCTCTCACCTTGTAATGTTCCAAGGACAAGAAAAACCCTAAGAGAAGAAACACAAGGTTTGATTTCTCAATACTTTGATGCCCCAAAGGAGCACCTGGTCTTTATTATAAAGCAAAGAAGATCCACTCAAAAGTAGCTACATCCTTGGATCAAATACATGGATTGGTGACATGTCAACAAGCTCCACCTTAGATTAGATGCATGGATTGTTGACATGTTGATCCTTGTGCTATTTGGTTGGTCAAACAAGTTGGATCAAAGTGAATCTTTAGGAAATCTTCATGTAAGAAGCTCATAATAGCATGAGTGAAGTACCATTGGAAAGCTCTTGACAACAAAAACTAGAGGGGAGAATGGTAATACCTTTTTCACAAAGGGGGCTGATTTTTCCTTTTTTTGAGGCATTATTCATCCATTTAGGCCTCCAAAATTGGCTCTAAAGTTTTCAATGTGTTTTCAGCATTTGTATTAGTAAAATTTCTCTTTTGATGACACATCTATATAATCTACTTAGACCATCATGTAGAACATCCATAACAATATTACCAAGTCAATTTCTACCTCTAAATAATTTATCTAGATAATGGTATTACACAACTCCTCTCATGACAACAACAAGATCTTCTAAAACATGTACATGATAACCTATGCACAAATTTAATTCACATTCATATCAAAATATTTGAAAAACACACTATAAAAAAACAATATTTGGTGGTGTTTATATCCAATTCATAACTCCATAATGTATTCTATTGGAGGTACATGGTACATGGTACATAGACAAAACATAATGTTTTCAAAATACATGTCTAGTAACTTAATGTTCACTCACCTTCCTCATCCTTACTCTCATCAACTCCATCCTCAATATATGTCAGATTGTGAGGTATGGTATCATAGTCTACCTCTCCCTTGCCCATGAATCCATTCTCCATGAACACATGAGTGAGGAATTCATCCATGAATTTCAGCTTGTACCTATGTCTATTGGGCCTAAAGTGTCACCTTCTGCATGAAAGCAAGCTCTACACTAATTGCCTACAACATGAGTTCAGCCCAATCATAATCCTCTCACACTCACTAAAATTCTACCCTGACTTCTCTACCTTCCACTTTACCATCAGCACAAGATACTCATGCACCACCTTTGGGTGGCATGTAGGGGCAAGTAAAGCCGCCATCATCTAGAAAAATGGGCTCCATTTGGAGTAATATTGTCTTGCTAAGTATCTCCTCATCGTGGATCTTGCACAAGAAACCAATCTTGCACCAAAGAGTATGTGATAGATATCCTCCTCCCACTCCCAAGTGGCAATGCAAAGTCATGTCTAATCATATCAAGTATGAGAGTGAAAGGCCAACCATTAACAGTACCATCATGTATCACACCATCCCATGTCCTTGTTGACTCTATGCATGATAAACTAAAAATCTTACTAAATTTGCAAACATTGAAAAGCTCAAGGAAAAATTCATAAAATAATAGGTCATGCTTGGATTTTGCAAGAACCAAATGAATCTTTATCTACTAAAAAATCTCCATAAATTTAGGATTTTGCTCAGGTTTTACATAGATTTCACCCCACAATTAAATCAAGAATGGGTTTTGTAGGGTCTCACTCAAGTTCATGATTTATATGGTTTTTTGGGGTTTAACACAAGTATTAGATCCACCTTTGGGGGTTTGTGGGATCATTTCACTACAATCACTAATAGTTGGGGTTTCACAATGGTTCCTCTTTGATAGCCAAGTTTTGCTAGGGTTTCATTAGGGGTTTTCTATTCCAAAGTAAGGTTTTAAGGTTTTCACGTGGAAGGTTAGGTGTCATGTGAATTTTTTGCAAAATCAAGACAAAAATTGTGCATGTGAATTGTATTTGAATAATTGAAATACAATTCTACAATTTAGACTTACTTGAACTAAATGAAATTGATGAAAGCTTACATGTGTGTACGTGTAATACCATTAGCTAGACATATTATCTAGATGTTGAAATTGACTTGGTAAGATCTAAAAGGATTTTATATATGATGATCTAAGTAGATCAGTGAGAGTTGCTACGAAAAGAGTCCTACCACTAATAGTGCAGAGGCCAAAAACACCCTCAAAACTTTAGAGCCAATTCAAGAGACCTAAATGGATGAATTAGGCTTCAAAAATTGAAATCTTATCCCCTCCTCAAGTACACAAGCAAAGTCTTCTTCCCTTACTTTTGTCTCATCAAGAGTGTTCCACTGGTACCTCACCCATGTCATTTTGAACTTCCTATAAGAAGATTCCCTAAAGATTCATTTTAATCAAACTTGTTTGACCAACCAAATAGGACAAGGATCCTTGCAACTAATCTAAGTGTGGAGCTAAGAAAGGAGAGATGGAGTCCCACAAGAGGAAGGAGCTCAAGCATAACAACATTATTGTTACAATTACGCCGAGTTGTGCACATAGCCATCAATTAATGTGCTCATCTTCTTAGAGGCTCTTGGCCTCCATGTAAGCAACCTTGAACAACATGGAAAGACAAATTGAAGAAGAAGATGCTAAAATCACATTGGAAGATGAAGATCACAATTAAATGTACCTTGCGGCCTTATTGGCTCAATAGAGAAGAGTAAAAGTGAGGGGAGGAAGAGGATGAGTGCACAAAGGTTGAGGAAGAAAAATGCACAATTGATTGTCATAAATGGAGTCCTAGAAGGCAATCAAGTAAGAGTATTGATAGACCTTGGAACAATAGAGAATTTCTTGTCTCACTCTATTGCAATAAGGTTGGAGATGAAACTAGAGAAGAATGAAAATGAAAAATTAGAATTACCTAATGCTTAGACAAAGAGGATTGAGTCATTACCTAGAAAGGTAGCACTCTGTATATCTATAGGAGAGTATCAAGAAGAAATTGAGTGGCAAGTGATATGGTTAGCTTGTTACAATGTGATCTTAGGCATATTGTGGATGGAGCACTACAACCCCATAGTAGGTTAGAGGAAGAAAATAGTGAGAACTGGCCAATGGAAGATCATACGGGATAAAGAAAATTACAAAGACAAGAACTTCTTCTTTATATCATAGGGACAAAATCTATCAATAATTCAGATAGATGTTTCATGGATCCGATAAAAGAAGGTCCAAAGTGCACAACTTGATGGACAAATTCTTGAGAAGTTGAAACATGTGATCAATGAGTTTCAAGATTTCTTTCCGAATGATTTACCCTCAAGATTATCACTAGAAAGGAGAGTAGATCATAAATTGAGATACTTCTTGGGATGACACCTCCTTGTAAGGTTCCATATCAACTATCACCTCATGAGTTGAAGGAGTGTAAGGCTCAAATCAAAGATATACTACAGAAGGGTTTATCCAACCCAACATGTCACCATATGGGGCTCTTGTTTTGTTTATGAAGAAGAAGAATGGTACGATGCACATACGGATTGACTACCAAGGCTTAAATCAACAAATGGTGAAGAAAAAATACCAATTACCTTGTCTGGATGATCTGTTTGATCAACTCAATGGGACAAAAAATTTCACCAAACTTGATCTATGGAGCAGTTACAACCAAATCAAGATTGTGGAGGAAGACATACGCAAAATTGTCTTTTAAACAAGATATGGCCACTTTAAGTACTTTTGATGCCATTTGGCCCCACCAACGCAATAGCCAATTTCATGAGTTTGATGAATGATATATTTTTCCCATGCTTAGATAAATTTATTATTATTTTCCTTGATGAAATCTTAGTCTAAAATATTATGATGATGTAGCACAAGCAACATCTATGAAAAGTCCTCCAAATTCTATGATAAAATCAGTTGTATGCCAAAATCTCAATGTGTGAGTTAGGCAAGTCTAAAGTAAACAACTAGGGGCATACACTAAGTGCAAAAGGTATCCAAGTGTTAATAAATAAAATAAAGGTCATTCAGAAATGGAGTGCTCCAAAACATCAGACTCAACTCAAGAGCTTTTTGGCATTGACAAGGTTCTATCATTGATTTTTCAAGGACTTCCCAAGGTCACACAACCTCTAATGATGCTACTTGGCAAGAAGAAGAAGTGGATGAAGGGAACCGCATGAGAATTGGCCTTTTAGGAATTGAAAGATGCATAACTACATGCACCAATCTTGAAATGATATGATCTAAAACTCCAATCAAGTTGGCTATATATTTGTAACAATAGGGAGTTTACAAACAGGTTAGTCAAGATTAACAAAGTAGCAAATAGGCCAAATTAGCCATGAATTATAAGAATATTTTAGAAGCATCTAAGAAGCTACTTGGTACCTTCCAAGTATCAAGTAATGTGCATGTCAAGTGGTAACTTCTAAGAGGAAGCTTCATGGTTAGCTTACCTTGCACACCAAGTCGGTGGCTTCTAGAATGAAGCTTCTTGGGAAACTTCCCGACTAGCTTAGCTTGCATGCAAAGTAGACAGCTTCTAGAAGGAAACTTCTTGATAAGCTTCCCGATTAGTTTGGCTTGCACTCTAACAAGACAGCTTTTAAGAAGCTTCTTAAGAAGCTTCTCAAGAGCCTTGTATGTTCCCTATAAATACCAAAGGCCAAGCTCATGATAGGCATTCAGAGTTTTCCTCATTCAAGAGTCTCAATATGATTTTTTCCTTTGATCTTCCATTCTCTTATTTCTCTCCTTGGTCTTCTATAAGATGCATCAAGCATTGCAATAAGAGCAGTCCTACAATAAGAATGGAATGATGGATGGCACCTAATTGCATAGTTATATTAAAAGTTAATATTGAGAAAATGCAACTATCATACCATTGAACAAGAAGAGATGGCCATTATCCTTGCAACAAAGCATTGGAAGCACTATCTTGGCAAGAAGGCATATGTAGTGGAGATAGACCTCAAACCTCAAGACACATAAAGATCTATCTCTTCAAAAAAAAGGTAAGTAGAGTGGAGACAATGGTTCATTATGACAATCACATATATGGAAGGCAAGAAGCAACTTGCAAATGCGTTCACCCAAATGTCTATGGTAAACAATTTGGTGGTAGAGGTCAAGATGAACCCAAAATTCTAGCCAAGGATTTTTATTGCTATGAAGATTGACCTATAGATTGTAGGAGCTCAATCATCCAAAGGTATAAGTACTCCACTTTCATGATGGCAAGTTATGGATCTTGGATGTCCCAAACCTAGAACCATCATCCTAGTAGAATGTCATGATTTTGCCATTGCAAGTCATGTTGGAGTAGACAAGACCTTAGATGCAATCAAATGCCATTATTATTGGCCCAAGATGAGCAATAATGTGATGGAGTACACTCAAAGATACCTACTTTGTCAACAAAATAAAGCTTCTAATCAGCTCTCTAGTATTCCTTCAACCCTTCCTACTCCTAAGCAATGTTGGGAATATGTCAACATGGATCTGGTTTATGAATTGTCCAAGACCACCTCAAGGTTTGACTCCATTGCAGTCTTTCTATATTGACTTAGCAAATTATTCATGTGTGTCCTATGACAAAGGATGTGATTACTACACAATTAGTTCAATTGTACTTGTGTAACAATATGCAATTTAGTGATGAAGTTAGTTAGGGCTAACAAAGTAGCAAATAGGCCAAATTAGCCTATAATATTCTAAAAGTATCTAAGAAGCTTCTTGAGAAGCTTCCCGTCTAGCTTAGCTTAGCTTAGCTTTCATCCTAAGTAAGTAACTTCTAGAAGGAAGCTCTTAGAAGCTTCCAACTAGCTTAGCTTGCAGGCCAAGTAGGCAACTTCTAGAAGAAAATTTCTTGAGAAACTTCTTGGTTAACTTAGCTTGCACTCCAAGAAAGTGGCTCAAGGAAGCTTCTTAAGAAGCTTCTCAAGAGCCTTGTATGCTCCTTATAGATACCAAAATCAAGGCTCATGCTAGGCATTCAGAGTTTACCCATATTCAAGTGTCCTAATGTGATATTCCATTCTCTTATTTCTCTCCTTGGTCTTGGTCTTTTACATTGGTATTAGAGCAAGAATGGAATGGATGAGATTTATGGACCACCAAATCCACCTCCACTAAACCATTAGGATTTTTTTGTCCAAGTACTACCCAAGCATCATTTCACCTCAATTCATCACCTCACGCTTTGGGTAGGATTTTTTGCATACAATCACCTTGTCGGAGAAACCCTTGATACTTCCGGTTGTAACATATGGAGAAAGGTGGATGTGTTGCATCTATGTGTTAATAAATAAGATAAATTGGGAGTTTTGAGATAGAGTAGTAGCTATGGTCGCAATACCCAATGTTATCATTGATATGTAGTAACAAATCGAGCATCTTACTTGATTGTTGGATCAATGAGATCATCAACGACAAGAACATGTAGAGAGTGCACCAATTCAAGATGGAGAAGATCAAATATGATTTCCAAAACCCAAGGTGTTTGAAGGCAAGAATCTCCCAAGCACATTGGAGAATTTTGTGTTTGACTGTGAATGTTACTTTGAAGCTACCAATCTTCAAGAAGAACGGAAATGGATTCTCTTAGCTTCTAGCCAATTGGATGTCATAGCAAAACTTTGGCAGTGATTCCAAGTAGAGCGAGCTGAATGACAAATTTTTGCACCAATCTTGACATGGGAAAAATTCAAGAATGCAATACTTGGTTGATTTCCAGCTATAAATGCCACACAAGTTGCACAAGATAAGTTGGCGGAGTTGAAGCAGATTGGCTCTATGAGGAGCTACATCACTCAATTCTAAAACATCATCATGCAGATTTCAGATATACAAGAAGGTGAAGTTTTGGATTTGTTTGTGAGGGGCTTGAAGTCACAAACCAAATTGGAGATGACCATGTTGGAGCCATAAAATGTAGAAAAGGCTATGCAGTTGGCTGAGCGCTTTGATTCTTTGGTTGAGACAACTTGGTCTCGACCTTGACCTACACGGGACCGACCAATACACTACACATGGGTGGAGGAACCTGCACTAATGGAGATTGATGTTATCCAAGGGAGACCACTTGGTACAATGGATGGAGAAAGATTGTGACAAAATGGTGGTTTTTTTTTGTTGCCAAGTTGGATATTGCATTGTTGAATGTCCACTTAGGAATGGGTGACCCAACAAATTGCCCAGATGGAGTCTTTGGAGCCCATTGATTAGAGAAATGATGAATCCTAGTAGGAGATTTTGAGCCGCCTACTGAGAACTTGGTTAGTTCCAATAGGATTGAGAGCTCAACCTATGAAAGTTTGCTTCACTTGCAAGGTATGTTGTAGGATTTTGGTTGATTCTGGAAGGTCAAAGAATTGCATGTCTATGAAATTAGCAAAGAAATTGAGTATTCTTATCAAGCCATTAATTAGAAGTAGATTGATGATGGCGGATGGTAGAAAGGGTTTTTCATTTTGTATCTTATATCCTGTTACCTTCAAGATTGGGAAGAAGTATTTGGAGTGTATGAGGTTTGTAGTGGCACCTCTACACTATGATGTCATTCTAGGACTACCTTGGCTTGAACTTCATAAGGTTCAATTTGATTGGAATCGATGACAAATTCAAGTACAACACCAAGGTAGGAAATTCAAATTAGGTTGTTTGGCATCTTTGAGTAAGACTCCTAAGAATAGCCAGTCCCAAGATGGAAAGTTGGTAAAGAAAGAAGCCATAGAGCAAGCTTTGAAGGAAGAGAAGTCCCAAGATGGGAAGTTTGTAAGGAAAGCACCAATAGAGCAAGGTTTGAAGGAAGTGAAGTCCCAATGTAGGAAGTTGGTAAGAAAAGCAGCCATAGAGCAAACCTTGAAGGGAGATAAATCCATAGATGGGAAGTTTGTCAATGAAGCAGCCATAGAGCAAGCTTTGGAAGAAGATAAGTCTATTTTTACGGTGTGGATCAAGTCGATTGCACAAGGAGAATCTATGGAGGGTCAGGAGCCTCATCGAGCAATGGTTGATCAAATAGTTCAAGAGTTTGCATATGTGTTTCTGGATAATCTACCAAAGGGATTACCCTCCGATCGTGGTATGCCCTTCAAGATTGAGTTATTACCAAGGAGTACTCCAATGAGCAGACCAATCTATAAACTCTCACCAAAGGAGTTGGAAGAGTTGTTCCAACTCCTTTGGTGTTATTCACGGAGTTGGTGGAGAAGGATTTCATACGACATAGTACATCTCCTTGGGAAGCACTGGTATTATTTGTTCCAACGAAGGATGGAAGAGTTTGCTTCTATATTGATTACCGTGGGCTCAATAAACAAATAGTGAAGAATGCATACTCCTTGCCTTGGATTGATGACTTGCTTGATCAATTGAATGGAGCACAATACTTCTCCAAGTTGGATCTTTGTAGCGGCTATTGGCAATTCCTTGTTGATAAGGAGGATGTGCAAAAGACATGGTATGGACAAGGTATAAGGTCCTTTCGCACAAGGTATGGACATTTTGAGTGGAGAGTTTAACCTTTTGGGCTCACTAATGCTCCAAAAATTTTCATGGATCAAATACATCGGGTGTTGATGGACTGTTGGATCAATAGGGGGTGGTGTTCTTGGATGATATTTTAATATATAACAAGACAAAGGAAAAACATGTGAATCACATATGCGAAGTCCTAAGACGACTATGACACTAGAAGTTTTACTACAAGAAGTCAAAGTGTGCTTTTTGGCAAAAGGAAGTTACCTTCTTGGGTCACAAGATCTCATTAGAGAGGATCAAGATGGAAGAGGAGGAAATCAAGGCCATTATTTATTGGCCTACTCCAAAGGATGCTATTGAAGTACAAGCATTTAATGGATTGGCTAGCTTTTACCAACGGTTCATCCACTTCTGTGCTCATGTAGCCACTCCATTGACCAATCTCTTGGGGAAGAACTTGAGCTTTCAATGGACCAGCAAGCACAAAGAAGCATTCTAGAAGCTAAAATATATGGTGTCTTCAAGACCAATTCTTCAACCATATGATCCTCAACTACCATGTGTGGTTGATTTTGATGGTTCTAACTTTGCAATTGGAGTCATGTTTTAACAAGAATTCATAGATGGATTGCATCTCGTTGCCTTTGTGTCTTGAAGACTAAATACAGCAAAAAGGAATTAGGGTTTAGGGTTTATGCCCTAATTCTAAACCCTAATTATTTTGCTCATGATCGGGAACAACTAGCAATGGTATATACCACCAAGGTATTGAGGCATTATCTCTTGGGGAAACAAGTGGTCATGTGTATTGATCACAAGCCCTTGTTGCAAATATTACATTTGGAACAATTGAACAATTGATATCATCAATGGGAGGAACAATTACAACTTTTTGACATCAAACTTGAGTACAAACCTGGTTGGTTCCATATCATCCTTGATGCCCTATCACGATGACCTGATTTGAAGTCTCTTCCTCTCATCACAACGACAATTACAACGGTATTTGTTGACTCCAAAGTTCAAATTGAGTTTCAAACAACTCTACAACAAGATCCTTTCTTTCAAATGGTACAAAGTCATCTTGCAACATACAACAAGGAATAAAATATTCCATGAGAACCTTCTATTCCATGAGGACCGGATCTATGTTCCAGCCAAAGGTGATCTCCAACTTGTGTGCCTTCAAGAAGCCCATGATTTACCAATTGTTGGTCATATGGGTGTGGACCAGATCTTGAGTACCCTCCAATGCAAATGGTGGTGGCCCCACATGGGATAGGATGTTTGGTAGTTTGTTTGATCATGTGAGAGCTGCTAATACAATAAGGCCAATAACTAGAAACCGAGTGGACTCCTTGAACCACTCCCCATTCCATCTACTCAATGGGAACATGTGAGCTTAGATCTTATCACATCCTTGCCCAATACAAAGCAAGGTCACACAGCAATTGTGGTATTTGTGGATAAGCTTAGTAAGCAAATCTATTTGACTCCAACAATTGATACTATCAATGCTCCAACCTTGGCACAAATCTTTGACAATGTATTCAAACATCACAAGATGCCCCGTGAACTCATCTCCAAGCATGATCCTCAATTCACCAAGAAATTCTTACAAGCATTCTTCTAGATACTCGGCCACATTCAATGAAGCCGCCGACAACATACAAAGTACAAGGTCCTTTGGAAAGGGTATCCCCTTCATGATGCCACATGGGAACCTCTTTCTCATCTCCAAAATGCACAAACGGCCATCCAAGAGTTTGAAGCTTCAATGGCAACGAAGACATCACCAACTAGCGGTGGGAGAATATATAACAATATGGAGTTTAGTAATGAAGTTAGTTAGGACTAACGAGGTAGTGAATATGCCAAATTAGCCTAGAATATTCTAAAAGTATCTAGGAAGCTTCTTGGGAAGCTTCTCAGCTAGCTTATCTTACATTCCAAGTAAGTAGCTTCTAGAAGGAAGCTCTTAGAAGCTTCCAACTAGCTTAGCTTGCAAGCCAAGTACGCAACTTCTAGAAGGAAGTTTCTTGAGAAGCTTCTTGGTTAACTTGGCTTGCACTCCAAGAAAGTTGCTTAAGGAAGCTTCTTGAGAAGCTTCTCAAGAGCCTTGTATGCTCCTTATAAATACCAAAACCAAAGCTCATGTTATGTATTTGGAGTTTACACATATTCAAGTGTCCTAATATGATCTTCCATTCTCCTATTTCTCTCCTCGGTCTTGGTCTTTTATGATGTTTAAAAGGGGGAGGTTTGTAATACCATTAGCTACACATATTATCTAGAGGTGGAAATTAGCTTGGTAATATTTTGATGGATATTATATTTGATGTTATAAGTAGAGCAGATAGAGGTGTCACCACTAATAGGGCAAAGACCAAAAACACCCTAAAAACTTTAGAGCCAACTTTGGTGACCTAAACAAATGAAGTAGGCCTCAAAAATTGGAAGATTCCCCCCACCTCCTCTCTAGGTACAAAAGCAATGCCTTCTCCCTCCACTTTCATCTCATTGAGAGCTTTCCAACAATATTTCACTCATGCGGTTCTAAGCTTCCTATAAGAAGATTCTCCAAAGATTCCCTTTGACCAAACTTGTTTGACCAACCAAATAGGACAAGTATTGACATGTCACCAATCCATACAACTAATCTAAAGGTTGAGTTCATTGATAGGTCACCAATCCATGTATTTTGATTTAAGGATGGAGTTCCCTTTGAGTGGATCCTCTAATTAAGACAAGGTGCTCCTTTGGGAAATAAGAGTATTGAGGGATGAAGCCTTGTGTTTTTCTTGGGATTTTCCTATCCTTGGAGCATTACAGTATGTGTAATATAGGCCAACACCAAATTTCAGGCCCAAGAAATCCAAGTCTATTTTGCAAAAAGATTGCACTAAATATCAAATCTGATTTTTATCCAATCAAGCAACACTTGATAAATGTCATGTTATCCACCATGGAACTTTGGTTTCCAATCAACCAACCACCCTCCTAAAAATCTTCCATATTGGGCATGTCTCCCACCCTCTTGTACTAAAAAATGCCAGTCATCTTTAGCATGAATGCTTGTCATGACCTCCTTTCCTTCTTGTCACTCTCCAAAAAATGGGTCAAGTCCTTTCCTTCCCTCTTCTCCTCTCTTTGCATGTCCTCTCTTGCAAAAATCCTATGCCCTTCCTCTCCTCTCTCTTGCAAAAAATACCTTAAGCAATGCGGACACCTTTGTGTTTACTCCCCTACCTCCAATATAAAATTACCTCAAGCATTGTGTGCACCTTTGTGTTTACTCTCCCTACCCCAATTTTTTATCATGTCATGTCACCTATCCTTCCTCAAATTTTAGCAGTTTTGTGGGACTATGGCTTGTCATCTATCCTTAATTTTGTGGGATTGCATATCTCTCTCTCTCCTCTCCTTTTGTCCCCCAAATTTCTACCAAGCCAAGAAAATTGCTAAACTTCTATCTCAAAGAATCCAAGCTCTGTGCTTCTTCTCTTCACAATTTTTTTATTATGGGTTTGTCACAAGGTCGTGGGCAAACTCTCTCACTCTATACATTTCTCTCATCAAATTTTTGGAATTCTTCCCATAAGTAATGATGCATCTGAAAACAGAAAACATCAAAATCATCTTAAAATCATCATATAGAAAATCATTATTCTATTACAATGGCTTAAAATCCACTACTGTTAATTGGAGTTCAAAAATCCTCCAAGTCTGGTAAACACAAAGTAAGTATTATCCATTGATAATCTCTTCTCTTCTCTACTCTAGCTTTTGCTTGGAGTGAACAGAGGTATTTTTTCTCCACTTCTTCATCTACCAACTCTTCTTCCTATTCATCCATGCCACTTCTGTTAATAAGTAGAGTATGCAAGATAATACAAACATTGATCCACCTCAATAGATAATGATTCCTATTTTGGTTACTTTTCAATTGTATACTTAATTCATGTACCAAATGTCATCTACCCTTTAAAACTCATATACAATGCTCATTGTATAGAACAAAGTAGAATTTGGAAAGCCTTTTAGAATATGCAAGATCCACCCTATACTACCAAAAAGTATCACCAAAAGCACCGCCATGAAACAAAACTCCACATGTTTTCATAATCCAACAAAACTAATCTCAGCTCATATTTTTTAAATATTCAATGAAACTAAATTTTGCTAATAATAGAAAAGATCCAAAGATGATATATATATATATATATATATATATATATATATATATATATATATATATATATACTCTCATCACAATCCATGATGAAATGTATAAAACAACATTCCACTCATAATCCAAATTGTGCTTTTAATCCCTAAATATCAAGATTTGAAGTCTATAAAAGCACTTGCTTATCATTCATGAGATGTACAATGTATCTCATGTCATCACATACCACTCATCCATTGATAGAATAAGACTTCTTTTGGCTGAAGTAAGTTTCTCCATCAATTTTATGTCTCTGTGCTAAAGGAAATAGTGTCCCATTCACTAGTCGCATACACTTGGGGAATCTTTTCAACCCAAATACCTTTGAAATCCTCTCTCTCTCAAACCATGTCACTTCTCAAGACATATTAGATATAGTGATGATAACTCTCTTGGTGAACCTTGTAGTGAAGCACAAGCTATTATCCCACAAATTTTTCCCTCTTGCTATGCAGGTCATTCCCATTGTGACCAAATCCATCAAGTGCTACATCAAGTTGGAACCAAGATGGATTTTCCTTCCTTCCTCACTTACTCTTTCAAAAAACCTCATGATCGTTGATGAGTTCCAACAAAGTATAAAAGAAATTCACATCCATCCGCATCAATTTTTTGAATAAAATTGGATCTAAATTTATGAATAATTTAGAAAAAAATTCACTATTGCAATCCATTGCATTTCTGTCTACCAAATATCATGAAGAGTATCTAAAGTCCCACCATCTTAATAGACACTTCCTTCATTCTAGGGGGTCATTTATATCTCATTCTTCCTTGTCTGTAAATTCTTCCTCATCCCAATCCATCATTGTCCATATCAAGCTCACCTTGCTCCTCCCTATTGAGATTGAGTTCACCTTACCACTTTACCACTTGCAAGTGCATACATTTCTTAATTTTGTTCGTCAATTCTTGGTGAGTACTGATGTGGTGCATGTTGATAAACCAACTAACCTTACTTTCTCTCAACTCTTATCTCACAAAATCAAACCTTGTGTTCATGCAAGACTCTCAACTCTTCACTCTCAAAATCTGACCTTGTGTTCATGGGAAACTCTGCACTCTCAACTCTTCTCTCTCAAAATTTGACCCAATGTTCAGGCAAAACTCTGCACTCATTTTAATATCTTACGCTTGTAGTATGTTCTATCATTACTTGTGTCCTCCTCAGTACACTAGACTGCATGACCTAACAACAAATATTCCTCACTATTCTCTCCTCCAATGGAATTCTTGCACCTACTATCCTCGGCCAAGCATTAAAATGCTCATTTCTCAAACCCATTATTCTCTCGTGAAATTTCCACACCACTATGCTTGGTCACTCTTCTCCTCTTCTATTCTCTTCTCTCAATGCATGTGCTTGTCTACACGAATTGCATAATGCATAAATTTCCCACAAAAATCTTCTCTCCATGACCACAATAAAGCCAAGGCAAATCTCGTCACATACAAAGCTCTATGCAAAAGATATGCATCAATTTCTCTTCTCCAAGGAAAGGCTCTAAGTGACTTCTAATTGACCTCTAATTGATAGATATGGCCTAATTTGCTACACTCACAAATTTGTTCCTTTTCACAAATTCTCTTCTTCTCCTTGCGATAACAATTGTGATGGCAAAGCTCCTCTATCCACGTTTAGTTCAAACGCTACATGTCAAACCCACTCTTGTGCAAGCATATATCTCAATGATACCAATATTTTTTTCAATTCAATTTGGGTGTTCTTGAGTTCATGCTACTTTTCATTTCAATTTCAAAATAGTCTGGCTCTAATTCATCCATCTGTCAATGTAATAAGTAAATGACAAGAGTAGTTAATATTTATAGGCGCACCCATATCACATAAAAGTCTAAGGATCATGATTTGCAATTCCCATATAATATTTCCAGCTATTGGCGACCACCCAAAAAATTTCCATGCACCACTTCCCCCTCTACCCATACCTCTACCCATACCACCCACCAATTTTTTCACTGGGCTTTTATTGGAGATGAAAACACATTTTTTAAACCCCCATTATCCACTGATACGGATATAAAGTGTGAGAAGAGAACAGGGATGCTATTGGGGTCCCTGTCCTCATTTTACTTCTTCTGTCTCTCCCTTGTACGGCTTGACGGGGTCTTCCCATCCTTCATTTGTTCTATGTGTTCGCATTTTTCTCAAAAGAGGATAGCATGGGATAGCAAGAAGGATGGGATGTGTTCTAATGTTGAACTTATAAATGCGAGTGTACGTCTATTATTGGACTGCGAGGACGTAACGAGGAGCTGCTTTACGATCAAATGGAAAGCGGAGCACTTTCCGGTTAGCATCAATCACATCCTTTTTGGTTATGGAGTATCATGATATGGAAGTTTCTGGAAAAGGCGAACGCATAGGATAACAAGAAGGATGGGAAGACCCATCAAGCCGTACAAGGATGAGTAATAAGACGTAAAATGGGGCTAAACCCCACTAGTATCGGCATGAGAAATGAAGAGACGTTTGGAGCTTCTACACTATTGGCTCTCACGTCTACTGCAAACGTCTATTATGTCGTAGAGATGGGTCGGGAGGGACAAGGATAATGACAGAAGTTTTAGATGTAGATACTCTATTTGAGTAGATGCAAAGGAGAGACATTTTCCATTCTGGTCTGAGACCTACTAGTATGATTAAGCAAATGTTTGAAAGTTAACTTTCCCTTTTTGCTATGTTAGTCTGAGGTGGTATGCACGATGAGGTAATTCTACTCCCCATAGTTGATGTACTTTTATTCTTATCAGTAGTCGGAACTAAAGTTTCATGATTTTCCTCCTGTAATGATTGTAGTAGAAGTTAAAAAGACCGAACGCACTCTTCGCATGAATTCGTTCTAGAAGTCTGAAGTCTGTCTCGTTTCGTGATCCCGTCGATGTAAAGATTACGTAGTACGTTGTAAAGATGCAGTACAGTGCTTATTATAGTTGGGAATGATAGGTATATGTAGTTTTAGTTTGGGACCTCGTGTTGCTTTCTTAGCTGTCTCGAGATGGTGAACGAGTTATTAAGATCTATCATTAATCTGAACTAATCCTCAGAATCGTCCTTTCTACCTCTACTCCAGAGCCGTCATTAGTTGATGATTAACGTTGAGCTCTCTCCGCAGCTTACTTTCGGGAGTAGAACAAGTCCCTTCATTACGAGATCCGAAACTAATCAGCTCAACGATACGCTCAATTGGTGTTGATGGTACCAATTAGCGCCTCAAGTTTCCTACCCAACGCACGTTGTCAAATATCAAGTCTCCCCTCTGCACCGCGCAGCAGAAAGCGATGAACTGTCCAAGTGAAAATAGTGCAACTCGTTTAAAATATAAATTTGTGACTTCTTAGAGCACATCTTCGGAACCCGGACTTGTTTTATTGAAACATATCTGCCAAAGACAAAATAGATAATGCGCTAGTCGCTGCGGACTTTCGAGGATAGTAAGTACACTGGTCGGAGAGAAAGCCAAGGGAACAATAAGAATACTCTACGTCATTGGACTTCTAGTGCTTGTCTGTCATTCTGATGACAGTGCTCTCCGGTAACAGATAGCCTTGACTAACGGATAAACTGGTGGACATGGGCAGATGCGAGAGCTGCAGAGTAACAGAAATATACAGAAGAAAACACAGAAAAGCAATATAAACTCGACAGGCCGTAAATACTTCCTTAACAAACGGGACAAACTCCCAAGGAACAATCTCTTTAACAGTCCTGATCTACGCCAGTGGAAGCCGAGAAGCTGGAGTGACGAACTCCAAGCTCAAGATAACCTCACATGATATATAAAGGGAACATGATCTAAAGCAAGGTGCAAAAAATTAGGCTTCAACGACTTCCCATCTTCATGCTCTATACCAATCGTTCGCCCACATCAATAGCTTCTATTCACCCTGTTAGCCTCCATTCACCCTCTCAGCCGGATCCTGTGCCCTTGACATGTAACATGGATAGGGCACTTCCGCTTTACTGGGTTCTTCTATGTCCTGAACCTCCATGTGGAGTGTCAAGCAAATCTTGCAACCTCTTTCCGATACCAGCAGGCTTCACTTTGCTTCTCATCCATCGTCCTCTCATTCATTTTCAATTCCAGGACTGCCAGACACCCTACTACAAACTACACCCACTAAAAAACTTTCTTCTGTGTAACATAACCAAAGGGTAATGTGGACCTCCTTTGCATTCCCATTCGGTAATCTAATCATCAGAATGCGTCGTGGCAGGCCAGGAGAGCACGAACTGATTGGCCCCAGAACTCTTTATCATCGTCAAAAGCATTACATCTTGCCCTCGAGTTTAACCAACCTAATTGCAAAGCAGACTTGCACTATCTTGGATTTCCCCGTCATGGAGGCATATTCAGTAATGCAATATATGACCCGTTGTAAACAACCCGGCTCCATACCCACGTATGATTCAACTGACTCTGTCATGAAGGCATATATCTCAATTGGAGTTCGATGGCAATCCATCTCACCTACCTCACTAGCCTCTAAATCAAAACTAATCTGATCACATCCGACTGACTTAAACCGCCATTCCAATACATTAAACCCTAAACTCTGCACAAAATTTTCTTCACAGAGAAACTTCATTACTAAGGAAAATATCATCAACACTCACCACGCATCGCTATGCAAGTAACCTAAAGAGAAAATGTCTAAAACAAGAAGAGAAGTCCCCACTAAGAGGAAGCAATTAAAAGATGTAAAAGAAAAATCGTATATTTGGAATCAGACGGTTGTGCAGCCTAGAGAGACTGGAACGTAATGATTAGTTGACACTGAGGACTTCATCAGCTAGCGGATTGACTTCCAAAAGATGTGAAGCCACCCCAGGAGACCTGGAATTTTGTCAATACTGAGATGAGGCAGTATGGTCCTGAATTCCGATCTGCGAAAAGTTTCTGACGGAAGTGGATAGATCCAGCAATAAACTTGGCAACCTATAAGTAGGAAAAATGTCTGGTAGAGTGACGAGCAAAAACCAGCTTTGGAGTTTAATTAATGTCAAATTTCAAAGCTGCAGGCAGACGAAAGATTCCTTAGATTCTTCTCAATATTTCCTATGATACATGTCCGCGTAACAAGGACCTTGGTAGGCAACACTTGGAACGTATGACCTCATAAGATGCAAGGGTTGGTGATGGATGCCTGCCCATGATCACCCTCAGAGTGGATCTGAAAGAGTACTCGTGTCTCTCACACCCGCCTCGAGAACACAGCAAGCAGCACGATTACCTCAATCTATTTTCAATTCCATGCTCCACCGCTGACTAGTCTGAGTAGGGTAAGAAGTCTTTTAAGACTATGAGCATTCTAAGCCAAGAGTTAGCAGATGTCCAGTGTCCGAGGTAGTGAATCTCTAATTCACATTCTACTCTTGCAAAACCTTTACCATGACTCATGCTTCCTTCCGCTGAACGTACCTTCTTGTGATTCTACACGTTTGCTGAAAGTCAATGCTTTTCCTCTCTCGGGGTATTGAATCTTCACCATAGCTCCTGCACACTTCAGCTAAAAGCACCCTGTTGTGATCCTCCAAGCTTCTAGAAAATTATTCCGCTCCTTCAGGTTTGTTAGTTTCAATGTCAACGAGGTCATGCGAGACATGCAAGGTCAAGACAAACTTCCCATATTATAGTACCATAAATCATACGCCTATATTATAAGATCTCCATCAAACGATTAGAACCGCTTTTGAGAGTTTGCAGATGTCCAGCAACGCTGTCCGCTTTCATGATATTGGAGTTATGAGGACAGAAGCCGCTCGGAAGAACGGGGGATCCATAACTCATTAAAAGCAAACGAATGTAGATGAAATGGCAATAAAATGAAAGCAGAACTGACTAAGAAACATGCGAATAGTAGATGAAATCTAGATCATAAAAAGCATGCATTGTCAAGTAACGTTCATATATAACTACATGTAGAGAAACCGTGCACCAATGTGTACTGAGGAAACGAAGAATCATCTCATATCAAGAAATCTCGAAATAAGCGAATGTGAAACAATTGAAAACCAAACTGAATGAATGGAGAACTAATTGTGAAACCAAACCCGAGATTTCGGGTATGAAAAAGTAAAGTGGAAATCCTTCTTAGAACCATTTCCACTCTGCTTTGCTTCCCCCGTTTGGGGAAGTAAATTAGAGTATGGCTTTCATGATATGCACTAATGCACAATCTACAATGCACTTCCTGCACAGCTCGACTTACTTTCTGTTGCTATAGCTGTGAGCCCCAAACGGATATTAATTAATTTGGATTCGTTCAGTAAGTTCCGGGTCGACGAAGATAAATTGATGACAAGATTATTTTGGGGGTCAAGAGCGGATCTACGCCAGCAGAACTGCAGAACCTCTTAATAAACATCAAGATGTATAAGCCTGCATCCACAAGTAGCACCAGCAATGGTCCCTTTGTCTCTCATCACTTTCTGCACTGAAAAATAGACTAATGGAATACAGAAACCGTTAAAGTAACCCAGTATAATCAATTTCAGGACTGACAATACGCATTGACCTCAGTTCACAACAAAGACGAGTCATTTTTTAAGGGATCAGCATACATTAATCACAGATGCCAGCTGTTGGCCATAATATCCCAAAAAGGCTGGGAATCAACCCCATCGTACGCACTAAATGCTCCGTGGAGCCTAAGATAGGAGGGAAGAAAGAAGGGATTTCGACTCTTCCTTAAAAGGACAACATTTCCAGTCTAACAAGATGTCACTACCCCAGATTCCACCTACCGAGGCGGGATTCTCAAGGCTGTTGTTGTGGGGCATAAACTGTGTATCCATTATGCCCTAGAGAAAATCCGGAGCAATCTGGGACATTCATATGATGATGACCTTGAACAAGTGAGTAAGCTAAATGTTGGTCTACTATACCATTGCGCCCACTGCTACTATTGCTACCAGAGGGCATTCCGCTGCTCCCAATAGGCCAAAAGTGAGAAGCTACTCCATCAAGGACCCCGCCATGTTGGCCGTGGAGTCTTGCCAATGATGAATGTTGGTATGGACCACCCATTCGCACATTGTCCCGAAGTCCATTACTACTTTGGCGATCATCAGCAGTATCGCCGTTCCTATTTCTATCACCTCCGTCCATTCCAACTCCATTTCCTCTATCTGAGGTGAGCTGCCCATAGTTGAGCTTGTGCATAGAGTTGTGCCCAGAGAGTGACAGAGGCCGATTGAAGCTTGAACTACCTGGATGCTGTAAAATCTTTAGCGCCATGCCAAGATTTGGATCTTCATCCAGAAGGTCATTGATGATATCCAGATGTGGAAATTCCTCAGGCAAGACTGTACCGCTGTGGATGCTGTCCACAGCCAAATCTATAGAGGTTGTTTGTCTGAGAGAGGCCATACCTGTTCGTCCATTCATTTCTAAACATGGAGCCTGAGTATGGTGATGATGTTGATGTTGAATTCTTTGTTGGGATGTTGAGTGTCCAGAAAGGCTTGCTTGTGACCCTTGGTGCTGCTGTTCTTGTAACCTCTGAAAATGTTCGCGCTCTTCTTGCTGGGGATTCTCAGTCGATGTTGTGAGATCCAGTTGATCATCTGGCAACAGTTCTGCTGTCACCGTACCGAAGGTGATACCCATGGATGTATGTCCACTAGAACTCCCCCCACTGACGGAATTCTCACGTAACACTTGACTTACAGGAGCTGTCTCTGATCCGGAAGATGGCGGCAGAGTTGAGACTGGGGAAATGAAGGACCCACCTTCCCCTTTCGAGCCATTTGAAACCAATGTTGCATGTTGACCGGGTATCACCCGCCTCTTTGGGGACGGTGTCAATGGAGGAGAAGACGAAGGAGCAAGGGAGTTGGAAGTTGGATGTGAAGTCATCTGCGGGAGTAGATTACTCAAGCTGGAAGAACTAGAAACACCTGATGCAAATGTAGAAGCGGTTCCACTAGGATTTTGAATATTCGGACCAGGATGGGTAGGGCTTCCAACCATCTGGACGCTACGGGTCTTCCCGATGGTGGCGTTCTTGTATGACGGTGTCACGGGGGAAATTTGTGACGCCATGCCATTCATCATGGGGCTTGCAACGGGCTCCACACCAGCAACCAACCGTCCGGTTCCCGCACTCATAGATCGGGCTAATGGCTGAGCAGGGTGTGAAGACGAAGAAGCTGGAGGTAAACTAGGCCGAGCACCTGTCCCTAATCCGGGAGCTGTGGATGGTCTTGAAATCGATGCAGGCACGCAGGCAGAAGTTACTGGAAGAGAATGTGGTAAGCTAATTTCCTCAGCTGCCACACTCGGGCGACCTACTGGCAAGGCAAAACCAGGAATCGGAGGTGTCAGAATCCGCGGTGGTCGAGATGTCTGGGAGGAATCGATGCTCCGGCTTCTACAAGGAGCGCTGGCGCTTTTCACGAATTCCGGTTTGACTGTGCTTGATGCATAGCTACTGTTAGCATTATCACCTCTCCCGGTAGATGATTGATACGGGCTGCTGATGGTTGCCACACCATTGGCAGGACCCAAATGACCATTCACTCTACCAAGCCCAAGCAGGGCGACCCCCTTGTCCACATCTAAGCAATCTCCTCCATTTGACTGAAGAAAGGAAGTCGATGTCTCACCCCTTAACTCATCAAAAGACCTAACCCCCCGAAGAAGATCATTTGCCTCTACGCTAATTGTTGCTGGTCGATCAAGCCCCATTTGATGTTGAAATAAACTAAGCTGCTCCTGCAGTAATACGACCTCCTCCTCCTGCATTCCACGTAATGACATGTTACATCAACATGAGAGTCTAAAATCGTCCAACAAACGCTCTGATTAGGAGATACGTTAGAATGTTTGGATGTCCTCGTCAACGTCAAAATAACTGGCCCGCTTACGAAACAGTTCGAAAGACACAGGAAATTAATGAGGATCTATCATGATGAAAATATCCAAGTCCCTCTTGACTACCATAACATGGACGCGTAGTAAACATTCCCTTCACAAATGGAGAAAGGTATCTCCTGAAATTTGGGTTTCTCAGAAGTACGAACTTGACAATGATCACCGTCAACACAAGTTTACTGACGCGCATTCAAACGATGTTCTGCAACTCAGGTAAGAAAAGCTATGGGCGAAACCGTCACACATGAATAAGTACCTTCTCAAAAAGCCGTTGCTCTAACCATCGAACGCGATCTTTAAGCGAGAGAATAACAGTTTCCGGATCTACGCCAACGGAACTACTGCTACTGCTTGGTTCACCAGGGCCATTCGCGTCCAAGCCCGTTGCCCGTAGCATACCTTCACCTTCGATATATTGCCCGTCGTTATCGTAGTTGTCACTGTCAATCCTGTTCCCTCTGCAAATTTCAGAGAATGCATACGGATGGACAAGGTTACGTCAAACTTCACGGATGTGGAAAACGTACGAATATTACTAACGCTATTTCGAGAGCCGAGATATACACAGAAAACATTTAAGGATTTACTCCGTATGGAGATGCTATTGCATTCATGATAGTAATATGCATGTGGAGACATCTTTCAAACTCTTATGAGTAGCATAACACTCTCATATCTACTGTTTACTTCTTTTGCTGCTGTTTTGTCATCACATTGTTCCTCGGAATCTTTCACATGAATTTTACCAACTCTCCCATAACAATAGGTTTCTAAATTAGCATCAGTATCCATGTAGGTAATGACTTCAACTCCCATCCAATCTCTTGATCCAGAACCAGCAAGAATGTAGAACTTCTACAACAATGACGTCATATGCAGCAGACATTGAGTAGATCTTCTCCTGCAAACATTGTGTTTGGTCATGGAAAGACCCAAACACATACAATTCCTGCTTCCGAGTCGCTGCTTACTACAAAAAGCTTAAGAAAGCTAAAGTCACGTACCTCCGAGGGAGGACACTCTGCTCCGGCACGATTGGCCGGGACACGAAAGAATCATTCATGCTGGCGCGAACAGACGGTAGAGAGTCAGATGAGCAAGTAGATGAGCTATCGTCCAGTGTAATTTGCTGTTTCCTATTCCCTCTTCGATTCCTTGTGGTGTCCTCAAGCATGGCCCCACTAAAACCGGCTTCCATGCCATTTGGACCGTATGAACCTTCCCTCTCCCACCCGGTATGATCTGTATCACCATCTTCCGTAGCTGGCCCCAATGTACCAACAACACCATCAATTGGATCCAGTCCAGTAAGATTGTCCTCATCCTCCCCGGCTTCCGTGGAGACAAGGGGTAAAAGGACTCGCTCTTGCTCTAGTCGATCCTTGGAAATCCTGCTTGATACATCACGGCGCTGACGCTGCTCTTGTTCCAACCGAACTTTCTTTCCTTCAGCCTCTTTGTCCTTCTCCTTCCGATCCTTTCGCCTTTGTTTGGCCTGACAAGCATGCTTGGTTTGATTACTACACAGGCTGGAAAACTTGACATATAAAACAGAAAACAACAGTTTGATACTAAATACAAACCTCCAGTTATCAACAAGCGTTCCAACATCCACGAGCAAAGTGGCACATTGAGTAATGAAATACAAAGCCCGCTATTGAGATGGGCTGCAGAAATGTAAAATTCAAGCCAATCTTTTGCTCTTCTGGTAGATGCATTGAGTAATGAATACAGAACCCGTTGTAAACAACCCAGTTCCATACCCACTTCTGACCGGGACTTGACTCTGATATTTGACAATAACGATGTAAATCTTCACAACTGTTAGCTATATGGAGAAGTAAGCATCCATTTGCCTGCAGAAAAGGATTAGTACCATAGCTACCTTGGTGTCTAAGTATAGAATGTTGTAATTCACAAGAACCTGCACTTAGGGTTATTTCGAGCAAGTGTATCCTTCAGAAGAGCAATGTCTTGCACCATCCCAGTGTTTAGTGGACTGGACATAAACTGTAGACCTCTCCCAATGGAGAACATCTGGACGCCCCAGGAGCGAGAGAATGAGGACTGGTACTAACCCCTGCATGCTCTCTTCTGGCATGTTTGAGAAATGGAATACAGAATCGGTTGTAAATAACTGAGTTCCATACCCACGTCTGACTGTAATGACTCTCACATACGATAGTAACCCCGTAAGTTCGTCATAACTGTCAGTTACGTAGGGGGGTAAGCATGCGTATGTCTGCATACAGGGGTTAATACTATGTTTGTGATACATCACTCTGTACCTACAGTACAGAGTGAGTGCGAGCAAGTGTAACCTTGGAAGAATAAAGGTATGAAATAGTGACAGTATCATGCTAATTGCATGGGACATGAACCGCACAAGTCTGAAGACCAAAATTATGAGACAAAACCCCCTCCTCCCCCCCTCCCCCCACCCACAACGGAGCGACTGTATGAAGACTGGGATTCAGCCCTGCATGCTCTATGTCAGCATGAGCCCGTCCACACTACAAAACACAATATGGAAGAAGCAGTCTTTTCATAGTAAGTCTGCACGATTCTGGTACATGACGTAATGAAATACGGAACTCGTTGTCAACAACCCGGTACCATATCGGGTCCATACTGCACGACTCGGCAAATGTATGTACTGATTTCACCGGGGACCAATAGTCGAAGACCATATCTCCTCATACACGTGAGAACCGCAAATGAGAAAGTCACCCTCAAAACATGCCTTTACCAGCATTAATGGCCCTCTAGTGTAATCAATAATTGAACGATAAGCTAGCTGTGAGCATAGTCGTAGTATGAGTAGTTCCCAATTTAGAAAGAAACTTGATTTTAATGAGTTTCAAAGTGAATTAATTTTCACCAGGCGTATAGAGTTGCCCAGCGATCGTCCTCCGCCCTTGCAGCGTTTCCAGCAACGAGTATGATAGTTGGAGATTTGGAGTATGGCTTCTCTTCCAGCGACTTGACCCATAATCTAAACTAGCATGGCCATTCCTTCCCTCCTTCTGCTACCGGTGAGCCGGCTAATGGTCTATTTAAAATTGTAAGGAAGTGTATTATTTGTAAGCAGAGAAGGCATTGCCAAAATATATACGCCTACGAAAATCATCCTGTGTTGCAGCAATCGGAGCAAACAACCAACCTGCTTCTTCTTTGACCGTTTCTCTTTCTCGGCTGCCTCTCGCTTAGCACGCAGCTCAGTCTCAGCCTGTCCTGCTGCTTCCTCTTCTCTTATAAGCTCCTCTTGCCTTTTCAAAGCAACAGCTTCCCTGTACGCCACTTCGACACGATTCCTGCAATTTTGGGACCTCCAAGGTCAGACTTCCTTTACTGAAGAGATCCTTTGTGAGAACGCTGTGAGGGCAGATAAATTGCCTTGCTGACTTAAAAGGCAAGTATATAGGCAATGTTATAAAAATGTTATGCGACACATGCTGATTCATAGGTGCATGCGAATTGCTCTAGATTTTCCACGATTACAATTATCTACTTTCCAGTATAATATTATTGTCAGGAACATGGCAGGAGGCAAAACACGATTAGAAGTCAGGAAACAGGAGGGATGACCAGTCCCATAAGTTGCTACTGACAGTGTGCTTTGCCAACAATAGTGTCAGTATTAGGTTCTCGGATCATGTGTGCGTACTCACACTATAATCCTACAGCTTACGATCCATTAAGTTATCTGCTATTCTTCCAAAGCTTTTCCTAGTATCACCTGGGCATTTCTGCTCTGCATTATGTTTGCAATACGAGAAAGATCTTTGTACTTCCACAGGGAAGTACAAGCAAATTTTATCAAGTATACGCGCATGGCATAAGAGAAGAAAATACAAAGAAGATTCTACTGGCAGAGGCCTGCCAATGAAGTGCAGAATGTGCTGTCAACCAACTGAGCAAACGAGATTCGAACGTACGTGTAAAGGTGGGCCAGGACAAACATCTCCACAGTGCGCCGGCCCAGTTCAGTGAGCCTTCGTTCATCCCGCTCGACTGAATCCTTTCCAAAGTCATCTCCAGAGCCCACGTCCTGCAATGTGGGACCCCGAGTTAATTGAGGATGTTACTGACGTGAGATGGCTGCGAAGTAAGATCTAGAAGGCAATAAGTAAAGAAAAAGAATCTTCTAATTATGATAAGGAAATTCCTCCAGATCAGGTTCTCGAGGTCCAAGGCTACTTGGTTCAGATATCAATGCATAAGTTTACCTTTGTCCGATTTTGTGGTCCTTTGTCATCCTTGTAAGGTGGAAGCGACTCAGATACAGCACGCTCCAGAAGAATCAGTACGTCGCCAGCCAAGACGAATGCATCCTTATCAACCCAAACAACAGGATCTATAGTTTCCTCCATCTCGACACCATTAATCTTCCCTTTCTTGTTCCTGCTCCGATAGTCAAGAGCTTTGCATCCACTGTATAGAGCGTCCATGACCAAAGTAGAAGTGACCTCCTTCTCGTTGAAAAATCTCTTGACAACCGCTTTTAAAATGACGTCTGTTTTCTCCCGTGCCAATCGACGACGAGAACCGTCTTCTACTGCAGACCAGAAAGCTCGGAAGCTACACCAAGGAAGCAAACTATGTTAAATTACCTTCAAGTCACTTGCAACCAAACTTCAAAACCATTGCAGGTGAAGATGGGACATGTGTAGGATATCTCACAAGTTACAAGTCTGAAAGGATTTCTACAGAACATGCACTTTAGAGTGTGGACGGAACTCTTTGCCTAGTAAATAGTGGAGTATAGGTCCTATGCCTAACCATTCCTGAATGGGAGGCATAGTTCTTTCTCCTTGTATAACCCATAGCTCTGCAAAACTATGATATAGAACTCCTTTGGACGGGTGATCTTGTTGTCTCGAACGCCAAGGATAAAATGCAATCTTCCTCAGGAAAGTTTTCACTCCATCTACAGAGCCGTCCAACCTCATTTTATCTAGAAACAGCGTCTTATCACCAGGGAGATTCATTTAGATCTGCAGAAACTCTCGCAAGTGACAGAAAAGGCGCACGCGATGGTCTTCCCACCTAGTCCACCTCGGCGTATCCTCCATAAGCTTGCCTAGTTTCTCCCTCTTCTCCTCCACAAATCGTCTACATATGCCTTCCACGTTCGTCAGGTACACTCTCACAAGCTCCCTCCTGTATTGACAATCCAAGCACCGAAATGGGCGATGTGGATTCTCCCTGAACCACAAAAGTGAAGTCAGTGCTACTAGCCAGTGAAGATCATAGATGCACACTGGAAAAAACTCGTCTGGAAAATGCACCGCCTAAAAGACGTGCTATTTCAAGTCATGTACCGCCCAATGTCCAGAAGCCTGCAGTAAATTTTGATACAAATTTTGATACAAATTTTAAACAACAGGGGAGATTCCACAGAAATCAAGGCCGTAGTAAATACCACACTTTAAAATGTAGGACGAGAAACCAGCTATAAAGGTACAGACAAACAGGGACTTGTTCATTCAAATACCCTTCTTAAAACTAAGAGGGAGCCAATTTCGTTTTAGAGAAGTAATGGTGCGACATCTTAATCATCTAAAATAACAAGGACAAGCAACATGTCCATTTAGGACTGTGCAGGAAGAACATGTTCTCCAACACTAGCCACTACCCGGGGAACAACCATTTGTATAGTTGAGCCTGACCTGCTCCACGTTTAGGTACCGCGTATGCTGATCCTCAAAACTTAAGACATTCTTTTTGGAGTATCTGCACTCTGAAGACTGCTGCTCATCTAGGACAAATCAGCAAATGTTGCGATGTCCAACTTGCTGCTACCTTCTTTCACGGCTTCAAATAATTGTTCATGATGATGCCCTGATCTCATAGCATTTCCTAATGTCCCAGAATGTGTCTGCACGCCTCCTCAAAGAGCGCTTACAACGACATCAAAAGCTGCACAACGGACTGTCCTCATTCAGTCCCGCATCTAAAGATCCCTACTGGTACCATTCCCGATCTTGTGACCTCGTTTGACCTCTTCCCTAATCCCAGCGAGCATTCTACCTGAAGTCCTAGTACTGTTGGTTCCGAACTCCCAAAATCAGGATGGTTCTAGTACCCACCAGATGAGAAGGTTTCGATCATCATTCCATCACAAAATTCAGATGAAGGCCATATTGATATGCCACCTGAAGGCAAGGGTGCTTTCATTTGTCCACGGTCCTTTCATCGGCTACTTCCCCATGCTACATAAATATCTATCATAATCATCATATTTCTTTCTAGATGTCGAAACTTCTACAGTAATGCCTTTTACCGAGCTTCAATATCAAGCTTATAAAAACTGCGTAAATTGCACAGAAAATTATGTTATTAGGCAAATTGAATCTTGTCTTACTGAGCTGCCTGTCAGACCAAATTCGATTTACGACATGTAAAGAAATTGAGAATGGAGGAATAGAAGCGACAAAACTTCGCCCATAAACATTCCAAATATTGTCGCTAACTTTCTTCAGCGAGATTTGTCAGAAACTTTCAACATGCAGCTTTTTACCGAGCTACACTTGACGCACTTACATCAGCAACATGACCGAGATGAAAGACTACGGCTACCTAGAGACGTTGATTTCGACTGACTGATCTTCGTATCGTACCAAAATCGATAAAAGCCGACCAAGAGAGAAACGGAGAATGGAGAAGTAGGCGTCGCAAACCCTTCGCCCACTCAACATCCCAGATATTATTGCTCGGGCTGCATTTTTCCAAGCTTCATTCAACTTCCTTACATCTGTGACAATACTGTAAATAGCATCAATATCTAGACTGTCCGACTAAACTGCCCGTTCGGCACGTGCGGGAACTGTTAAAGCATAAACCCTAGAGGTTTAAATTGACAGGATTAGGAAGGCTCGTTCATTGAATGAAATACAGAGTCACTTCGTTTCTATGAAAAGGACTCATCTAGTTAAATGTTACAGATCGGACCACTTGAAGATTCCATCTAAGTAACAAACTTGTCGACAACCTCATTTACGGTTCTCAAAAGAGACTTTGCTGATTTGGCGATCCGAGCAGAGACCTCAGGTCCACAATCTGACGAAGAGATCCAGAACAAATAGTGTGCTTTTCACCCCTTAGGATATTTGCACGAACGAGAATTCCAGAAGAAATGGTACCTTAAAGGTAGCTCGCCTCAAAAGACGAAGTACTTTGGAGGCTGTTCCAGTTCAAGTCTGACAGACCGGTCCCAACCAAGTGGAACAGTTGTCAAAGTAAGACAATTGCTCAGAATATTGACCGTTGACTTGAACGGCGCGAAGGCCCATAAATTTTCAGTGATATAATTTTCCTGCTCTATACATATATAGTACCTTGATACATAACTTTTACTCCGCATGAACATTTGTCTTATCCAAACTACCGAACAAACATCTAAGAGGATGTCGCTTTTCGTCATCAGTATGCACAGTGATCTATCTGGACCTGAACGCTATAGAAACCTCTCCAAGAGTAAATTTCAACGCTGAATAAACTTCTGATCGTCATGTTTCCCACCTCGGTTAACATGCACATCCGATGAAGTTCCTGCGATTTCATTGCCTCTCCTCGTCAATCTCAATTGAGATTTGAGCAAGGTTACCTACCAGATATTACCTTAGGTGCTGATAACTATTCAAGATATAAAGGCATTAGGCGAGAGTGAGGAACCAAGTTGGGCACGAAAACGAAGACGATGGACTACAAAGAGTCTTCACGAACGTGATGAATACCACGAGATATAAAAAAAATAAGGGAATAAATAGACTGATTTAAAACTTACCACTCCGTCAACTCAAACGGAGACTCAGTTACCCCCTAGGTTAGGTAGGACACTATCGTTCTGGTAAAAGCATCCTTAAAATGAGAGATGATTTGCATGAAGTGTAAGGCTGTCTGAGGAATGGATCAACACAGAAAGGTCATCAAAAAAACAGATCCTCAAAGCCTTGCTGCGATCATCAACAGAGATTCCCCCTTCATTGATTTCCATTTTAGCACTAGGATAAGAACTTAGAGGCTTCGAATTAACAATTTTATATAATAGCCCTTTCTCTTGAACAAACAAGCCAAATCAGACCAGAACTTCCTTGAAGACTTCTGACCTCGTCAGCACGGATCTACTGCTGCTCACCAAGCGTATACTCGTCTACATCAGAATTGCGAAATCACGAAGTTTCCTCGTTGACAAAGGAATATCCCAGCAAAAAAGCCGATGACCACAAACTGGAAACATCTAAGTGATACATGAATATCCTTAATGTAATGCTTTGCTATAGAAGGTGCAGACGACAAACCTAATAACTTGAACTTGGGCTTTGATAACAAGAGTATCAGCAACGGTAAAACCGTCCAGAACTTTGGATAGTTCCATAAACTTCTTCCATCCCCAATCATGCTCTTTCTTGCAAAATCGGTGCAATGTATCTGCAGGAATAGATGCATGTATCAGGTTCATGTGGCTAAGTCAAGAGAAGAAGAAATGATGAAGTCCTGAAATTGATACAGAAGGTACCCCGTGAAGGGGCGCATATCTAAGTTTTCGATGAGCACATAGACGAACTTGTCAGGTTAAGTAGATACAAAAGATGACAACTATCATCAACATTCGAGAAAGCTAAAACAAACACAATCTGCCAGAGCGGTCCTCAAAATCCTTCAAACTTGAACTAATTAGAACGTTTAATAAAGAAGATCAAGACACTGAAGGTCTGATCTGATCTGGACTGATCTGATCTGATCTGATCTGGAAGTAGATATTCGATCAGAAAGGCTAAGCATGTTATGCAACAGTCTAAGCTATCATACTATAATATCCATGAACAGCAGGTACAGGCAAGAAAACGTGAAGCCAAAAGCAGGAGGCTTTTCTTTCATGTGGGCACAGTGGTGCTCCTCATATGTCAAATATCTAGTCTATCAAGAATTAGTAAGAATCTTAATAGGACAACAAATTGCATATGACTAAATCGCATCATCATATACAAGGCAGTAGATGGATTGTTTGGTCAAAACAAAGCACGAGGACAGAACACGAAAGCTAACAGATGGCCTGTCTCAGATTAATTGACCTTCTCTGAATACAAAGCGTAAACAAGAACCACATGCATCCTGATCTGTGATCGACAGCAGACAATGGAACTCAAAAGACAGATACCTATACGAACACGATAAACGCATAAGAATACTGGGAACACAACGCATCGGTGGACACCTTAGAGACCACTATCAGGCTGAAGGATCGAGATGTTTCGATGACAAAGAATTGAATTTCTCATAGCACCTTGACCGCAAATGCTCCATAAATTGACCATATGATAAAGAATCAGTATATTTAAGGCCCAAGACAGAGAGAGACAACACGACCAGACATGGCACACTTCGAATGTCAACTACCTGAGTTCCATAGACAAGGCAGCTTGCTACGCGACTTTCACAAGGTCAACAATTAGTTCCTGCACAACACACCAAGAAGAAGGCACTGAAAGGGAAAGCATGCTTTGTCTTAGTAGCACTCACCTGAGTATTTCGACTTCTTTGGATCCTTGTTAACCACGGCAATGGTAAATTGGGCAAAGTGGCTCCATCCTTCAAACGAAACAAATCACACAATTTGGGGGGTCAAAAGACTTTCGTTTGCCATGCCTTCACTCATTTAATTTCATATTCTTCTTAGCTACTGAATACATGCAGTGTATTTGAGAAAGTCAGACGAGGCAAATACGCAAAACGGAACCCCAGCTAAATAACTCCCCTCTCAGAGAATAAGACGGACGCTTGGCTGAATATTGGGGTAAATCAAGGAGCTACGAGCAGACAAGTTGCAAGACATACCAGGAAGGAGTTTGTCATAGTCTGCAACACACAGGAAGAGAGAAAGATGGTTGCACACATCACAACCTTGAGGATAAACCAAAATATACCTGCAGAAACAGAAAAACCGCTCAATACCTAAACTTCACGGCAAAGAGAGGACCTCTGTTCAAAGTAGAGATGACAATAGAGGAAGAAACGTAAAAATGGACTAACATGAAAAGGGTAAGTATAAGTCAAGAAGAAGGACGGGATTACCATTTGTATCCACCAACTTCAAAGACATTACTTCGAAGCTCACGCTTGCTTATCTCCGAGAAGTTCTCGATCTTCCAGGTAAACTTCCCATACAGATCGGATGGCTTTGGTCCTGCTCACGTCCACAAAAGAGGAGTCTACAATATCAAAAGACGGGCAAGATTTGGGACTACTATCTAGACAGGAACAACCATGACAAGGGGCAGTTCCAATGCGCGTAGAGTCGGGTGTTCGGGAGGCAACACCAGCTACGTAAAATCATAGCGTTTGAATGTTGTTTTACTTGGGTTAGAGAGGTGAATACTTGATCAACGTACAGCATCTGAACACCACGACCAAAAAGTCACCCCATTCTCGGACTAACAAGTTACTCCAGGTGGGCTTTAACGGCAGTTTCTAGTTCTGTCGGGCCTCAAGCTGCACGGATACGAGGACCATCTCTGATAGCGATGTACACAATTACAAGTACGCTACCCCGCCCTCTAACCGGGTAGCCGGGTTGTGCATTCTATCAACTCACAGCTACATTCGCACCCTCCATCTGCAGCGGCAACCCTCTTCTTAGAGGGTCTGGACAAGATCTGAGGGGAAGTTACGCGAGGTGGTTATTATCCCTATTTCCGAGTTGGGAGTACTATGGCATGTACGGGACGAAAATGTAAAGAAACGGGATATTCTAGAATCGTTCATGCTTGCCGTGTCTTCATGAAAACCATGAAAGAGCCTCAAAACCAGAAAGAAAGAAAGCATATTATTTCATCTATGATGGCGTTCAATGCAAATCTTTCTGACACACAGAAGCTTCAATTTCGTGCATACGGATCTACAAAAATGACTGGTTGTGCCGACCACTGGTCAGCACAACTATTCGTGAGTCTTGAATACAGGTGTGATATGAAGCACCTTCTTCTTACAATGCATATAGTTCTCATTAATAAAAAATCTAATGTGGGTCTCAATGGACCCTAAAACCAAGGGAAGGTTACCAGTGAGATTATAATCGAGAAAAAACGAGAGAGAAGAAATATACTCTTTTAAGTTGTCACTAAATTTCCCTGCCGGGAACACTATTCCCTATGTCGACTTCTACTTGACTATCATGCAACCCTATTGCGGAAGTTCAACGGTTCTTGAGGGCCTGTTTAAAATTGGATAAACTGCTGGTAGACGTTGTGAACATGCGAAGCCCATTATCCTTAAGTAAAGTTCCCTCATCCCAAGCAAGCTTAGAGCAGGGGCCGCGCGGTCCTTGCACTAGTACTATACTTGCAATCTACAGATGATTACAATGAAGAAACTGCATAATGATGAAACCGATTGGGAGATGAGCACAATTTTACGAGACAGCTCATTTTGTGCTTTCTAACAATAACACCGCACGGGCAGCTGATTATGTCTTTATTTTCATCGGAACGTTAAGTAATTGTCGCTGATTTGGTATCGACCGCATGACAACTTCCTTTTAGAAACTTCCACTTTTAGCATTACAGGGAGTGTCATCGCAGACACTTGTTGATCCGAAACACGCATATCGAGTACAGCACTTTGTCTCCAAAGAAGAAACAGCAAACTACCATCCAAGTCCAAGTGTAGACAAACGTTCACTGTGAACGGCCACTGAGCAATTTGAGACAGAGGTATACCAACGATCGAAGAAGGGTTAAGATCGTCCTCCTCGTCCGAATCCCAATATGCAGGAGATGTAGAGGGCGGTGATGGCTCTAGCTGTTCCCGAGACCTCCACTCGGCGACCGAATCAGACATGTGTAACTTCGCAGTGTGAGAGACATCGTATGGCACCGCACCCCCAGACTCGCCCCGGGAATGGCACGCCATCTGCTACTTTTCCTCCCTCACTGGCCCCAAGCCTTCTTTGCCCTATGAATTTCGTTTTTCCAATTGCAATGCCAAAATATACCCCTGATCTCGCCTCCTGTGAGTTCGTATCCTTAATCGCGAGACCTCATTCGCCCGGAATGTTTCATCCCCCCTCCTCCTCCTCCTCCTTCTCCTCGTCAATAAAATTTCCCGACAATTTCTCTCCCTACAATATTCCCGCCTTCCTTATTTCGATCGACCACAGAAACCTCCCTCGGACTCTCAATCAAGCAACCTGTTTCCTCCTACGTCCTCCCTGCTACTAGGGTTTCCGTCTCCGTCCACTTCTCTCAACCTCGTCCTCCTCTTTCCCTGCTCTCGCCATCAGGTTTTGCACCTCTTCCACCTTATGCCATAACACACAAACTTCCCTTTCTACAGTAGCCCGCCACCCTATCAGCTTCGTTCAACTTCCCCTCCCTTGGGGCCCCCAACCGAAAGTACAACAGAAACCAAAAAGCGCTCCCGCGCACCGGTGCGCTCCTGAGTATCAATCAACGAAAGAACGTGCAAAAGAAAAAGTCCAAAGTTGCCAATCGCAACACCAACGACGACATCAACCTCCTCAACAAGTGCCAGACGCGAGAAGCAGTGCAGCGAATGCCGCGGCACCTACACACCAGACGGCAGGACCACTTCGAAACCGAACTCCTCCTCCTCTGCAAAACCCTCTCTTCTCAACATACGAAAGAACTTAGGCGGGATTGTGGCCGGGTCCTCTGGGCACTACTTCTCGCTTGCTTGAATCATAACGAATATTTTCTTTCGAGGACCCTTTCCCACTCACAATCTTTTCTCCTGCTGTTCGATGACAACAGATGTGAAGAAAGTAGTAACACGGATGGATCTCCACTCCGCTATACAGTCACACAACTCATCAAGACCTAGACCGTAATTTCCTAGTGGGGCCGTTAAGATTCACAAATTCAAGACTTCAGCTACAAAATTATCTGATGGAAACTGAATAGAACCGAAAAAATATCAACTAAATTATTATTGGATTCTTCATTTTCAACGCATGATCTGATATTAAAGTTTATAAGTAATTTATCTTGTTTATAAATCTCATACGTATATATAATCGAAGAGACTCATTTAATTTAATGTCTATATGATAATAATGTCTCCTTCTTAAAGAATGCAAGTGAAAGATATTGAATGAAATATCAGTAAGTTTTATATCCTTGTCCATGTGTTCAGTATCCGAGATTTGTTGGCTTTAGACATACAAGTAGATTATAGATCTCTGGATATAAGTAGGTTACCAAAGTTAAATATATTAATGTTTTGTATAGTATTAATGCATGTTAGGTTGGTAGCTTCGCATTACTCTTTTCTTATAATCAAGAAAGTATCTTGCTTTATTTTTCTTTTATTGGCATGGGACGGTGTTTGGTTTCAGATCATTAATAAATATTTCGAGTTATAAAATGCGCTCGGTGTATAAATAGTTTTGTAGTAGATATCTAAGTTCATTTTTACCATGTGATTGCTCAAACAAGAACTAGTTTATTTGAAAGGTTTAATTTACATTACGAGATTTGGGTGGAAATTTTGAAATTTAGGTGATAATTAAAGGATATATAATACACAACAATTGACATGGATGTCATATTTTACCTTTAACTTTATTGCATTACTTAATGTTACAAAATCTCAAATATTATGTTTTATATCAATAATTACCCAAACATTAAAACACAATTTGGATCAAATTTCCAATTTCCAAATTTATTATTATGATTTAAGTATATTTTACCGCAAACTTAGCAATGAAACAACTTAATATAAAATAATGAAAATTTGATATATATAAAATTAAGATAATTTATAAGCTTTTCTAAAATAAATATCACATAGTTTACCACAACACTTACCAATTGATCATTGATAATTTAAATACCATTAAAAATTCAAAAAATAATGTTAAAGATTATATGTTGTAAATCAAATGTGATATTCTAAATTATGGTCTAGTAATTTTCTACAAATTATAACCCATGTCAAATTCATCTTTATTATGAAGAACTTGTTATCATTACACTTGTATTTAACATTTAATAATTACTAGCTTGGGGAAAACATTACCTACTACTATAAGGCTAGTCAACAAAGTAAAAGAACTTGCTAAGTTAAGTCTTTGGTCAAAGACCTTGTAAGTAAAGCCAGAGGCGACGATGTAGGAAAAAAAAGAGGATGAGAAGACCTCATCAAGCCGTACAAGGGAGAGATGAAAAGGTAAAATAGGGCTAAGCTCCAATAGAGTCTATATGAGAAATCTGCCCTCCTACACCTAAGATATCCGAGCAATGCAAGTCATGTGATCTACAAACAATTGGAGCATCCAAATAAGCATCACCTAGTATGATTGCTCTCCTACGGATTGCACTAGCCACATCCCTTTATAGAGCAATGGACACGCGCTGTTTACAAAATGCTACAAAGTATGAGAGTGAGATTGGTACACACTGGCGCCTAACATGATAAGCTCTTGTGCACTCTCTAACAAATTTATCAAATGTTGTGTCCATTGCTCCATATAACTCCAAGGCTAGAGGAACAAAGAGGTGATCTCATTGCATGCTCTTATACTTGGAGACCTTGCAACCTGTTGTTGCACTCACCGCCCATCCAAAGGGATGGGTAATCACTCCCTCCAAAACTATATCTTGCATAGGGTTTGTAACCACAACATCCGCTACTATCACCTGATCATCTTGGACCAAGTATAAATCTGCCTTGACATGTGTCATTTGCAAAGCATATGAATGCTCCTTCCAAGCCAGGTATCCACTTTCTCATGCCATAACAAACACTATGTACCTAATAGCATCATGGGTAGCTATCTTTTGTCCTCCAAAGGAACATCGTGTCATATTGACCGATGTTGCATCGAGTGTAGAACCACACTCACAAGTGAGTAATGAAGATGCATATGAGTAGACCAAACCTAGGCAAAACCTCATTGTTGTAGAGAAAGTAGTTGGTGCAAGTCTAAATGCCCTAATTCACGGTCAATTTGCGATCCAAGAGCTTGCATCCTTGCTTGAGCAAGAGCAAAGACATGCTTTAATAGCTTGAGGAATGGACAAGTCAACTAAGAGAGAATGTAGCATATGCTTACACTATTACTCCATCAAGGAAGACTATAAACCTCTAGTCCAATCAAAAAATAGTGAAGCAAAAGATGGAAATTCCTCTCGTGCATGTGGGGATAGACTATCTCTCATTTGCCATAATAATACCTAGAAAGAAAAGGATCTCCATCCACCTTGATCACATAAGTTTGCAAAAGCGGCCGATCAACAACCACAAAATGAGAGGAAAGTAGGGGTGCCAAGAGAGCCCAACTATGCAAAACCACTATAGGTGTAGTCTCCATAGATAGCAAGCCAACCCCTCCATACAAGATCATCATAGCCATCTATCTACATGCCAAATCCCCTATCACACACTCAAATGTCACTGGTCCAATAATATCACCAAAGACTCCTATAATCCTCCTATCAAAAACTCTCAAACATGATAAGAAGGACGAGGAGGAGGGAATTGTACAAATGAGGTAGGACAGTTGATGAGCAATACTAGAGGAGAGTAGACCAAATATCACCTATGGATCTCCTTGTAACAAAAGGTCATCCACATGGAGAACATCCTCTACAAGAGCAACGTCCAAGAAGCATGTGACAAGATACTCAAATCTTATTGGCACTCCAAAAACATGCAGTCCATTTGTAGATGTGATACACCTCCCTATAAGCTCAAGGTGGAGAGGAATACCTAAAGGAGACCATGCTTTGCACTTTGACACCTTGATTCTCAAGCCTACTAGATGTAGCTTGGTAGTCAAGTGATCAAAGGCCCGCTTAATCTGGTCTAAGGGCCCATGATGTGTGTATCATCTGCCAAGGAGGGAAATATACAACTTGGCATGGCCAAAGTAGTACATAAGAGAGCTCTAAAGTGAGCCATGGCAAATAAGGATCCCCTTAAAGGATCTTCTTGACATGTACACACAATAGACTCTAAGACAATAACTCCCTCTTGTGAACAACTGTGCTGGTAGTAAACATAAGCAGAAGAGCCATAAAAGGACCACACAAAAGGAATAAGACTTGCCAAAGACCCACCAGCCTCCTTAAGGTCTCTAAAGATGAATATCAGTGAGATGCTATTAAAAGTATTCTCAACATATACCTATAGGATAACCTCATGAGTTTAGGTTTAGGGGTTAGGGTTTAAGTTAGAGATATAGTTCATATTTTATTATTGTGAGTAAGATTCCTATATTTTTGGATATTCTAATTGATAATTATTTATTTGTATTATATTTATTTACAAATATATGGAATATTAATTCCTACCAAAAGTGTAAGTGATAAGCACTTTACTTGACTTCTTATAATCCTTCTAATTTCAAATGAAAACATTGAACCATGATGGTTTCTGTATAGAATGTATAGACCTTTGTATATGTTTGTTCATAAATAAATCTAAGTGGTGCTTGACAATACAAATTCTTGGTATTCTTGCACCAGAGAATAGAGTACAAGCAAAAGGAATAGTAAGCTTCATCTTGCTTACTTGATGCTTCTACCTCCTCAACAACCATTGCTTTTGGTTTTCTTCCTTTGAGTCAAGGCTTGGTATTTTATACCTTCTTACAAAAATAAGATATAAATGAGTAAAAGAATATAAATTAATTAATTGTAGCAATAATAAGTGAAGTGATTAATAAGACTTAATAGGATGTTCTCATATGTTATGTAATGCTTGTGTAGCATAAAATTATACTTAAAAATTTGACAAGTAAAAACTTACATGTAAGTTTGGTCATGATGCATATATAAGAACTTCTTTCCAAAATTTTACAAGAAAAGATAGACACATATTGTAATAATATATAGAACCTTGTGTTGATTGTACTTCTTATACATCTCATCCATTAGGAGGTATTTAGTTTTTATAAGTATGAGAACTTGCAAGAAAATCTTTTCATGTACTCTTGTATCTCTCAATAGAAACATATAATTTGTTCTTGCTTGTTGAGCTCACACTATATAGCTTTTGATCACTTTCATTACGTCCTCATTACATATTGATGATTTTTTACTACATATATCAAAGTGTCATGATGATTACATTCCTACTTTGGTTGATGTTTCTTCTTTTAGTCTATGTATCAAATCTTACTTGTTGTATACTGCAAGCTTAGCATTACATCATACCTATATACACAACTTACATAAGTTTTCCTCCCTTCACACCTAGTTTCCTAATTAATCATATGGATTGTATTAGTGTTTACACAAGTATAATGGTTCATTTTAAATATACAATTGTTCCACAATAAATCTAGGTCAAAGTTTAAGTTTAGTAATGAGTATAGGTTGTGATCTTAGTTGATTACAACTCTTATTCTTATTGTTGGATCCACTCCATATTAATATCCTTGGAGCAGCTTGCATAGTTGTGAAGATTGTGTTTTTGTTACAAGATATAATATACATCTTCTTCCTTGTGTATAATTTTAGCCCATATGAGACTCACTTCTTTTGGTCTTTTAAAATTATACTTTAACCAAAGTGTTCTCTTCGACTGTTTTACCTATACTTGGTCAATTTTGAAATTCTTTACAAGTACTTCTAAGTGACATATGTTTCTTCTTGGATCAAGTGTTGGATATTAAGTTAAAGGCCAAAATATTCTCTATTTTATTGAGAAATTCTTGATTACTCTACAGTAAGTATTTTCAAGTGATATATGCTTCTTCTTGCATTAAGTATTGCATCTAAAGTTCAAGGCTAAAATATACTCTAGCTTACTAAGCATTTGTTATTTTCTCAATTGTGAGTAATTAAGTCTTGTTTCTCTTGGCATATTTGTGGGCTTTGCATAAAATTTTTTACTATTAACAAATTTGTGCAACATACTTGAACACACACCTAGCAAATTGAGTGCCTTTCATTTTTCAACTAGTATTTGTAACTCAAGCATAAACAAAAGCTTCTTTAAAATAAACCCCAAAGTAAGATGCACTAGCTACCACTCTCCATCCTTTATATACCAAATCATTACTATAATGGTCAATTGTTATTAATGATATGGTATACCCTACAAACATAATTGACTTCATTTGCAATTCTTCAATAACTCCACTAGTGTTCACTTATAATCTACTCTTGATTTCATCTAAAAATCAAAACTCACTTCAATCACAAGTTCTTAATAATTACTTCACTAGCTAATATTCTAGACTAAATGTGTAATAATATGGAGTTTATAGATAAGCTAGCTAAGACTAACAAAGTAGCAAATAAGCCAATAATTATAAAAATATTTTAGAAGCATCAAGGAAGCTACTTGGTACTTTTAAAGTATCATATAATGTGTATGCAAAGTGTGGACTTCTAGAAGTAAGCTTCTTAAGAAGCTTCACGACCAGCTTAGCTTGCATGCTAAGTATATGATATCTAGAAATAAGTTTCTTGAGAAGTTCCCCAACTAGCTTAGCTTGCATGCCAAGTATGCAGCTTCTAGAAGGAATTTTTTTAAGAAACTTCTTTGTTAGCTTAGCTTGCACTCTTAGAAGGTGGCTCTAAGGAAGCTTCATAAGACAATTCTGAAGAGCTTTGTATATTTGAAGCTTACAAGGAGTACAAACAAGCCTATACAATGCCTAACATGAGCTTGCAATGGAGTAAATAACAAATGCTTCTCAAGAGCTTTGTATGTTATTGATCCCAAGCTCATCTATGCATTTGGAGTTTCCCTTATTCAAGAGTCCCAATGTGATCTTCCATTCTACTATTTCTTTCCTTGGCCTTTTACAAAATGAGATCTCTGATGTTAGTTTTAACCAACCAAGGATAGTCACAATACCAATAAAGAGTACAAAGTCTTGTTCTAATGTATAATTTGGAAACCAAGACCAATAAGCATCAACAAAGATGGCAAAGAAAGCAATGTGAGGGGACACTACGGAGGAGCTGAGCAAAAATCACCTCCCACCTTTGTGCTGACAAGAGAACAACATGGTAGAATGACATTCCCATCAATCCTCCAGATTTTGACCGTGCTCCCACATTCCATTGATCTTCCATTCCATTATGATTGTGGTTACTTCCCAATTTACCTTTGGGAAATCTGATCTTTGTTTCTATGAACTTGAAGGAGACCATTTTCTTTTGCAGAATTATGCATTTAAGCTCAGTGCACTCTCAAGCAAGTTAATATGGGACAAGTGAAGTTGAATGAAAAGAAATCCAACCTAATGTTTTGTGCATGAGTAGGGTTTCCTCTTTTTGTGGTGTAGTTCTCAAAAGAGAGTTTGAAGTAACACACTTGTAACCTTCAGAATCAACAACAAATGCAGATTAAATATGCAAGTCGCTCGTGCATTAGGAGTGGCTCAACTCTGCTTTCATTCTTCATACATCTATGTCAATCAAGACCCCATCTAAGCACATATTTGCACTATTTTAACAACTTTTCCTATTGCACGTAACTTGTGTTGAGAGACGGAAGTCCACTTGAATCTTGAACTCAAGGTTCTTAAGATTCTTGTTAAACAAGTTGATAATATATCAATTTTGTAATACAAAGTAGTGTATATAATATTCCTTTTTAAAATTGATCATATTCTATGGAACACCAACTTTATGTGTAGTGACTCGGTAGACTAACATGTTCTTCAAGGCTTTTATCTTCTTACTATCATCTACAAAGGATTATTGGTGTTGGTCCTCAATTTTCTAAACATAGCCTATTTAAAAATGAGATTGTTGTTTTAAATAATCATTCACATTGTGATTTTATCATCTATTAATGATTATATATATAGCAAAATCTTACGTTCAAAAATTAATAATCCTAATAAAATTTGTACTAAAAAGGCTCAATTTGATTAGTCTATCTTAAAAAAAGCTAACTTCAATTAGTTTTGATATAAACTACACTTCAAATTCAATAGTTTTGTGCTCTTAACAACTTAACTCTATTAAAACTACTCAATTTGATTAATCTATCATCAACCAAAGCTAACTTAAATTGGTTTAGATCCAATCTACACTTCAAGCTTAGTAATTTTATGCTTTTTACAACTTATTTCTAACATGAATAAGTCTAGAAAGAATTTAGATAGATCTCCTGTGTAGTCATACTCCTCATAAAACAATGCATCTATCTAGAAGTTAAATTATCCATGGCATTTTTGGTTTATGGTTTATGGGCCAATCAAGATTTCCTAATAATTAAGTACCAAAATTGATCAAATTTTCAGGTTTTATCGTTTGTATAATGATTAAGCATTAGGTAAGTATATAACTACCAATGCTAACTCTAAAGTATACAATACAACTCATATCCTTATGTCAATTGTTGAAACTATTAAGACAAAGTTTGTGCTCAAAGTCAGTCTTAGGAATCATCCTCTTAATGTAGTCATTGATTACTTAAGATTTATTGTCTTTTCGTCTCTCAAATAATGTCTCAACCAAAATCCTCAATTCAAGGCTCAAGATCTTCAATTCATAGGTTTTAATTGATCTTTGTATTGTAATAACTTCATTGTCATGTGCTTTAGCATTATACTAAGAGTTCTAAATTTTAAAAATTGAGACCTAAAGATTAAAATGTCATTTTTCAGTCATGAGAACCTAAGTCTTGATGTCAAATTATTAGGACTTAGTTTGGGTTCTAAGTTATAGAACCTAATCTATAACAATGCACTTGTATTGAAGAAATTACCCTTATTGGAAGCATCTTAATGAGAGTTCTCCTTGCCACCAAAATTAG
This sequence comes from Lunularia cruciata, assembly GCA_948567375.1. Taxonomy (NCBI): domain Eukaryota; kingdom Viridiplantae; phylum Streptophyta; class Marchantiopsida; order Lunulariales; family Lunulariaceae; genus Lunularia; species Lunularia cruciata. The sequence goes on along the minus strand of OX419762.1, from coordinate 27,619,485 downwards.
GCCAATTGCATGTTTATTTTGGGAGCTACACCTCTAAGCATGAAGTATGCCTCATTAACTTCATGTTTTTTCCACTTTGACCAATTTGCAACAATTGCCATAACTTACAAATTACTCAATTAATTGGTACTCTCTTTGTTTACATGGAAATATCATGTCAATGGTTTTTTGATAAGGTTAAAATAGTGTTAGAACATGGTTAGCACACTTGAACTTCTATAAATTACACCTCTAATGTAATTATATAAAAAAATTTGTATTTCATGTCCTACTTCTTGAAACATGAGATTCAATTTGAGTATTAAGATTCCAACCTTCAAGTTTATACCTTAGATTTAATTATTTGAATTTCCAAGAGCACTTTTAGTTACTACAAGTAATAGGTGAGAATCATGAAAATTGTATGTACTTCTAGCATGTAAAGCCTCACATAGATAAAACATGAACACAACAAGAGCTAATAGTTAAATTGTAGAACTTCTTAAAAAGATGTAATTTGATGTGTCTTTGATATATACAGCTCCACATAAATAAAACATGAGAATAATAACAGTAAAGACCAAGACTGAAGAACTTCTTTTAAAACATGTAAACTTCAAGGCACTTTTTTCCTCAAATGTAAAGTAGTACAATGGATGTCATGTTTGCAATGTGATATTTATGAGACATGTGTTCCTTACCATTGGATAGAGTTGATGGCTTAATTTTCTAAACTTCCTTTGAATTAGACTAAGGTAAAAAAGATACAATGGTATTTCCATACTTCTACAATACAATCATAAGATCTTATTTTTCCTTTGGAAATAGTTAATCCTTGTCAAATTAGCCATGATTTATGGCTCAACTTTATCCAACTACTTAGAAGCACTATAAGTTAGATTAAGGCATTAAACATAGATTTGTTTTTTATTCTTCTACTAAGACCAATTTCAAAATGATTTATGAGAAGATAATATCATTTTGCTCAAATATCATTCATCTAATAAAGCATTAAATTGCTTATCTTTTTTGTTCCTTCAAGTGCTTGGGGTTTCCATCTTTAACCTCTAGCTCATCATTTCATAGTTCTAAAGGAACCATAAGAAGTACTATCTTCCTTTGCTCCAAGTCAGTTCTTTGTTGCTTTTATTTTTGTAACATGATCTATCTCACCTACTTTCTGAAAGGAGTGAATGACCTATGCCTCAAAAAATAATTATCTTTAATATGGTCTTTCTCCAAGCTATAAATATCCAAGTACTCCTTGAGAAATCTGTATAAGAACTAGGCATCATGAACTCTACATCATCATGAACTCTATGTTGCAACTCCTTGTCTAGTATCCCATACCAAAATTGGATTGCATAGGCCCTAGTAACTCCCTGAGTGAAACTGATCAGCCACCTCATGCAAGTGTATGCCTCACGTAAGCTATCTCAAACCTTCCTCTGGAACTCTTGTAAGCTCCTCAACTTATCAGTCCGCACTCCTTGGTAGTTTTACATAAAAAACTAGAAGAACTCCACCATGGGGTTAAACCCTGATAACACACCATCTCCTATAGCGGTACCTCCACTCGTAGTAGCACTATCTCCAGCTAGTGCACCTCCACTAGCTCCACCAATGTTACTCAAGCTAGAACTCATGGGTATTGCCGATCTACTCTTGGCAACCGAGCTTGAAGTGATAGAGATATAGTTTGGAGTCCAATATTGTCTCCATAACTCAATCTCCTCCAAGTGAGCTCTCCTAAAATCATGTTAATTGTCCATAGATGGACCCCCCAAATGCTAAAACAATCCCTTCCATGCCATGAAGTGTATGAACAAAGTTGGGTTCCACATCTGCTACAAATCACACCAATTATCAAACTCTTGGATGAAATCATTCAACTCAATGATATCCACTGTACTAGAGTAATGCTTAGGGCCTTTGGAGGCCCAATAAATCTTGTCCATGTCCCACAACAATGGTGCGGACACACCAAGTACACTCTCAACTAAATCAACTCCTATGTCAAACTCCAACTTAGAGTCAATCTCCTATGTAACAATATGAACTTTAGTGACGTAGTTAGTAAGGCTAATGAAGCAGAGAATAAACCAAATTAGCACAAAATATTCTAGGAGCATCTAGGAAGCTTCCCAACTAGCTTAACTTGCACCCCAAGTAGGTAGCTTTTAGAAGGAAGCTTTTAGAAGCTGAAAACTAGCTTAGCTTGCATGCCAAGTAGGCGGTTTCTAAAAGGAAGCTTCTTGAGAAGCTTCTTGGTTAACTTGACTTACACTCTAAGAAAGCAACTCAAGGAAGCTTCTTGAGAAGCTTCTCAAGGGCTTTGTATGCTACCTTTAAATACAAAAGCCAAAGCTCATGCTAGGCATTTGGAGTTTTCATACATTTAAGTGTCCCAATGTGAGTTTCCATTCTCTTATTTCTCTTATTCGGCTCGGTCTTTTACATTGGTATTAGAGAAAGAATGGGATGGATGGAATTTATGGACCACCAAATCCACTTCCACCAAACCATTGGGATTTTTGTGTCCAAGTACTACCGAAGCATTGTTTCACACAATTCATCACCTCGCACTTTGGATAAGATTTTTTGCATATGATCACCATATTTGAGGAACCACCCTTGGTGCTTTTGGTTGTAACTTATGGATCATGGGTGTTATGCTGCTTCTATGTGTTAATAAATTAGATAGATTAGGGATGGCGTGATAGAGTAGCAACCATGGCGGCAATACTCAATGTTATCCTTGTTATGCAACAACAAATTGAGCACCTTACTTGATTTTTGGATGAACAAGATCTTTGACGACAAGAGCATGTAGAGAGAGTACCAATTCTAGAAGGAGAAGATCAAATCCAATTCTCTAAACCCAAGGTATTTGAAGGCAAGAATCTCTAGGGTGCAATGGAGAATTTTGTGTTTGATAGTGAATGTTATTTTGAAACTACCAATATGCAAGACAAGCAAAAACACATTCTCTTGGCTTCTAGCCAATTGGATGGAGTAGCAAAGCTATGGTGGAGATTTGAGTAGAGTGAGCTAAATGACAAATTGTTGCACCAATCTTGACGTGGGTAGAATTCAAGAGTGCAATAATTAGTCGGTTCCAAGCTATAAATGCCACACAAGCTACACAAGATAGGTTGGAAGAGTTGAAACGAATTGGCTTTGTAAGAAGTTACATCACATAATTCCAAAACACCATCATGCAAATTCTAGATTTGAATGATGGTGTATTGGAAGGTATATTGGAAAGTGAAAGCCCTTGATCAATTTGTGAGGGGCTTTAAGTCAAGAACTAAATTAGAGGTAACCATGCAAGAGCCACAACACTTGGAAGAAGCCATGTGGTTGGCCAAATGTCTTGATTCCTTAGTTGCAACAACTTGGTCTTGACCTCAACCTCCATAGAACCTACCAATACACTACACACGGGTGGAATAACCGGCACCAATGGAGATTAATACCATTCAATGGATACCACTTGGCATTGTAGATAGAGAAAAATTGTGACAAAATGGTGGTTGTTTTTATTGTCACCAATTGGAACATTGTATCGTTGAATGCCCATTCAAGAATGGACAACCTCGACAAGTTGCCCAGATGGAGTTTGTAGAGCGGAATGCTCAAGAAATGAGGAATCCCAATAGGAGATTTTGATCTGCCTATTGGGAGCTTGATTAGTTCTAATGAGATTAAAGGTTCGACCTATGTAAGTTTGCTTCACTTGCAAGGTATGATATTTAATCGGGGTTGTAGGATTTTGGTTGATTCCAGAATTTCAAAGAATTACATATCTATACAAGTAGCAAAGGAATTGGGTATTCCTATCAAGCTAGTAACTGGAAATAGATTAATGATGGCAGATGGTACAAAGGGTTATGTATTTTGTACCTCGCATCCTATTACCTTCACGACTAGGAAGAGTATTTGGAGTGTATGAGGTTTGTAGTGGCACCTCTACACTATAATGTTATTCTAGGACTACCTTGGCTTGAACATCATAAGGTTCAATTTGATTGGACTCGACAATAATTCAAGTATAATACCAAGGTAAGAATTTCCGATTAGGTTTGTCTGGCACCTCTGAGTAAGACACTTAAAAATAGTTAGTCCCAAGATGGAAAGTTTGTTGAGAAGGTAGCCATAAAGCAAGCCTTGAAGGGAGATGAGTCATAAGATGGAAATTTTACCAAGAAAGTAGTCATGGAGCAAGCTTTGAAGAAAGATGAGTCCCTAGATGGGAAGTTTGTTAGTGAAGCAGCCATAGAGTAAACTTTGGAGGAAGATAAATCTGTTTGTGCGATGTGGATCAAGCCAATTGCACAAGGAAAATCTGATGAGGGCTAAGAGCCTCATCGAGCAATGATTGATCAGATAGTTCAAGGGTTTGTAGATGTGTTTCTGGATGATCTACAAAAAGGATTACCCTTTGATCATGGTATGCATTTCAAGATTGAGTTATTGCCAAGGAGTGCTCCAATGAGTAGACCAATCTATGAGCTCTCACCAAAGGAGTTGGAGGAGTTACAAACAACACTTACGGAGTTGTTGGAGAAGGACTTCATACAACATAGTACCTCTACTTGGGAAGCAATAGTACTATTTGTTCCAAAAAAGGATGGAGGACTTCTTTTTTTTATTGATTACCGTGGGCTCAATAAGCAAATAGTGAAGAATGCTTAATTCTTACCTTGGATTGATGACTTGCTTGATAAATTGAGTGGAGCACAATACTTTTCCAAGCTAGATCTCCATAGTGGCTATTGGCAAATCCCCATTGATAGGTAGGATGTGAAAAAGATTACCTTTCACATAAGATATGGGCATTTTTAGTGGAGAGTTCTACCTTTTGAGCTCATTAATGCTATAACAGTCTTCATGGATCAAATGAATTGGGTGTTGGATGGGAGACTATTGGCTTGGTACATGGTGATGTTCTTGGATGATATCTTAATCTATAGCAAGACAAAGACAAAACATGTGAATTATATGCGAGAAGTCCTAAGACGACTACAATAATGGAAATTGTATTGCAAGAAGTCAAAGTGTGTCTTTTGGTAGAAGGAAGTCACCTTCTTGGGTGACAAAATCTCATCAGAAGGGATCAAGATGGAAGAGGAGAAAATCAAAGCTATTACTGATTTGCCTACTCCAAAGGATGCTATAGAAGTATGAGCATTTAATGGATTGGCCAATTTTTATAAACAATTCATCCATTATTATGCTCATGTGATTGCACCATTGACTGACCTCTTGGAGAAGAACTCAAGCTTCCAATAGACCACTAAGCATGGAGAAGCATTTCAAAAGCTGAAACAAATGTTGTCTTCAAGACCCATCCTTCAACCATATGATACTCAACTACCTTGTGTGGTTGATTTTGATGCTTCTAACTTTGCAATTGGAGTAGTGTTGCAAAAGGAATTCCCAGATGGACTACATCATATTGCCTTTGTGTCTCACCGACTAAATACAGCTGAAACAAATTACTCTACTTGAGATCAAGAATAACTTGCAATGGTATATGCCACCAACATATGGAGGCATTATCTCTTGGGGAAACAAATGATCATGCAAACTAATCACAAACCATTGTTGTAGACCTTACACTTGGAACACATGAAGAGTCGACATCATCGATAGGAGGAGCAACTCTTATTGGTTGACATCAAACTTGAGTACAAACCAAGTCGGTTCTATGTCATCCCCAATGCTCTATCACAATGACCTAATTTAAAGTATCTTCCTCTCATCACAATGGCAATTGCAATGGTGGTAATTGACTGCAAGGTCCAAAATGTGGTTTGGTTAGCTCTATAACAAGATCCCTTCTTCCAAATGATACATGATCATCTTACAACATGTGACAAGGAGTACAACACCTGCTCCTTCAAGGAAGGTCTTCTATTTCATAAGGACCGGATCTATTTTCTAGCCAAAGGTGATATTTGACTTGTGCATCTTCAAGAAGCCCATGATTTATCAATAGTTGGTCATACAGGTGTGGATAAGGCCTTAGGTACCCTCCAACACCAATGGTGGTGGCCCAACATGACACAAGATGTTCTAGAGTTTGTCTAATAGTGTGAAAGCTGCAAAGGCAACAAGGCCAACAACCAGAAGCCAAGTGGATTCCTTCAACCACTCTTCATTCCATCTGCTTGATTGGAGCATGTGTGTTTGGATCTCATCATATCCTTGCCCAAGACAAAGCAAGGACACACAACAATTGTGATGTTTGTGGATAAGCTTAGTAAGCAAATCCACTTGGCACCAACCTTTGATACCGTGGATGCTTCAACCTTAACTTAAGTCTACTCAAACAATGTCTTCAAGCATCATAAGATGACACCAGTACTCATCTCTGACCGTGATCCTTGATTCAATGGGAAGTTTTGGCAAGCACTCTTCTAAATATTTGACACCAAGCTTGCTTTGTCCATGGCCTATCATTCTCAAATTGATGGACAAACCAAATGTGCAAATCATACCTTGGAAGATATGTTATGTGCCTTTGTCAATGTCTACCATACCAATTGGGATGAATGTCTTACAACTACAAAATTTGCCTACAACAATTCCAAACAAGCAAGCACTAGATTTTATCTTTTCTTTCTCAATTTTGGCCAAGATCTACTTGTTCTAAATTCTCTTCTTGCTCCTCTCCCATCTCAAGTCCCTCATACTTCAACCTTCTTGACCACCATCTCCCAATCTTTCCAACAAGCCAAATCTCACCTCCTTGTTGCCCAAAATCTTCAAAAACAATTACCAACTACCATCATCATGATCTCACCTTTGAAGTTAGTGATAAAGTCATGTTATCATCTAGTAACCTACCCCTCCCACTTGATACCCAATGTTCATAAACTTACCTCTAATTGGATAGGACCCTTTGATATCACCAAAATCATCTCTCTTGTTGCTTATTGACTTGCCTTACCTTGTTATATGCACATCTACCATGTCTTTCATATTTCCAAATTAAAACGCTTTGTTCCTAACCCATCTTCCTTTTCCTCTTGTGTCCAACCTCCTCCTCCTCCTCCTCCCATCCCTATCAATGATCACGAGGAGTACAAAGTTGATCATATCTTTGCACATCGCCACATTCAACAAGGACACTAACAACATACGGAGTACAAGGTCCGTTGGAAAGGGTATCTCCTTCATGATGCCACATGGGAACCTCTTTCTCACCTCCAGAATGCACAATTGGCCATCCAAGAGTTTGAAGCTTCAATAGTGACGAGGACATCACCAACTAGTGGTGGGGGAATATGTAACAATTTGGAATTTAGTGACATAGTTAGTAAGGCTAACAAAGTAGAGAATGAGCCAAATTAGCCCAAAATATTCTTGAAGCATTTAGGAAGCTTCTTGGGAGGCTTCCCAACTAGCTTAACTTGCACCCTAAGCAGGTAGCTTCTAGAAGCTAAATACTAGCTTAGCTTGCACGCCAAGTAGGCAACTTCTAGACAAAAGCTTTTAGAAAAGCTTCCTAGTTAACTTGGCTTGCACTCTAAGAAAGCGGCTCAAGGAAGCTTCTTGAAAAGCTTCTCAAGGGCTTTGCATGCTACCTATAAATACCAAAGCCAAAGCTTATGCTAGGTATTTGGAGTTTTCACACATTCAAGTGTCCCAATATGAGTTTCTATTCTCCTATTTCTCTCCTCAAGCCCAGTATTTTACATCCTCCCTCACTAGGACTTGAGATATAAGCTGATACCAAGCACCACTCCAAGTAAATCCATTGCGTACTATAGGGCTAACTCATTTGGAATCCCCAAAGAATTTTGTCATGACAAAATAAGTGCAATTGGAACCACAAAATCTAAACCGCAAATTGCAACCGCAAGTACTCCACCAAGTGCCAACACCAATTGAGCACCACCAAGTGCCAATACCCACAAAACACCACCCACTAATGTAACTCTAATTGAGATAACTACACTAGGAGAAATGATAACCTATATAACCTACCATCACAACACACACTCTCACGGTCTGTAGGTCATCACTTCCTACTTCATCGGAGAGAAACAAAGGTAGTCTGATTGGTCATCACTCTAGCCTCACTACCAAGAGCACACCTGAGTACCAATGCTCAAAAGTTAGAGCACCTCACACAAACGTAGTGTACAAATAGGAAGTAGAGAATAGAGTGGATCCAATTACAAGAAATCTAAACAAAAATCTTCCATCTTATAAAACAACACGAGATTGAATTTGCCACCATTTGACATTTGATATAAAAGAAGTTTGTATATACGTCCTAAGCTACAAGGATCACCAATAATGAGATCAAAATGCTTCTCTTAGCCAAAGCTACAAGTATATAAATAATAGTGGGCCAATCATTAGGACAACAAGTGAAGGTAGACCAGTTGACTAGGGCACTAGTCTAGGAACAAGAGATCTAGGGGTCAAACTCTATTATGCACAATCTAGCAGCTTGGGAAGCTTCCCAACTAGCTTAACTTGCACCCCAAGTAGGTAGCTTCTAAAAGGAAGTTTCTAGAAACTAAAAACTAGCTTAGCTTGTATGCCAAGTAGGCAACTTCTAGAAGGAAATTTCTTGAGAAGCTTCCTAGTTAACTTGGCTTGCACTCTAAGAAAGTGACTCAAGGAAGCTTCTCAAGGGCCTTGTATGCTACCTATAAATACCAAAGCCAAAGCTTATGCTAGGTATTTGGAGTTTTTCCACATTCACGTGTCCAAATGTAAGTTTGCATTCTCCTATTTCTCTCCTCGAGATTGGTCTTTTACATATGGCTACTCGAATTGAGCAATTGGAGTAGAGATTGGCTTATATGGCTATTGCTCAGAGAAGATCATATCGGGTGTAGAAGCTTCCACCTCATATGATGGTGATAGAGATGCATTGGACTTCATGTTGTAATACTCCAAGGACAAGAGAAGAGAGAAAACACAAATTTCACACTCAAATATTTGATGCCCCAAAGGAGCACCTTCTCTTTATTATATAGACAAAGAGGATCTCCTCCAAGGAAGCTCCACCATAGGATTAAGCACACCAATAGGTGACATGTCAGCAAGCTCCACCCTTGGATTACTTATTGGGATGGGTAACATGTCGGTCTAGGTCCTATTTGGTTTGGTCAAACAAGCTTTGACTGGAAGGAATCTTTTAGGGAATCTTCCTATAGAAATCTTAGAATCATGTGGATAAGGTACCATTAGAAAGCTCTCAACAAGACAAATCAAGGGGATGAAATGCCAGCCTTTCCTCCATTTGGGGGAGAACATCTGCATTTTGAGGCCTAATTCATCCATTTAGGCCTCCAAAATTGCCTTCAAAGACTTCAAGCATATTTTGGTTCCTACTCTATTAGTAGAAGTCCCCACTTGGTGATACTTCTTTCTGATTTGTTTAGTCCATCATGTGTAACATCCTTCTAGATATTACCAAACCGATTCTCACCTTTAAATCATATGTCTAGCTATTAGTTCTAAGGTTTTTAAGTCTATTTTGGTTTTTGCACTATTTGTAGAAGTACTCTTTTGGTGATACTTCTATCTGATCTATTTTGACCATCATGTATAACATCATTCTAGATGTTACCAAACCAAATTTCACATCTAGATCATATGGCTAGCTCTTGGTATTACACATGTGCGGAGCAACACAAGTGGATGCATCTGTAGGAGTGACTCGGAGTGCAGTACGTGCTCCAAAGCCTAAAGGAGCATCAATGGAGTTGGACCCATAGAGAGGAGAGGTTGGGAGACAAATCAGACTTCCCCAGTCTTTCACACTATCTAAGGCATTGTAGACAACATCCATGGCTCCTAGATATCCCAATGCAGGTGTGGTAGGTGGTGAATGGAGTGCATGATAGAATACTTGCTAGTCAACCACCTACTACTACGTAGATTGAGTCTAGCATGATGTTGGAGGCGGCTTAGCTAATTATGTAGTGCCCTTTGTTTTCAACCAATAATATGTTTACTTTGGAAGTTGACCTAGCCCTAGTGTTCCGGTTGGCGGCCATGCTTTGTGAGAGTAGGGATGATGTGGTTCCTACTACTAGAGCAGAGGTAGTTGATAGTGGAGATGACTTGGTTGAGGAGTATGGGATCCGTTTAGCAACCAGTGGTTTATGGCAGGCAACAACGGTTAGACTAGAGGAGTTGCTAGTTCGACCGGCCTTTGAGAGAGCACCGTTCACACCTAGTGTTGTCCTATTGGATAACCAAAGGGGGATTTTCCATTTGGTGGGACCTTAAGGGAAGGTCTATACACCACAAAGAGTCTTGTTAGACTCTTGTGCCTAGCCACTTATGTTGGAGAAAGTTGCAGTAGTCGGTCTAGAGTTACGGAAGACCAATGTGGAGAGGTGTCCATTTCAGATCCAAACATCTCTAGGTGGTGGTTCAACACAGTACATCACACATGGAGAGCTAAGTTTTAGATTCAACCTGGTCATCCAATTGATAGCTCGATGGTGAGAGCTCAGGCTATTGTGACAAGAGTTGAGTCATACAATGTGCTAGTTGGAGGAGCAGTGTTATACTCCATGGGTTTTAGCATTGACTATTGGGAGGAGAAAACCTCCTATAGGTGTAATACTTCAAGGACAAGAGAAGAGAGAAAACACAGATTGCACACTCAAACATTCGATACCCCAAGGGAGCACCTTCTCTTTATTATATAGACAAAGAGGATCTCCTCCAAAGAAGCTCCACCATAGGATTAGGGACACAGATAGGTGACATGTCAACAAGCTCCACCCTTGGATTACTTACTTGGATGGGTGACCTGTCTGGTCTAGGTCCTATCTGGTTGGTCAAATAAGCTTTGACCGGAGGGAATCTTTTAGGGAATCTTCCTGTAGGAATCTCAAAATCACGTGAGTAAGGTACCATTAGAAAGCTCTCAACGAGACAAAGTAGGGGAGGGAAGGCCAACCTTTCCTCCAATGGGGGGGGGGGAATCTGCACATTTTTTAGGCCTAATTTATCCGTTTAGGCCTCCAAAATTGCCTTCAAAGATTTCAAGTATATTTTGGTTCCTACTCTATTAGTAGAAGTCCCCTTTTGGTGATACCTCTTTCTGATCTATTTAGTCCATCATGTGTAACATCCTTCCAAATGTTACCAAACCAATTCTCACCTTTAAATCATATGTCTAGCTATTGGTTCTAAGGTTCTCAAGTCTATTTTGGTTTCTGCCCCATTAGTAGAAGTACTCTTTTGGTGATGCTTCTATCTGATCTATTTTGACCATCATGTATAACATCATTCTAGATGTTACCAAACCGAATTTCACATCTAGATCATATGGCTAACCCTTGGTATTATAGACCTCCCTCCTTTTAAGACGCAACGTCCTCGTTGCACAATTGTTGCTCAAATGCTTGTACCAACACCGGTGCATGTGCCAAATTGGCAGCGGGTTCCCAGGTTGCTTCAAAGAGGGGGTAACCTTTCCATTGTACTAGATATTCCACTTGCAGATGGTGAGTACCACGCATGCGTTTTTGGAGAATCCGCTCCACTTCATATTCCTCTATGCCATCAATGAGTGTTGGACAAGGTCGAATGTCTTGTGTGGAAGGACCTTGGCCTGATCGGGGAGCATATCTGCATAGTAGGGAGACATGGAACACTTGATGGATCTTCATATGTGGTGGTAGCTCAAGGTGACAGGCCACAGCACCGATGCGACGAAGAATCGAGAAAGGCCCAATAAAACGAGGTCTGAGCTTACAAGATCCAACTAATGTGAGGTTGGTTGTTGATAGCCACACTTGATCCCCAACATTGAACTCCATGTGCCGACGGTGTGCATCAGTATACTACTTTTGTCAATTTTGTGCAATCTGTAACCTGTGCTTGGCGCTCTCCACACCTTGTTGGATTCTAGAAACAAATGTGTTGACTGCATCAACCTTGGTAGTCATTGGACGGATCTTCATCAAGCTAGAAGGTGTGAAGGGATGCTCACCATACATGAGGAAGAACGGAGTGACCTGGGTGGAGGCATTCACTGAATTGTTGTAAGCAAATTCCACCAATGGTAGTAGGGTGTCCCACCTACCTTGCTCTTCTAAGGTGAAGCCGCGTAACATGTCTTCAATCATGCGATTAGCCTGCTCTGTTTGGCCATCTGTTTGTGAGTGGTAAGTTATAGACATGGCCAACTTGGTTTTGAAGAAACCAAAGAGTGTTCGCTAAAACAAACTGGTGAATTGGGAGCCTCTATCGGTGATGAGTACTCTAGACAAGCCATGGTGAGCAAAGACTGCATCTAAGTATAGTTGAGCTAGTTGTGGAGCGGTCACCTCCTTGGTGGTAGGGCGTACATGAATCATTTTGCTGAGCCGGTCCACAAAGACCACAATGGAGTCAAACCCTGAGGTGGTCTTGGGTAATTCGCAGACAAGATCCATACTCACTTGCTCCCAACGTTGGTAGGAGTGGAGAGAGGTTGAAGGAGCCTTGCAAGAGCTTGATTAGAAGCTTTGTTTTGTTGACAAAGTAGGCAGCTACGCACATAGTCCATCACATCGTTGCTCATCTTGGGCCAATAGTAATGGCGCTTGAGTGCATCCAAGGTCTTGTCTACTCCGACATGAGCTACAATGGCCGAATCATGACATTCCGCTAGAATGGTGGTGCGTAAGTCTGGGACATTTGGGATCCATAATCTGCCATCCCGAAAGGTGAGTCCTTGGGGTGCTGGTGACACCTTTGGACAATTGCGCTTCTACAATCTGTGGATTAGTTTTTGTAGCAACTAGAATCTCTTGCTAGAATTCAGGGTTAATCTTAACCTCTGCCACAAAGTTGTTGGCCATTGGTATACGGGTGAATGCATCTGCAAGTTGTTTCTTACCTTCCACGTAGGTGATTGTCATGTTGAAGCGTTGTTGCCACTCTGCCCACCAAATTTGGCAACGAGATAGATCCTTATGCGTCTTGAGGTAGACTAGAGGTTTGTGGTCTATCTCTACTACAAATGCCTTCTCGCCCAGGTAGTGCTTCCAATGCTTGGTTGCTAGAATGATGGCTAGCTCTTCCCATTTTGTGGTGTGGTAGTTGTGCTCTGCCGGTAACAACTTTCAAGAGAAATATGCAATTGGATGCCATCCGTCATGCCACTCTTGTTGTAGGACTGCTCCTATTGCTACGCTTGATGCATCTGTAGCCAACTTGATTGGATGTTTTGGGTCATACCACTTCAAGATTGGTGCATGTAGCAAGGCGGCCTTCAATTCTTGAAAGGCCAACTCTTGTGCAGTTCCCCATGTCCACTTCTTCCCCTTGCCAAGTAGTGCCGTTAAAGGCTGTGCAACCTTGGAGAAGTCCTTGACAAATCTATGATGGAATCCCGTCAACCCCAAGAAGCTCTTAAGTTGAGTCTGATCTTCTGGGGCACTCCATTTTTGAATGACCTCTATTTTATCTGTCAATACTTGAATGCCCTCTGCACTTACTCTATGCCCTAAGTAGTCTACTTCAGACTTGCCAAACTCACACTTTGAGATTTTGGCGTACAACTGATTCTGTCTTAGAATCTGGAGGACCTCTCGTAGATGTTGTTTGTGTTCTGTCATCATACTACTATATACTAAGATATCATCCAAGAAGACGATAACAAACTTATCCAAGTATGGACGAAATATGTCATTCATTAGGCTCATGAAAGTGGCAGGCGCATTGGTGAGGCCAAAAGGCATCACAAGATACTCAAAGTAGCCATACTTGGTTTGAAAGGTAGTTTTGTACACATCCTCCTTTGCAATTTGGATTTGATTATAACCGCTTTGCAAGTCCAGTTTGGTGAAGTATCTTGCTCCATGGAGTTGATCAAATAGGTCATCCATGCGAGGTAAGGGGTATTTGTTCTTCACTGTTTGCTGATTGAGACCTTGATAGTCAATGCACATGCGCATTGTACCATCCTTCTTCTTCACAAACAAGACAGGGGCCCCATATGATGATACGCTAGGTTGGATGAACCCTTTTTGTAGCATCTCTTCAATTTGAGTCTTACACTCCTCCAACTCATGAGGTGATAGGCGATATGGGGCCTTACAAGGAGGTGTCTTCCTCGAGAGTCTCTATTTTGTGATCTACTCACCTTTTAGGTGGTAATCCTGAGGGTAGATCATTGGGAAAGACATCTTGAAACTCATCCACCACATCCTTCAATTTCTCAGGAATTTGTTCAGCGAGTTGTGCACTCTCGACTTCTCTTATTAGACCCATAAAACATCTATCGGTCTTACAGACAGTTGTCGTCCCTACAACATATAGAGGCAGTTTCTGCCTGTGTGATTTTTCTTAAACCCCAATGATTGACCATTGGTGGGTTCTCACTACTTTATTCCTCCAATCCACCATTGGGTTGTACTGCTCCATCCATGGCATGCCTAAAATTGCATCATAATGGGCTAATTGTATCACTTGCCACTCAATTGCTTCATGATATTCTCCTATAGAGAGGGTTACCCGACTAGGTAATGATTCAATCCTCTTTGTTTGCCCATTTGGTAACTCTACTTCTTCACTTCCATCTCTCTCTAGATCCATTCCTAATCTTATTGCAACAGAGCAAGACAATAAATTCTATGTTGCTCCCGGATCTATTAATACTCTCACTTGATTACCTTCTAGGATTCCATTCACGACAATCAATTGTGAGGTTGCCTTTTGGGATCTTTGCACATTATTCTTCTTCATTCCCTCGCTTCTCTGCTTCCTTATTGAGCCAATAAGGCCACGAGGTACATTTACTAGCGATCTTTGTTTTCTGAAGTGGTTTCCACCTCCTCCTCTTCAATGTGCCTCTCCATGTTGTTCAAAGATTGCCTGTATGAAGGCCAAGGACCTCTAAGGAAACAAGTGCGACAATTGGTAGATATGTGCCTAATACGGCCACAATTGTAACAACGGCATTGTTCTCCTCAAGTCCCTTCTCCTCGTGGGACTCCATCTCTTTGTTGTTCTACCCGCCCCCGCTCCCCTTGAAGCGGCCGTGCTCCTCGATCCCGGAATCAAAGGTTGCCTAATTCCATCAGTACTGGTCCACCCATACGTGGCATTTCTGCCCAATAATGTTGAGGTGAAACTACTCCTTCACCTCCACTAATGCTCCTGCTATTCTTTGCGCACAAGCAATGGCTTCAAATATAGTGCGAGGGTTTTGCACCATGACTTCTTGGCGAATCTGCTCTTTCAACCCTTGTTTGAAATTGTCGAGAGCCTCTATTGGACTCATGTTGGTAATTGCGACTTGTAGATCCAAGAATGCCTCCACATACTCTTGTACACTATTCTTTTGTCTCAATCCCCATAGTCGGGTTTGAGCCATCTACACAAAATCCACCGATTGGAAATTCTTCAACAGTCCTTCTTGCATTGCTGTCCATGTGACCTCCCTTCTCTCGGCTAGCATGGATTGTTCCCAAGCATCATACCATGTGAGCGCTTTATCGGTCAAGTACCCACATGCAAACACGCCTACAACATGCTCTGTGATCTCTATTGAGAACAATCGGAAATATCGATTCATTCTCGAGATCCAATTTTCCACTACTCTTATCATATGCTGCTCCTTGTAAGGCTTGATGTTGCAGGTCTTCTTCATCCGGAGTAGCAATGTGACTTCATCGTTGATAGGGTTTGTAGGCACGGGTGCCTTTCCAAGTACTTTGGTTGTAGGTATTGGGTTTTGAGACGGCTCTTCTCCTTGCATGGCTTGATCGTTCCTGAGGATCTGCACTTGACTTTGTAATGTCTCCATGGTGATCTTAATCTCTCAAAATTCATTCAACATCCCTTGCATTCCTTGCACCAGCTCTTGCAATTGCGGATCCATGGTTCCTGCAACACCCAATTGCTAACGTCTACTTCAATACAGAGTCAATATAATCACTTTGGAAGGCGCACAAACTATTGGAACTACCATTGGGACCTCAAAAGCTATCACTCGTTGAAAATACTCCTCACCAAAATTCCTAACCACAAAATCTCTAAACATCACTTTCGGCCTCACTACATAACGGATTTCTACTTGAGTGTTGAAAGGGAGAGGATTTGGGACATTCATATCCATATTATCATAATAGAATGTAGATTTTCAACTCCCACTCTCTGTCATATATCACCACAAGTAGAATCACCGGGTTTGGTGAGTTCATCACTCTGTCCATGAATTCCGCACCAAAGTGATAAACTAGCGATACCCTCATCTGCTCACGCTGGATATACATAACCTTGATGTGGAATGGGTTTGAAAATGGAAAGCTAGGTGCAGGAAATTGTCCTCTCGGCGCATCCATCCCATCCGCTCTCTAAAGCCCTTCCTAAGTCTAGCGATTACTCTATATTCTCCACCTCAAATTACTCAGTTTCAGTAGTTTGTGCTATTCCAAGAGGGGTGATCCACTCTCTTGGACTAGAACACTCGCTCTGATACCATTGTAATACTCTGAGGACAAGAGAAGAGAGAAAACACAGATTGCACACTCAAACATTCGATGCCCCAAGGGAGCACCTTCTCTTTATTATATAGACAAAGAGGATCTCATTCAAGGAAGCTCCACCCTTGGATTACTTACTTGGATGGGTGACTTGTGTGGTCTAGGTCCTATCTGGTTGGTCAAACAAGCTTTGACCGGAGGGAATCTTTTACGGAATATTCCTATAGGAATCCCAGAATCACGTAAGGTACCGTTGGAAAGCTCTCAACGAGACAAAGCAGGGGGAGGGAAGGCCAACCTTTCCTTCAATGGGGGGGAATTTGCACATTTTCGAGGCCTAATTCATCCGTTTAGGCCTCCGAAATTGCCTTCAAAGATTTCAGGCATATTTCGATTCCTACTCTATTAGTAGAAGTCCCCTTTTGGTGATACCTCTTTCTGATCTGTTTAGTCCATCATGTGTAACATCCTTCCAAATGTTACCAAACCAATTCTCATCTTTAAATCATATGTCTAGCTATTGGTTCTAAGGTTCTCAAGTCTATTTTGGTTTCTGCCCTATTAGTAGAAGTACTCTTTTGGTGATGCTTCTATCTGATCTATTTTGACCATCATGTATAACATCATTCTAGAAGTTACCAAACCAAATTTCACATTTAGATCATATGGCTAACCCTTGGTATTACAATAGGCTAGGTTAGCAAAATGTTGAGGGATGAGTATGTTGCCTACCAATATGCTTTAGTAGTGGTAATCTTGGCTCACTACAGTTTGGGACCATGGCAACATTAGTTTCAGCTTTCAGTGGTGCAGTTACTTGGCTTGGTGACTTGTTGGAGGAGAATGCACATGTAGAGGATACTCCAGTACTAGAGGAGATCACTCGGATTTGGAGTACAAGTGGGATTGTTCCATCCACCTTGGATGTTCCATTGTGGAGTTCAGAGGAGGCATTGCAACATGCAGATCAATTGGTGCAACAAGCTTGGAGTGGAGCCTTTGTACCATTAGGAGATAAGTGTGAGGATGAGCCTCTAGGGTCGATTACCTTGACACCTCTAGATAACATACTCATTACTTGGCAGTATCCAGTAGAGGGGATATGTCTATCAAAGTTGTTTGGTGAGATTAGCATCGGAATAGTTGCAGTATTATAGACAAGTATACAAGTATAGAGGTACTTGTACGTGGAGAGAGATGAGATTGCTAGGCAAGTCTCTCTGCATCATGTGGCACATTTGGCCTATCGGTATTTGGATTTATTACCACTGTCAGTAGTCAAGGGTTACCAAAAGACCCTACCAGCAGATGTTTCCTTACTGGGGGCGCAGGACTTGGAGAGACATGGTCCCATTCACTTAGTGATTGTTGGATGGCCATGTAAGGGACATACACGTGTTGGCCAAGGTTTGGGTATTTAGGATGTCTGTTCTAGAGTATTTTGGGAGATGTTATGTATAGTATATGTTCAACATCTGTAGGTCCATCAGTCCATTTCTCCAACTTACCTTTTGGAGAGCATTCCTTTGATGGGTGATTCTTGCACCAAAGTGGTGGCGAGTACACATCAGGTTCATTCTTGATGAGACCTACTATAGTATTAGATGCAGCCAAAGTAGGATCACAGGCTCATCGTCTTTGTCTTTGGTGGATGAACCTCTTACTTAGAGAGGTTTTACAATGTGGTTATGATGGGATTCAATGACTTGACCACATCCTTGTTGATGATATCTTGGATGTTGGGCGTCAGTCTCAAACGGTAGTAGTGGTTGATAGGTCACCTATGGTAGTGCTGAACCTAGTTGGATAGCCTAGAGCTGCATTTCCCACACTCATGAGTTTCCCAAGCTCTCATGCTTTTTGAGAGGGAGGACTTGGACTTGTTTGGGACTCACTGTTATAGTAGTTGGTGAAGCCCAACGCTAATAAGAAAGAGCGGGCAATGAGTTTTTGCACCAATATTACCATTGTTCCAATAGTGTTAGAGGCATCCACTATTAAGATAGGCTATGGACTTGAACTATGTGACCTAGATTATGAGCCTTGGCTTGGCAGAGCAATTTAGGATGCGCTTGATAGGCATCACCACTAGGACATTTGTGAGCTCTATGCCTACCAAATGATTCAAGCACATGTTGGGGGTGATGGACCAAGAGGACATGGTATTCTTAGGACATAGCGAATAGCTATTAGGGAGAGTAGTCTACTTGGAGTCCATCCAGGTGAGCATGGGCTACTTGGATTACACCTTTGGTCCACTTGGGATGCAACTAGAGGATGTGTGGAGCTTGTAGCCAGAGTGGAGGGAGTTTTTCACACAAGGGTTGGGACCTCTAGTGGTAGGAGGCATGACACTACTACTCCCAAGGGCCTAGTGTAGCAGCTAGTCAATATGTCTTCCACTCTAACAATAGTTACAGAGGATACTTGGGAGCCAAATCTTGGACCCAAGCTTATTGGAGAGGAAAGACGGAGAGTGTGGAGGTTCTTGAGGAGCTACACAGGTTGTTTTGTCTTTAGTATGAAGGATTTGGATGCTCTAAAAGGACATGGTGTATGGATTGAGCTGACTAGCAATACACCAGTTTTCCAATGTCCTTATTGCTATAGTGACATGGAGAGGACATTGATTTAAAGCCAAAATAAAGACTTTTTTGAGGCTGGTTTGGTAGAGATCTCACATGGAGAGTATGCATCAATTACACTGATGCCAGCCAAGAAGGATATGCATGGCAACTACACAGATAGGCACATGTGTAGAGATTACCGTCCTATCAACCAACAGACCAAGGCTGATCGGTATGCCATGCCTACATTGGAGGAGATTTTTGATGCAGTTGGCCATGCAAAGATCTTTAGTTCTTTGGATCTTCAAGCGGGATATCATCAGTTGCTGATTAGGGAGGAGGATAAGTCCAAGATAATAGTTTGGACTATTGATCCTCACAACAAGGATGTGTTATATTAGTGGAGGTTGTTACTATTTGGGTTAAAGAATGCTCTTGTTGAGTTCCAACGGGTCATGGATAGGATACTAGTTGGATTGGATTTTGCTTGGTGCTATATTGATGACATTTTGGTCTTTAGCACTACTATGGAAGAGCATGAGAGACATTTGTTGGAGGTGTTTGAGAGGTTGAGATCTCATGGACTCAAATTACATCTTAGGAAGTGTAGGTTCTTCTATTAGCAGGTTGAGTATTTTGGTCACACCATCTACCTTGGAGGACTTGGTGTTCAGTAGACCAAGGTGGAGGTTATTGCACATATTCCTTGGCCTATGGATGTGAGCAGAGTGTGAGCATTCCTTGGGTTGGCAAACTTCTATCACTACTATGTTAGAGAATTTAGTGCCATTGCCAAGTTCTTGACAAAGTTGATGAAGCTTACACAAGAGTGGTGTTGGAGAGATGAGCAAGAGAGAACTTTTGTAGAGCTCAAGGAGAGATTGACATCTACTCCTATTTTGAGGAGACCAATCAAAGGACAATCATTTTAGGTTCATACTGATTGGAGTGTGTTGGGGCTTGGAGCAGTGTTTACCCAGCATGATGATGAGGGGAAGGAGTTTGTGGTGGTCTATGCTAATTGCTCCAACAATTCAGCGGAGGCAAAGTATAGTTCATATGAGGGTGAGTGCTTGGTAGCCATTTGGGCAGTAGCACATTTCCGATGTTAACTATTTGGTAACCCCTTCACTCTCATCATCAACCGTTGAAGTGGTTGATGGAGTCCGACAAGATTTCAAGAAAGCTTGCACAATGGGCTCTTACTTTATAGGAGTATGATTTCATAGTTATTCATAGACCTAGAGTGGTGAACCGTGATGCAGATGGGTTGAGTAGAAACCCATGTCCCAGCCAACAAGATCAGACCGGAGTATGTTGGAATGGTGACTTAGATGAGGAGACGGTGCCAAGTTGGCATACATCCACCTTTCTATGTATATTTTTTGAGACTTTGGTGGTATCTCTCTTAGCACATACAAGAGGAGTTATTGAGATCACAAATCCAAAGAGTGAAGATATTGGTACAGTCCAGTGAGACATTCATGATGATGTCTTAATGATGGACTATTTTTGCACTGGTGTTATGAGTGGCACAGTTGGGGCCAAGGAGAGAGACTATGTTCTTCAGCAAGCCAGACAATTCAGATTGGAGTGCATACACCTTTTGCATGTATGGGAGGATGGTAGAGTGAGAGTAGTACCACTTCCCTCTCAGAAACTACAATTGGTCCATCATGCTCATGAGGAGCTAGGACATTTTGGACCAAAGCATACATATAGCTCACTCCAAAGTCATTATTGGTGGCGTGGTATGCAGACCAATGTACAATAGTTTGTTGCCAGATGTGTGGTTTGTGATCAAGTTAGAGCATCATTTAATGTTCCTACACCACAGTTGCACCCATTACTTATCATGGGATTGGGTTACCGCTAGAGTTTGGATTTTGACGGACCTTTACTATTGACAATGAGACATCATTGGTATGTTTTGGTGATGGTGGAACACTTCTCTAAGTGGATTGAGTTGGTAGTACTTCCTAACAAGTCCAGTGAAGGGACGGCTTCCTTGTTCTTGGATCGGGTTCTAAGTCATTTTGGTACACCAATTGAGGTTTTGATTGATCAGGGTACAAAGTTCTTAGGAGAGTTTTAGGTCTTGTGTAACAAGGCTTTGATTGATCATTCTACTACCTCTCAAGATCACCTTGAGGTAGAGGGCTTAGTAGAGAGAGTGGTTTAGACAATGAAGAGAGGATTGCAAAAGTATGGTTTGCAAAGAGTCCACTTCGGAGATTAGGATCTCTAGTTACCTTGGTTGGCCATGGGCTATCAATTCAGCCAACAAGTCTCTCTAACATCCTTCTCTCCTTACTTTCTACTATATGGACAAGATCTAGATTTACCTACAACCATTTGTCAAGATGTTACGGTAGTTTTGGACTTGGATGATCCAAATGTATGGATGAGTGCATGTTCTCAACGGGTAGAGATCTTTTGGAGAGTGATGCCAATGGCCTTTGAGAACTTGGCAATTTCTCAGCATAGAGATACCTTACGCTATGCTACCATTCAAGGAGGAGGTTATAAACCCTTGATATGTTGATTTCATCCAAGTGACTATGTATATCTACAATAAATAGCATTGATGGCACTTGATGTTTTGATAGACTATACTATCTTGCGTGAGGTTTTGCTATCTGGAGTCCTTGTGTTAGAAGGATGTGATGGTGTTGTTTGGAAGGATCATGTGCGCAACTGTGCGCCATGCCACCTCCCAAACATTGATGGTACTATGGACCCAAGCTTGGCACTTGTACGTGCAAGCTTGAGGTGTATGTTATGTGGCTCTTCTACTACTACTATGTTAGTGTGTGATAATTGTTCTAAAGGATGGCATATGGCATGTATGACTCCTTCCATCATGGTGGTTTCTCAAGGACAATGGTTACGTCCTAGATGTACTTGACTTATAGCTTGTTCATCCTTTATATGGTATAGATTGTAGACAAGCGACTAACAATGAGGCTTGATAGCATCCGGCCTCTTGATCTTTGCCCATCATAGGGTATACCATATACTTGTAGTAGATGGCTATCTGGAGTTAGAGGGACCTAACTGCTAGCTAGGGGGCGATTATGGCACTTTAGAGTCTATGTATGACTTATGTGTGAGTTGTGCTTCTATAATGTATGATGTTGACAGCAATGTATGTTGTGTAGCAATGTATATATGCAAGATAGTTGTCATGCCATTTGTAGTGTCGCATCTTGATTGCACAAACATTGAAGTTCTAGTGATAGTAATTAGAGTTATTTTAGCAATTTCTCAAAGACTACTTTCTGACGGTCAGATTTTGTGTTTGGGGTATTGACTTCACGGTGGGGCCCAGCATCACTTTGCACCATTTGCACCATCAAGTGTGCCGTCAGTGGGACCATTAGGGTTTCAAACCTAGCTTGAGTCCAAGGGTATACTTTTGAAGTGCAGCTCTAGAGAGCTCACTTCTTTGATGTTGAGCCTTCGAGTTCCTAGCTATGGTGGATAGAGGCCGGCAAGCGTCACTTGGATTCTCTTAGCTAGAGTGTGTGTGGCTTGACTGTAATCAATGCCTAGTTGTTGGCATTTTATAGATTGACAAATCAAGTACTGATATGAGTTGAGTGTATTTGAGAGTTGTAAACAATCTGATTATTATGGCACTTTAGACACTATGTATGGCTTATGTGTGAGTTGTGTTTCTATAGTGTATGATGTTGTGAGTGATGTATGTTGTGTAGCAATGTATATATGCACAATAGCCGATGAGCGTCACTAGATTCTCTTAGCTAGAGTGGGTGTGGTTTGATTGTAATTAGTGTCCAGTTGTTGGCAGTTTATAGAGTGATAGATCAAGTACTAATCTGAGTTGAGTTGATTCAAGAATAGTAAACGATCTAATTATATCATTGTGGCACTTTAGAGTCTATGTATGACTTATGTGTGAGCTGTTCTTCTATAGTGTATGATGTTGACAGTGATGTATGTTGTATAGCAATGTATATAAGCATGACAAGTCTTAAAAAAAATATTTAATTTAATCACAATATGCTTAAGGTGTGCAAAAAGGATTCTGGATATATTACAATTAGGTATCTATGAAGAAAGAGAAAAATAGAAATCTAAAAAAAAAAAAATTTAATAAGCATGTGTTTTTTTCACAAGTAAGACATAACCACAATCTTATAAGTACTTAAAACCCAACAAAATTCTTAGCAAGAGTGTATTCCAAATGTAGATTGTACCACATTTATAAAAAAGTAGTTTTAAAACAAAGAATGATAGCATTTTTAAGTCATCATTTCAGTTATAGGTACAACTTGCTGAATGGATTATATGCACAAGATACATTATGAAAAGCAAACTATATGACTATTTTATGTTGTGTATTTTTAAGTTTGATTAGATCTATGCATTGTGTATGCAATATATTTTCAAAAGCAAACATTTATTTAATTTCTAAGTAGCTTTTTTCACCTTTAATTCATATATTGCTACTAGATTAGGTGCATGCATTACATGCACAAATCAAATGAATGCATCATGCAAACAAAGTATGTACATACATCAAATTTTGGAAGTAAGCATATATCTAATTTCTAAGAGACTTTTTTAACTTGTCTTGTTTGATTATTCTTTGCAAGTTGCACTTGTAAACTTGTGATGCACACATTTTCAAAAACTTTTATTTATTTTATTATTCAGTCTTTCTTTTAATGATATGGTGGAATAATTTATTATTAAGGAAAAAAACTTCTCAATTAAAGTTTCCTTTGGAGTTGTGTTTTTCCATGCAAAGGTATAAAGGAAACAAGTACAAAGCAAAAGGCACTTTGAAGGGACAATACTGAAGGAAACAAGTCTAAAGGGTAATAATGGACAAAGAACATATGTACAAAGGACCTTACTTCCACATACATTTGGCTTGGATGTCATTGCATCTGAAATACATACACCTATATTCCTTTTCTTGATCCCTTGCTCCTCTCATGTGTTAAAATGCAATCCTTGTATTTCCAAAGTAGTTGAAAAATGTGACCAAGTATTGGAGGTTGAGAAGTTGAAAAAGTGAGATTTTCTATCTCCACTTCATTCTTTTAATGAGTCTTCCACATACAAATAAGTTATCTTGACTTGATGTAGAGCATTAGAAAGGTACTAGAAATATTGAATTCCAAAATATGGCCATGATACAAGCATGTACACTTGTTTAATTACTTGTTGATTGGATTAATTTGGGTAATGTTCAAAATCAATTTGACTTATGATATACATATTCAAAAATATAATGCTCAATTTGTGGCAAAGGAAGTTACATAAATCCTTGGAATTGACTATAATTAAACATTCTCTTTGATTGTTAAACTTCAATCCTTGTGGATTCTATTTGCCTTGGCAATACACTTCAACTTAGAGGTATATCAACTTGACGTTATTGCTACTTTTCTTTATGGCAAACTCCATGAAAAAATTTTCACGGCTCTTTTTGAAGGATTGATGGTATTTGATCATACTCTTGTTTGCCTTCTTAATTGATCTATTTATGTTATAAAGAAATCAACACAAATGTTGAAAAAAAAATTCATTATACTTTGTTAGACATTGGATTTATGAACTCTACAATTGATAACAATATCTATATCCTATGCAAAGCCTCTACAATTCTAATTTTGGCACTATATATTGATGATCTTATCTTGGCCATCTTAAGTCTTGCATTAGTTTGGACAATTAAAGATTTACTCAATCAAGAGTTTAAGATGATAGACTTAGGTGAAGAATATCATGTCCTTGGTATGCATCTCCAACACGATAGAAAGTATGGTTGGCTTAAGAACGATCAAACTAGCTACATTGAAAACAAGCTTGAATAATTCAACTTGTTGAATTGTAAACTTGTTTCCACTCTTGTTACTCATTGTTTGTTTCTTAGCATAGATCAATCACCATCTACTCAATTCAAATTGATTATGAACAATTCTTTATCAGAATGATGTTTGTAGTTTAATGTGTGCAATGAGCTGTTCTTGATATAGTGTTGCTTATTTAGTTAGTACTATTTCTCAATACATGTCCAATCTTGGACCTATATAACTAACAAAAAATATTTTGGTATATGTGTAATACAAGTAGCTAGACATATTATCTAGAGGTGAAAATTGACTTGAGATGTTGTGTACAATGGGCTAGGTAAATCAGATAGAGGTGCTAGCAAGAGAGTACTTCTACTGATAGGGTAGAAGCCAAAAGTAGTCTAAACTTTAGAGCTAATTTTGAAGGCCTAAACAAATGAATTAGGCCTAAAAAATGGAAAAAATTCTCACATGTAGAGAAGAAAGGCTTGCATTCTCCCCCTATGATTCATCTCATTGAGAGCTCTCCAATGGTACCTCACCCACACAATTCTGAGCTCCCTACAAGAAGATTCCCTAAATATTCTCTTTGGTCAAACCTATTTGACCAGCTAGATAGGACAAAGACTAACATGTCACCTATCCAAACAACTAATCCAAGGATGGAGCTCACTAATAGGTCACCAATCCATGTATCTGATCCAAGGGTGGAGCTTCCTTTGCGGGGATCCTCTTTGCTATATAATAAAGAGAAGGTGCTCCTTTGGGTCATTGAAAGATTGAGTGTGAAATTTGTGTCTTCTCTCTTGTATCTCTCTTGGAGAGTTCTCTTGTCCTTAGAGTATTACAATGGTATCAAGCAAGTGTATTAACCCAAGAGAGTAGATCAGCCCTCTTGGAAGAGCACAAGCTACTGAAATTGAGTAATTTGAGATTGAGAACATAGCAAATTGCTAGACTTAGGAAGTGCTTTAGAGAGCGGATGGGATGGATGCACCAGGAGGATAATTTCATGCACTTAGGTTTGCATTCTTGAATCCATTCCTCATCAACATTATGTACATCCAACGTGAGCAAACAAGGGTATCTCTAGTTTATCACTTTGGAGCAAACTTCATGGATAGAGTGATGAATTCACCAAACTCGGTGATTTTACTTGTGGTGATATATGACAAAGAGTAGGATTTGACAATCTACATTCTATTATGATGTTATGGATCTGAATGTACCAAATCCTCACCCTTTCAATATGCAAGTAGAAATCCATTATGCAGTTAGGCCAAAAGTAATGTTTAGGGATTTTGTAGTCTGCAACTTTATTGAGGAATATTATAAACTAGTGATAGCCTCTGAGGTCCCAATGGTAGTTCCCATAGCATGCACCCTCCCAAGTGATCATTATAACCCTTTAATGAAGTAGGAAGTAGTAATTGAACATCAGTCGTGTGTAGGAATCATGGATCCGTAGTTGCAAGAGTTGATGCAAGGAATGTAAGGGATGTTGAATGAGTTTCAAGAAATCAAGATGACAATGGAGGAATTGCAAAATTAAATATGTATTGTCAAGAATGATCAAGTAATGCAAGAAGGGGAGCCATCTCAACAACCAACACCAACAATCAAAGTACTTGGAGAGTTATACATGCCAATGACACCAATTTTAATCAACAACCAAGCTATGTTGTTACTACAAATGAAAATGACGTGTAACATTGAGCCTTACAAGGAACAACATTCCATGGGAGTAGTGAAAAATTGGATTTCAAGAATAAATTGATACCTTTGATTGTTCACAATAGAGATCATTGATCATTCTGCAAGTGTGTTTGTGTGTGGGTACTTGATTGATAAAGCACTCACATGGTATGACGCTTGGGAACAATCATTCTTGGTAGAAGGAAGAGAGGTCACTTGGATAGCCATGCAAGAAGGGCTACTCAAGAAATATTAATCTGTGGATTTTGTGCAAATGGCCAAAACCAGACTCTAAGGGTTGAAGTAGAAGAATAACATACAAGAGTACATGGAATCATTTTTGGATCTATAGGTTACAATAATTGATATGAGTCCAACTAAAGCTCTTGAAAATTTCAAGAGAGGATTAAAAAAGCAGATTCACCAAGAGGTAATGGTGTACAATCCTTGTACTATTTTTGAAGCCATTACTTGCACCCAAAGAATAGTAGGAGCACTTGGAAGAGGTGAAGCAATAGCACCAATGAAAAACTATTGGGCTAAGACACACCATTTTGGTGGACCAATTCCTATGGAATTGTACAACATTTGGTTCCAAGATAGAAAAGCAAGACCTCTCTAAGAAGAACGGGAATAGGTCAAAGAAAGGAGAGAAGGAGTCCCACAGGGAGAAGGGGCTCAAACAAAACAACTATGATGAATGACATATTTCATCCGTACTTGGATAAATCAGTTATCATTTTTCTTGATAACATCTTAGTTTACAGTGGGATGTTGATAGAGCACAAAAGATCAAACTCAACTCAAGAGTTTATTGGGATTAATGGGTTTTATTGTTGATTTGTCAAGGATTTCTCCAAGATTGCACAACCTCTAACAACACTATTGGGCAAGAAGAAGAGGTAGATATGGGAAACCATATAAGAATTGGCCTTTCAGGAGTTGAAAGATACATTACTACATGCACCAATCTTGAAATGGTATGACCCAAAATGTCCAATCAAGATGGCTATAGATGCATATAGTGTAGCAATAGGAGTAGTACTACAACAAGAATGGCAAGATAGATGGCACCCAGTTGCATATTTCTCTTGTAAGTTGCTACCGGTAGAATGCAACTATCATACCACCAAACAAGAAGAGCTGGCCATTTTCCTTGAAACCAAGCATTAGAAGCACTATTTGGGTGAAAATCTATTTGTAGTAGAGACGGACCACAAACCTTTAGTCTACCTTGAGACATAAAAAGATCTTTCTCATCGACAAATTCTATAGGCAAAGTAGAGATAACAATTCAACATGACAATCAGATATATGGAGGGCAAGAAGCAACTTGTAGATGCATTCATCTAAATGCTTATGGCAAGCAATTTGGTGGTAGACATCATGATGAATCCTAAATTCTGGCCTAAGATTCTTATTGCTACAAAAACTAATCCACAGATCATCCAAATGCATCACTAGTACCCAATGACTCACCTTTTGTGATTGCATGTTTTGGATCCTAGATGATACGGATCTAAGAACCACCATCATAGCGGAATGTCATGATTCTTCCATTGCAAGTCACGTTGGAATGGACAATACCTTGGAAGTAGTCAAACACCATTACTATTAGCCCAAGATGAGCAACGATGTGATGGAATATGTTTGGAGCTGCCTACTTTATCAACAAAATAAGGCTTCTAATCAAGCTCCCACATGACTCCTTCAACCTCTCCCCACTCCCACACAATGTTGGGAACAAGTAAGCATGGATCTAGTTTGTGAATTGCCCAAGACCACCTTTGGGTTTGATTCCATCGTAGTCTTTGTCGACCAACTAAGCAAAATGATTTATTTATGTCCTACCACCAAAGATGTGACTGCCTTGAAACTAGCTCAATTGTACTTAGATGCAATCTTTTCTCATCATGGCTTGTCTCAAGTGCTCATCATAGATAGAGGCACTCAATTCACTATTTTGTTTTGGAGAACACTCTTTGGGTTCTTCAAAACCAATTTGGTTATGTCCACAACTTATCATCCATAGACTAATAGACAAACAAAGAGTGCAAATTGCATTATTGAGGCCATACTTTGAAGCATTACTTTGTATGAGCAAGAGAGTTGGGACACCTTATTCCCATTGGTGGAATTTTCTTATAACAATTTGGTGAATGCCTTCACATAAGTCACACCGTTCTTCCTCATGTATGGAGAGCATCCTTTCACACCTTCAAGCTTGATGAAGGTCCATCTAGTGGCTACTAAGGTTGATGTTATCAACACTTTTGTCTCTAGAACTCAACAAGGGTGGAGCACGCCAAGCACAGGTTGCAAATTACCCAAAATTGGCAGAAGCAATATGTAGATTCACACTGGCAACACATGGAGTTCAATGTGGGAGATCAAGTTTAGCTATCAAACACCAACCTCAAGTTAGTTGGTCCTCATAAGCTCAAACCTTGTTTTATTGGACTTTTCTCCATCCTTCTTTACATTGGCATCGTGGCTTATCACCTTGAGCTACCGCCACATATGACAATCCACTTGGTGTTTTGTGTTTCCCTATTACATTGATATGCTCCCTGGTAGCTCCACTTCTCTTCCATCCAATAAACTCAACAGTGTCCAACCCAAGTTGATGAGGCCAAGGAATATGAGGTCAAACGCATTCTCCAAAAATGCATCCGTAGTACTCGCCATCCATTGTACTCGCCATCCGTATGTAGAATATCTAGTCCATTGGAAAGGGTATCCACTATAAAAGGCAACATGGGAGCCAACAACCAACTTGACCAACACACTAGTGTTGATTCAATCTTTTGAGCAACAACTTTGCAAAGAAGACGTTGCGTCTTAAAAGGGGTGAGGTCTATAATACAAGCAGCTAGACATATTATCTAAAGGTGAAAATTGGCTTTGGTAACATCTATAAGGATGTTGTGTACAATGTGCTAGGTAGATCAGACAGAGGTGTCACCAAAAAAGTACTTCTATTAATAGGATAGAAGCCAAAAATAGCATGAAAA
The DNA here is from genome assembly GCA_948567375.1 of Lunularia cruciata. Lineage (NCBI taxonomy): Eukaryota > Viridiplantae > Streptophyta > Marchantiopsida > Lunulariales > Lunulariaceae > Lunularia > Lunularia cruciata. Next base: position 27,589,930 of record OX419762.1, on the reverse strand, counting down.
CTTTATAGCCAATTTTGGAGACCTAAACAAATGAATTGGGGCTTGAAAATAGAAAGATTCCCCTCGCAAGAAGGATAGCCTTGCCTTCTCACCTCTTTGAGTTGTCTTGTTGAGAGCTTTCCAATAGTACCTCATCCATGCAATTCTAAGCACCATACAAGAAGATTCCCTAAAGATTCCCTTTGGTCAAACACATTTGACCAGCTTGATAGGACAAGGATTGAGATGTCACCCATTCAAACAACTAATCCAAGGATGGAGCTCCTTGTCAGATCAACAATCCATGTATCTGATCCAAGGGTGGAGCTTCCTTTGAGGGGATCCTCTTTGCTATATAATAAAGAGAAGGTGCTCCTTTAGGGCATTGGAGGATTGAATATGAAACATGTGTTTTCTCTCTTGTATCTCTTTTGGAGAGTTCTCTTGTCCTTGGAGTATTACAATATGCAAGGAACTTTATATTTTTTGCTTAAGTATTCTTGTGTAGGTTTACCATTGCATTTACAAGGGCTTTTGATTCTGCTTGTGGTGACAATGTGGATTCGCACAATTCTATTGGTGGATTTTGCTACCTCCTTGCAGGAAGAGTAGTAATTTGGCCAAGTAAGAAGCAAAGTCAATTGTGTTATCTAGTATTGAAGTTATGTACATAACTTTAACCACAACCAACACCAAAGCAATTTGGATAATATGTCTACTTTCAAACATTGGTTATCCTCAAAAAACAAAAAGGCTTTTATGTGATAATAAGAGTGGAATTGTGTAATACCAATAGCTAGATATATTATCTAAAGGTGGAATTGGTTTGGTAACATACGGAAAGATGTTATATATGATGGACTAAGTAGATTAGATAGAGATCCCACCAAAAGAGTACTTCAATTAAGAGGTAAGAGCCAAAAACACCTTGAAAACTTGAAGTAAAAGGACAACATACAAAAGTACATGAAGGCATTTTTTGATCTACAGGTCTTAATAACTGATATGAGTCTAGAAAAAGCTCTTGAAAATTTCAATTGGGTGTTAAAAGAGTGAATTTGCCAAGAGTTAATGGTACAAAATCCTCACATTCTTTTGAAGCTATTGCTTATGCTCAAAGAATAGCGAGGGCGCTTGAAGGAGGTGAAGGAGTTGTCTCAATGCAACACTATTGGGCTAAGACATCTTATTTTTGTGGACTAATTCTTATGGAATTAGGCTACATTTGGTTTCAAGACAAAGGAGCACAATCGCTCCAAGGAGAATGGGGATGGATCAAAGAAAGGAGAGATGAGGTCACATAAGGAGGAGGGACTTAAAGTTGCAACCAAGTTGAGCACAAAGCCACCAATTGTTGTGCTTGTCTTCCTAGAGGCTTTGACTTCCATACAAGCAACCTTTCAACAACATGGGGAGGCAAATTGCAAAGGAAGGTGCTAAAATCATATTGGAAAATAAGGATTGGAAATAAATGTACCTCATGGCCTTATTGGCTCAATGGAAAAGAGTAAAAGTAAGGGGATAAAGAGGATGAGTGTGCAAAGGTTGAGGAAGACAAACACACAATTAATTGTCATAAATGGAGTCTTAGAAGGGAATCAAGTGAGAGTATTGATAGACCTTGGAGCAATGTAGAATTTCTTATCTAGCTCTATTGCAATAAGGTTGGGGATAGAACTAAAGAAGGATGAGCATGAAGAAGTAGAGTTACCTAATTTTCAAACAAAGAGGATTGAGTCGTTACCTAGAAAAGTACCATTCCTTATAGGAGAGTATCAAGAGAAATTGAGTGGTGAATGATAAATTTGGCTCATTACAAGGTGATCTTAGGCATACCATGGATGGAACACTATAAACCCATGGTCAATTGGAGAAAGAAAGTATTGAAAACTAGCCATTTGATGATTATTGAGGTTACAAAAAGATCACAAAGGGATGAATTGCCTCACTATATCATAACGACAATAGCTATCAATAAGACAAATAGATGTTTCATGGGTCTAATAAAATAATTCATGTGTGCACAACTCAATGGAAAAATTCTTGAGAACTTGAAAGATGTGGTCAATGAGTTTCAAGATTTCTTTTCAAATGATTTACCCTCAAGATTACTACCAAGATTACTACCAAAAAGGAGAGTTGATCATATAATCAAGATACTTTCAAGGAAGATACCTCCTTGTCAATCCCCATATTGACTATCACCTCATGAATTGGAAGAATGTAAGAATAAAATTGAGGAGATGCCATAGAAAAGGTTTATCTTACCCAATATCACTATATGGGGCTCTTATCTTGTTTGTGAAGAAGAAGGATGGTACAATATGCATATGCATTGATTACCGAGGCCTAAATGAACAAACATTGAAGAATAAATACCCATTACCTCACCTAGATGACCTGTTCAATTAACTCAACAAGGCAAAAAATTTCACCAAACTTGATTTGTAGAGCAGTTACAACTAAATCAAGATTGTGGAGGAAGACTTATACAAAATTTCCTTTCAAAGAAGATATGGTCACTTTGAATACCCAATGGTACCATTTGGTCTCACCAATGCACCATCCACTTTCATGAGTTTGATGAATGATATATTTTTTCCATACTTGGATAGATCTATTATCATTTTCTTGGATGATATCTTAGTCTACAATAGGACCATGATTTAGCACAAGCAACATCTATGAGAAGTCCTCCAAATCTATGATAGAATCAATTGTATGCCAAAATCTCAAAGTATGAGTTTTGCAAGTTTGAAATTGACTAATTGGGGTATAGAGTAAGTGCAAAACATATCTAGATGTTAATAAAATAGAGGTCATTCAAAAATGGGGTTCTCTAGAAGATCAAACTCAACTCAAGAGTTTCTTGGGATTGATGGGGTTTTATAATTAATTTCTCAAGGACTTCTCCAAGGTCACACAACAACACTATTTTGCAAAGGGAAGAAATGGATGTGGGAAATGGCACAAGAATTGGCTTTTTAGGAATTGAAGGACTCATTACTAAATTCACCAATCTTGAAATGGTATGACCTAAAAAATCTAATCAAGTAGGCTATAGATACATCAAGCATTGCAATAGGAGCAATTCTACAACAAGAATGGAATGAAGGATGGCACACTATTGCATAGTTCTCTCAAAATTTGTTATTGATAGAATGCAACTATCATACCACCAAATGAGAAGAGTTGGCCATTGTTCTTGCACCAAGCATTGGAAAAACTATCTTGGCAAGAAGGTATTTGTAGTGAAGATAGACCACAACCCTTTAGTCCACCTCAACATATAGAAAGATCTATCTCATTGATAGATTTGATGCACAAAGTGGAGACAATAGTCCAACATGATGATTACATATGTGGAAGGCAAGAAATAGCTTGTAGATGTATTCACTCAATTGCGTATGGCAAACAATTTGGTGGCAGAGGTCAAGATGAATCCATAATTCTAGTCAATGATTCTTGTTGCTCCAATAACTGACCACACAGATTGTAGGAGCTCATCATCCAAAGGTGTAACCAATACCCAAAGACTCATCTTTCATAATGGCAAGTTATGGATCCCAAATACCACAGACAAAAGAACCACAATCATAATAAAATGTTATGATTCCACCATTATAGGTCATATTAGAGTAGACAAGACCTTAGATGCAATCAAATGCCTTATTATTGGCCCAAGATGAGCAATGATGTGACAGAGTATGTGCAAAGCTACCTACCCTATCAAAAAAATAAAGATTCTTATCAAGCTTTTGCAAGACTCCTTTAACTTCTCCTTGCTCCTACACAACATTGGGAATCAGTAAGCATGTATTTGGTTTGTAAATTGCCCAAGACCACCTATGGGTTTTACTCTATTGTAGTCTTTGTCAACCAACTCAACAAAATGATTCATGTGTGTCCTCCCACCAAGAAAGTGACTACTCCACAATTAGTTGAATTGTACTTAGCTGTAATCTTTTCTCACCATGGCCTATCTCAAGTGCTCATCATTAATAGAGGCACTCAATTCACTTGTTTGTTGTGGAGAAGATTCTTTGGTTTTCTCAAAACCAAATGAGCCATACCATGTCTAAGGCTTACTATCCACAGACCGAAGGACAACCAAAGCGGGCTAATTGCACTACTAAGGACATGCTCATGGGCTTCATCTTAAATGAGCAAGAAAGACATGACACCTTACTTCCATTGGTGGAATTTACCTATAATAATTCAGTGAATGCATTCACATGGATCATACTATTCTTCCTCATGTATGGAGAACATCCTTTCACACCTTCAATCTTGATGAAGATCTGTCCAATGGCTACCAAGGTTGATGTTGTCAACATTTTTGTTTCTAGAATCCAATAGGGTGTGGAGAATGCCAAGCATAGGTTGTAGATCACCCAAAATTGACAAAAATAGTATGCAAATTCATATCATCAGCACATGGAGTTCAATGTTAGAGATCAAGTTTGGTTATCTACAACCAACCTCACGTTAGTTGGCCCTTGTAAGCTCAAACCTTGTTTTATTGGTTTCTTTTCCCATCCTTCATCAAATTGGCATAATGACCTATCACTTCAAGCTACCATTATACATCAAGATCCATCTAGTGTTCCATGTTCTCTTACTATGCAAATATTCACTCCAACCATTCCACTTTCCTTCTATACAAGAAGTTAGACTTTGTCCAACACTCATTGATAGCATGGAGGAATATGAAGTCAAACACATTCTCCAAAAATGCATCTGTGATACACACCATCCATGTGTGGAATATCTTGTACATTGGAAAGAGTACCCATTGTATGAGGTAACATGGGAGCCAACAACCAACTTGACCCATGCACCAATGTTAGTGTGATCATTTGAACAACTACTTTGCAATGAAGACATTATGTCTTAAAAGGATGTAGGTTTGTAATACCAACAGCTAGACATATTATTTAGAGGTGGAAATTGGCTTGGTAATATCTAGAAGGATGTTATATATGATGGACTAAGTAAATCAAATACAAGTGTCACCAAAAAAGTACTTTCACTAATAAGGCAAAAGTTGAAAACACCTTGAAAACTTTAGAGCCAATTTAGAGGCCTAATGAATGAATTGGGCCTTAAAAATTAAAACATTCTCCCATTGTTGCATCTTATCTATAGTTTATCTTATCAAGAGTTCTCTAATGGTAACTCACCCATATGATATTAAACTTCCTATAGAAAGATTCCTTGAAGAATCTACGCAGTCAAACTTGTTTGGCCAACCAGATAAGACAAGAACCAACATGTCACCCATTCATACAACTAATCTAAGGATGGAGCTCACTAACATATCACCAATCCATGTATCTAATCCAAGGGTGGAGGTACCTTTGAGTGGATCCTCTTTGCTATATAATAAAGACAAGGTGCTACTTTGGAGCATTAGAGTATTGAGTGTTGAAGCTTTGTGTTTCTCTTGGGGGTTTCTCCTATTCTTTGGATATTAGAAATTGTTATTGCTTCTACAAGAAAGAATCATGATAGGAACAAGCACATTGATATTCAATATCATGTTAGTGAAGATAAATTGCAAAGTGGAGAAATCAACATTAGCTATTTACCTACTAAAGATATGTGTGCTTGAGTATTGACAAAGGATTTACCTAAAGGACTTCATGAGAAGCATATTGCTACATCAAGAATATGATGATACAAAATTCCTATTTGAGTTGCAATGTTAGAATGTAATACTTTGTTATTTTATATGTTTAGTAAGATCATCTAATCTCAAGTAGGTTTAGTCTTAGTGAGTAATATTTATTCATATTTAATAGTCATCATGTAAGTAATGATTGTTGGCTTTTGCAAGATCTACCTCTACAATCTTTGTTATTCATACATACAAATTGTGATCACATGTTTACAATAAGACCTCTTTCTCTATCTAATTTCACACACACCTTTAACCAAGTCAAAGAAACAAGTAAGAAGGAAATTTATCTCCATTATATTGCTATAATTAAACAATATTATCAAAGAAAAAGTTTATGGTTGTAGGTGTTATCACCTCATTGCCATTTTGTACATGTTCAAGAAGATAAATGTTGGATTATTTTGATAAGACGTACTCACAATCAAGTAGATCAACGTTTAACTAAACTAGTAAGTTACTCAAGAAAATTTTTATTCATTTTGTCTTCTCTATAGTAATTAATGCATCATAGTATTCTTCAACCATGAGTCACTAAAATTTATGAGTTATGGGATATAAAATCTTAAAGGAAGTATTAAAATCTCTTGATCATAATATCTACTGCATTATATTCAATCAACAATTCAAATCCATCATGGTAGATAAGATTGCAAGAGTACTATTCAAACAATTGTTATTTGATGATTTTTGTTTACCTTTCTAAGATGAAATAACATTTTACATTTTAGGACAACCATATTGTGTCTCAAATATATTGCCAATTTCTTTGCAATTAAAACAGTATGATTCAAGATTAATTAGTAATAAATTCATTCCCTCATAAAAAGAGTTCCTTGATCTATTTTCATGTTCTTGTTTTTACATTAACAAAAAATGATGATTACAGTTCTAATAGTAAATTGTAATGTTTTGAGCACAAGAAAAATCCCAAGAGAAACACAAAGCTTCAGCATTCAATACTCTGATGCCTTGAAGGAACATCTTGTCTTTACCATAAAGTAAATAGGAACCACTAGGAGAGAGCTACACCCTTGGATCAACTGCATGGATTGGTGAGAGTCAGCAAGCTCCACTCTTAGATTAGCTGCATGAATTAGTAACATGTCTATCTTTGTCCTCATTGGTTGGTCAAACAAGTTTGACCAACATAAATCTTTGGAGAATCTCCTTTGAAATTTTTAGGGTGTTTTTGACCTATGCCCTATTAGTAAAAGTACTATTTTGATGACACCTCCATATGATCTACTTGTACCATTGTATATAACATCCCTACATATATAACATCCATCTCTAGATAATCTATCTAGCTAATGGTATTACAAAACTATGTAAGAACTATGTTGTTCAAAGTAAGCTTATTAAGTGTACTCAAGCTTTGTACTAATCCAAGTGAATTTGTTAAATGAGTTCTTCCTCTCAAACAAGGTTTTTGTTTTGTAGATTTCAACAAGTTGTTGAGTAACATTTTCATTTATAGATAAAAAATAAATAATTTAGAGTAGAGCCCATTTATAATAGCATAAATATTATTACTCAAATCATATTTTAATAAAGGATAAATCCAATGGAATTTACATAAAAATAATAATTTAGAGTAGAGGCTACTTCAAACACTAGGAATCAAATCATATTTTTACAAAGGATAAATCTAATGGCCTAAAATCATACCCCATCATAAAGAGAAGAAAATTTAGAAGATATTTAAAGGTAATACTCATTGAATTGGTTAGGATTTTATTTTTCCTTATAAATAGATGATAACATAAGCACCCATCCAAGGGACAAGGAATTACCTACATTGAAAACAAAAGAATAATCTTTGTATAATAATATCACCTATGTTCTTAAAGTGTTTTAGGGGCAAACAAGCAGTTAGACATATTTTTGGTGAGGACTTTGATACTAAAAAGCTGAAATTATATTTTTATTTAGGTCTTATTTACTTTTAAGCAATACATGTTGTTGATTTTTTCACACTATTGTGATGTGAGTGGAATAATAGTTGTATATATGTGATATTATATTATATAAAATATAAATAACATAGGGTGGATCCATTGCCAAATGAGCCATCTACGTACATTCAACTGATTGGCCGTGTAGTGACATTGTCTTCATCCATTGCTTAGAGCAATGTATACTCTTGTAGACTCTTGTATACATTAGAATGTATACAAGAGTGTAAACTCAATAGAAAGCAAGGTTTTCTTGTCTTGAAATTCTAGAGTAGTAGTAGAGCATGAGAACTAAACTATATGAGTAGCAAGTTTGATTTGTAAGCGTGATCTTAAGATGTTATATGCTCTTCATCCACGTCTCTCAAACAATTTTATCATCAATTTTAAATTATGAACCGTGATCAATTTTGGACCTTTGATGGTATCTCATTTTGATCTTTCATTTACAGTGTCAGTGAGGTAGAATCTAGGTCCTATTATCCTCCTTGTACTTTCTTATGTGCATCTATATGATTTAACTATTTACATCCTTTTGTAGAAATGGAAAGACCATAAATCTTTCTCAAGGCTTTGGAGATGGAGTTTGAAAGTCCATATATCAAAAGGAGGAGTTGCCACTTAGCAACTCCTTGCACCTTGGACACTTGTCCAAGGTACAAAGAATTATTAATCACCATGTGAGTAAAGGATTTTGTACAATCGAGGAAGTGTGAGAGATGCATTTAGGGAGAAAAGACCTTTTTTTAAGAGATTAGTAAACAACCTATAACATGGAGATTTAAAGTGTGAGATTTGAGTGATTGGTGACCAATATATAAATGATTGAAGTAAGGGAGTCTAATTTGTACCCAAGCAAACATTTGGAGGATTTTAGGAGTTATACAAAAGAATTTTATAATATATCAATGGGTTTAGAAAGTATACAAGACTCTTGTTGTATTACATCCAAGAAACACTTCTTGAGTCAATCCCAACCCTAATATGAACTAGTTGAAGTTGAAGTAATTAAAATCAAGGTGTTGAGGTCGGAGATTATGATAAAGTTTGCAATGTTTTGATCACATCTCAAGTTTTGGTTTGAGCCAACTTGTGAATATTTTTAGCATTGTTGGTGGATAGTTTTTGTGCATTTGTTTAAAATTTGATGTGAATTAGTAAAATGTAGAATTCAAGGTGTTGGATCAAGTAGACTTAGGTCTATAGAGCTAACAAGTTAGCATAACTTGAGAATTTATCCATATGTAGGAATTTGTTTAGAATTCAGATGTAAAATTTCATAGATGATTAAAGGAGGGCATGCAAAATTACCTTGCAAGTTTAGGTTAGCTTAGGCTTTATAAGTATTGAGATTTGATAGATCAAACTTCAATCAAAAGTACTAGTATAAGCCTAGATGATTTCCTCCATCTCCAATTTTAATTGATTTTAAATTTTTCTATTGCAGATCATGGTTGAAAGAGTGGAAATTTTCTAGAGTGTTATTGGAAGTTACATCAACCTTGAGCCAATAATCTTGCAAACTTTTGGCATGAACCAATAATTACACCTTAATTAATGTTTTAAGTTAAAGTTTGAGCCATAAAAAGTAGATAGAGTTTAAAAGAGTATCATTGGAGTTATAACTATCAAAACAAGACTTAATATATCATCAAAAAGCTTATCTTGAAGCTTTCTACTTAATTATAAAACATCCACTTCAAAGCTTCAATGAAAATTTTATCTTAGTCTTAGAGTTATACTTATTTCCTTAACAAAAAGCATAAAATTTCACTATTTCTATTATAAGTTGAAAATATATCTTGGATAGAGCAAGGATGCTTAAAGGTATTTTTGTACAAAAGCATGGAAACTCAAAATATTCCAAGTGAGTTATTCTTGGAAAGCTCTCAACAAGACAAATAAGGAAAGAAGAAGATAATGCTAGATCCCTTTATAGGGAAAAAGATCCTTCATTTTTTAGGCCTAATTCCACCATGTAGGGCTTTGAAATTGACTTTGAAGTTTTTCAAGGTGTTTTTGGCCTTTGCCCTATTAGGAAAATATTATTTTGGTGATATCTCTATCTGGTCTACTTAGACCATCATATATAACATATTTCTAGATATTACAAAAACAATTTCCACCTCTAGATAATATGTCTAGCTAATGGTATTACAAACCTCTCCCTTTTAAGACACAACAACCTTGTTGCAAAGTTGCTACTCAACAAATTGCACTAACATTAGTGCATGGGTCAAGTTAGTTATTGGCTCCCATGTTGCCTCATACAATGGGTAGCCTTTCCAATGTATGAGACATTTCACACACGGATGGCGGATACCATGGATGCATTTCTAGAGAATGTGTTTGACTTCCTTTGTGCTAGCAATTAGAGTTGGACAAGGTCTACCTTCTTGTATGGAAAGAAAGTGGGACGGTCAAGGTGCATATCTACATAGTAAGGAAACATGGAATAATTAGATGGATCTTCATGTGTGGCAATAGCTTGAGGTAATAGTTCATTGTAACAATTCAATGGAGGATGGGAAAAGGCCCAATAAAACAAGGCTTGAGCTTATGAGGGCCAATTAACATGAGGTTGGTTGTGGAAAACTAGAATTGATCCACAATGCTAAATTCCATGTGCATGTGATATGCATTTGCATAATTTTCTTTTGATTTTGGGCCATTTGCAACCTATGCTTGGTGTTCTCTACACCTTGTTGGATTCTAGAAACAAAAGTGTTGACAACATCAAATTTTTTAACCACTAGGTGGATCTTTACCAAGCTTAAAGGTGTGAAAGTGTGTTCTCCATACATGAAGAAGATGGTGTGACCTATGTAGATGCATTCACTAAATTGTTGTAAGTAAATTCCACTAGTGGAAGTAAGGTGTCCCACCATTCTTGCTCCTTGAATATGAAGTCCGAGAGCATGTCTTCAATAGTGTAATTGGATCACTCTATTTTTCCATTGGTTTGTGGATGGTATGCCATGGATTCGGCAAGTTTAGTTTTGAAGATACCAAAGAATGTTCTCCAAAACAAACTAGTGAATTGAGTGCCCAGATTGGTGATGAGCACTCAAGATAGGCTATGGTGAGAAAAGACTACAACTACGCACAATTGAGCTAATTGTGGAGCAGTCATGTCCTCACTTGTAGGACACATATGAATCATTTTGCCGAGTTGGTCTATAAAGACTACAATGGAGTCAAACCCTAAGGTGATATTGGGCACGTCACAAACTAGATCCATGCTAACCTGCTCCCAATGTTATGTAGGAGTAGGAAGGAGTCATGTGAAGGCCTAATTAGAGGCTTTATTTTTTTGACAAAGTAGGTAGCTTCAAACATACTCTATCACATTGTTACTCATCTTGGGCCAATAATAATGGCATTTGACTACATTTAAGGTATTTTCCACTATAATGTGACCTACAATAGTGGAATCATGACATTTTGTTAGGATAGTGGTTCTTAGGTTTGGAGCATCCAAGATCCATAACTTGCCATCACAATAGGAGTCCTTGGGTATTGGTTATACCTTTGGATGATTGAGCTCCTACAATTTGTGGATCAATCTTCATAGCAATAAGAAGCTTTGGCTAGAACTTTGGGTTAGTCTTGACCTTTAGCACTAGGTTCTTCATCGTGAGGCATTTAGAAAAATGCATCTTCAAGTTGCTTATTGCCTTCCATGTATGTGATCATCATGTTGAATTGTTGTCTCCATTGTAACTAAAAAATCTGTCAATGAGATAGATCTTTCTATATCTTGAGGTAGACTAGAGGTTTTTGGTCTATCTCTACTACAAATTCCTTCTCACCAAGATAGTGCTTCCAATGCTTGGTTGCAAGGACAATAACCAACTCTTCTTTTTAATGGCGTGGTAGTTGTGCTCTATTGTTAGCAACTTTTGAGAGAAATATACAATTGGGCGCCATCTATCATACCTTTCATATTGTAGGACTGCTCCTATCACAACGCCTAATGCATTTGTAGCCAACTTGATTAGATATTTTGGGTCATATCATTTTAAGATTGGTGAACCTAGTAATACATCTTTTAATTCTTGAGATGCTAATTCATGTGCGGTTCCTCACATCCACTTCTTCCTCTGGCCAAGCAGTGTTATTAGAGATTATGCAACCTTGGAGAAGTTTTTAACAAATTGATAATAAAAACCCATCAATCCCAAGAATTTCTTCAGTTGAGTTTGATATTCTAGAGCATCCTATTTTTGAATGATCTTTATTTTATCTATTAATACTTAGATACCTTTTTCACCTACTCTATGCCTAAACTAATCTACTTTAGACTTGCAAAACTTGCATTTTGAGACTAGTGAGACTTTGGTGTACAACTAGTTCTATTGCAAAATCGGGAGAACTTCTCTCAAATGTTGCTTGTGGTTTATCATTGTCTTGTTTTAGATTGTGATTTCATCAAGGAAAATGATAATAGATTTATCCAAGTATTGATAAAATATATCATTCATCACACTCATGAAAGTGGTTGGTGCGTCGGTGAGCCAAACTACATCACCAAGTACTCAAGTCGACCATACCTTGTTTGAAAGGCAATTTTGTGGATGTCTTCCTTGGTGATTCTTATTTGGTTATAACCCCTCTGTAAATCAAGTTTGGTGAAGTGTTTTGCTCTATTGATCAAATAGGTCATCCATGCAAGGTAATGGGTATTTTTTCTTCACTATTTGTTGATTTAGGCCCTTGTAGTCAAACCTTTAGCTAGACATATTATCTACAAATGGAAATTGGCTTGGTAATATTTAGAAGGATGTCATATTTGATGGGCTAAGTAGATCAAATAGAGGTATCACCAAAAGATTATTTCCACTGATAGAGCAAAGGCCAAAAACACTCTAAAAACTTCAAAGCTAATTTTGGAGGCCTAAATGGATGAATTTAGCCCTTGAAAATGGAGGAGTACTCCACAATTTGTCTCATCAAGAGCTTTCCAATGGTACCTCATCTATGCAATTTTGAGCTTCATATAAGAAGATTCCTTAAAGATTCCTTAAAGATTCCTTAAAGATTCCTTATGGTCAAACTTGTTTGACCAACCAAATAGGACAATGATTGACATATCACCCATCCCTGTAACTATTTTAATATGTTGAGCTCCCTTTGAGTGCATCCTTTTTATTAAAACAAAGACAAGGTGATCCTTTGAGGCATCAAAGTATTGAGGGTTGAAGCTTTGTGTTTCTTCTCTTGTGTTTCTCTTGGAGGTTCTATTGTCCTTGGAACATTACACCGACAATCAACAACATTACACATATGTGGATTATGTTGTCCTTCTTCATCATAAACAAGACAAGAGTTCCATATGGTGATATGTTGGGTTAGATGAACATTTTCTCCAATATATCCTCAATTTGAGTTGTAATACAAGTATTATCTAGATGTGGAAATTAGCTTGGTAACATTAGATCTGATGGAGTAAGTAGATTAGATAGAAGTGTCACCAAAATATTACTTCCACTAATAGGGAAAGGGCTTAAAACACCCTAAAAACTTTAGAGCCAATTTTGGAGGCCTAAACGGATGAATTAGGTCTCAAAAATGAAAAGATTCCTTCCCTTTTAGAGTTCAAGGCACAATCAGGGGAAAAGGCCTGCTATTTTACTGCATTATTTATCTAGTTGAGAGCTTTCTAATGGCATCTCACCCATATAATTTTGAGTATCATATAGGAAGATTTCCTAAAGATTCTCTTTGGTCAAACTTGTTTGACCAACCAAATAGGACAAGGAACAACATGTCACACATCCATGCAACTAATCTAAGGGTGGAGCTTGCTGACATATGACCAATCCATAAATTTGATTCAAGGGTGTAGTTTCTTTTGAATGGATCCTTTTTGCTATATAATAAAGACAAGGTGCTCCTTTGGGGCATCAAAATATTGAGTGTTGAAGCTTTGTGTTTCTTCTCTTGTGTTTCTCTTGGAAGTTCTCTTGTCTTTGGACTCATCTAACTCATGAGGTGATAGTCAATATGGGGCCTTACAAAGAGGTATTTTCCCAAGAAGTATCTCTATTTTATGATCTACTCTATATTTGGTGATACTCCTAATCTATTTGGTGATAAATCCTAATCTATTTGGTGATAAATCATTGAGAAAGACATCTTGAAACTCATTGATCACATCTTTCAAATTCTCAAGAATTTATCATCAAGTTATGTACTCTAGACTTCTCTTATAAGACCTAGGAAACATCTATCTTTATGTCATAAGGACAACAACAACTAGTTGTTGTCCTTATGACATAAAGAAGCAATTCTAGCCTTTGTGATCTTTCTTTATCTCCAATGATCTTCCATGGGCTAGTTCTCAATATTTTTTTCTCCAATTGACCATGGGATTGTAATGCTCCATCCATGGCATACTTAAGAAACATTGTAACAAGCTAACCATATCACTCGCCACTCAACTTCTTCTTGATACTCTTCTATAGAGAGTGTTACGTTTCTAAGTAACAACTTAATCCTCTCTATCTGACTATTAAATAATTTTACTTCTTTATTCTCATCCTTCTCTAGTTCTATCCCAAACCTTATTGCAACCGAGTGAGACAATAAATTTGTTATTACTCCAAGGTCTATCAATACTCGCACATATTACCTTCTATGACTCCATTTGTGACAATCATTTGTACATTTGTCTTCCTAAACCTTTGTGCAATCTTTCTCTTCCTCTCTATGCTTTTACTCTTCTCCATTGAGCCAATAAGACCATAAGGTACATTTATTGGTGATTTTTTTTCCAAATTTGATTTCAACATCCTCCTCTTTAATTTGCCTCTCCAAGTTGTTCAAAGGTTGCTTGTGTGGAGGCCGAGGGCCTTTAGGAAGACAAACACAACAATTGATAGTTATGTGCCTAACTAAGCTAATATTGTAACAATGTATTGTTCTACTCAAACCCGTTTTCCTCATAGGACCCCAACTCTCCTTTCTTTGATCTGTCCCTATTCTCCTTGGTCTTGGAAACAAATGTTGCTCAATTCCATAGGAATTGGTCCACCAAAGTGCAATGTCTCAACTCAATAGTGTTGAGTCAAGACTATCCATTCACCTCTTCCAAACGCTCTTGTTATTCTTTGAGCACACGCAATGCCTTCAAAAATAGTGCAGATTTTGTACCATCACTTCTTGACAAATTTTCTCTTTTGATTGCCATTTGAAATTTTCAAGGATTTTTGTTGGATTTATATTGGTTCTCATAACCTGTAGATGAAAAAATGCCTCCACATACTCTTGTGTGCTCTTCTTCTACTTCAACCCCATAGTTGGGTTTGAGCCGTTTGCACAGAATTCATGAATTGGAAATTGGTAGCTCTTCTTGCATTTCCGTCCAAGTTATCTCTTTTCTTTTTGCCAATACTGATCATTCCCAAGCATCATACCATGTGAGGGCTTATTGGTCAAATACACACATGTGAACCTACATGCAAAATGATAGATGATTCCAATTGTGAATAATCAAAAGTATCAACTCACTGTTGAAATCTAGTTTTCTACTACTCCCATGGAATATTATCTCTTGTAAGGTCAATAATGCATGTCTTCTTCATCCGTAATAACAATGTGGGTCTATTTTTGATCGGGGTTGATATTATCGCCATGAGTGACTCTTTAAGTACTTTGGTCATTGTTATTGGGTTTTAGGATGATTCCTCTTCTTGCATTGCATGATTGTTCCTTAAGGTATGTACTTGACTTTGCAATGCTTCCATTGCCATCTTGATCTCCCAAAACTCATTCAACATCCCTTACATTCCTTAGATCAAATCTTACAATTGTAGATCCATGATTCATATACACAATAAACACTCAATTGCTACTTACTACTTGAATAGAGGGTTAATATGATCACTCAAGAGAAGGCACAAACCATTAGGACTATCATTGGGACCTTAGATACTATCACTTGTTGATAATATTCCTCACCAAAATTGGGGACTACAAAAACAATAAATATCACTTTTAGTCTAACTACATTATGGATTTATACTTGAGTTTTTAAAGGGAGAAGATTTAGTACATTCAAATCCATTTTCATCATAATGTAATGAAGATTTTCAAATCCCGCTCTATATTGTATATCACCATATGCAGAATCACCAGGTTTGGCAAATTCATCACTATGTCCATGAATTGTACTCCAAAATGATAAACAAGATATACTCTCACTTGCTTACGTTGGAGGTATATAATCTTGATATGGAATGGATTCAAGAACAAAAAGTGAGGTGTAAGGAATTGTCCTCCAAGAGCATCCATCCCATCCTCTCTTTAAAACACCCCAATTTGTACATTGCAATATGTTTTCTCCCCTTGAAATTACTCAATCTCAATAGCCAATGTTCCTCCAAGAGGGGTGATCCACTCTCTTGGATTAAAACACCTACTTTGATAACATTGTAGGAGCTCCCAAGAGAAACACAAGAGAACACAAGCAAGAGAAACACAAGGCTTCATCCTTCAACAATACAATGTCTCAAAGGAGTACATTGTCTTTATTATATAGTAAAGAGGATCTACTCCAAGGGAGCTTTGCTATTGGATCAAATACATGTATTGGTGACATGTCAACAAACTCCACCCTTAGATTAGTTGCATGGATGGGTGACATGTTGATCCTTGTCCTATTTGGTTGGTCAAACAAGTTTGACCAAAGTGAATCTTTAAGTGAACTTCCTATAGGAAGTTCAAAATTGCATGGATGAGTTACTATTGGAAAGTTCTCAATGAGACAAACAAGGAGGGAGAAGGTAATGGCCATTTTTCCCCCAAAAGGAAGAATTTTTTTTTGTTGAGGCCTAATTCCTACATTTAGACCTCTAAAGTTGACTCTTAAGTTTTCAAGGTGTTTTTGACCTTTGACCTATTAGTGGAAGTGTTTTTTTTTGTGACACCTCTATCTGATCTACTTAGACCATTGTATAAAAAATCACTCCAAGTATTACCAAGCTAATTTACATCTCTAGATAATATGTCTAGCTAATGCTATTACATTTAGCATGCTAGGTATTTCTCCTTGATTATGCTTGAAATGATGATGAACTAAGCTAAGAGTGCATGTTGTGATGGTGGGTTAGGCTATATTTTTCCCTACTCAATAGAAGGAAGATTGAGAATTGGGATAGAGGTATGGTTGTGAATACATGTGTGTACAACCACCCATGATAAGTCAAATACAACCTTTTATTCATAGGCTCTACCACTAAGCACCCAATGTGTTTATAGAGTGAACAAGACAAAGCAAAACAAGGCGTAATGCACATTTCTATCTTGGACCACTCTTACTTAAAAAGGATGAAGACTACATTTAAAAACTCTGTAATAACATTAGTTAGACAAATTAGCTATAAGTGAAAATTGGCTTGGTAATATCTTTTGAGATTTTATACATGATTTTCTAAGTTGAGTGGATAGAGGAGTCACCAAGAGAAGATTTCCACTAATAGGTAGAGGTAAAAAAACATTGAAAATTTCATAACTAATCTTGGAGGCCTAAACAAAAGAATTAGGTCTTAAATAATGGTAAATTGGAGAGAAAACATTGCCTTTCATCCATCTTTAGTTTGTCTGTCAAAATCTTTCCAATGGTACCCATTCAATTTTATTTTGAGCTATAGAAAAATAATCAAAAGATTTTCCTTTGTCAAACTTGTTTGACCAGCAAAATGGAACTAGTGTTCACATGTCACCAATCTTTATATAATAATCTAAGGGTGTAGCTCCTTGGGAGTGGATATTCTCTGATATATAAAGTAGGAGTGCTCTTTGGAACATTGGAGTATTAGGGATTTCAATCTTATGTTCCTTTGTCTTTGGATTATTACAACATTTCATTTGGGTTAGACATTGTGGATAAATTATTAAGAGAGTAATAACTGAGTGGATAGACCCAATCATGATCGGTAAATACATGTTTGCTCATTCAAATCTAAGAGGAAAAATAAACCCAAAAATAAACCTTTCAATTACATTCCATTTCTTCAATAATACAATTTTACAAGAGCAAAATATTTTACTACACTAGATATAAAACTAGGAACTTTAAACTTTAACTTATTAGTCCATTTCCATTCAAACGAAGGAAATTTGTTTCTTGTTTAAAGGTCAATATATACGTTCAAGTGATTCTTATGCAAAGAATTATTTTTTATTTATGTAATACTTGGAATTTCATATATCAAACATAATATAGTTTATATCAAATATATTTCAAAAGGTATTTCCGATTTAATATTATCTTCACAACTGTTAGTTTGATTTTTGTAAGAGACACAATATGAACAGTGGAAATGGCACAAAATATAATATGAAGTAAGCAAACTCCCATAAGGGAGAAGTATAAATTTATTGAGTCAGCGTAAGTATTCACCTGGCCCCGCACTTTAGTTTTATTAGTCATAAACTTCTGAAATGGTCACTGTTGCACTTACAATAAACCAAGTAAGTCTACAAATGCAAAATATACATGATGATTCTTCGAATGTTCTTCCATAAATAAAAGGTCAATACTAACTTTCAAACCGATGCTAGGGACGTGAAGGATCCATCCCACATGCCATCGCACCCACCTGGAAAACCGAAGCAGGATTCACATCTTTTTGTCCAGAGGAGGAAATGCCAGCGTCAAGAGATTTGCCGTCGGGGACGACGCAGGTGAGAAATTTGCAACGACAGTCCTGACGGGAAATCGGGAATAATTGCTAAATTCCCGAAAATATTCGTACTACATTCCGCTTTGACCGATGTTTACCCGATAGTTTTCCCGACAAGACTGCCCGAGCCCATCCTGAACTATACAGAGGCTCGTTTGTGCTTGCTGGAAGTACATCGAGGAACCGGACGAGCTATTTTCTACTTCTTTCAATACAGCGTTCTGTCTCGAGTGGAGTTGCAGAAGACGCTGTTGCTCGTCAACAAGAGCAGAGCGGAGCGAAGCAGAGGAGAACAGGCAAAATGTTGGAACAGATTAAGATGCTGACCGACATAGGGGCCATGACGCGGCTCCTCCACGAGAGCATAGCATATGGAAGAAGCATTGATGATGAATTGGAGGTTTTGCTGTCCCAGCGGTATGATCTGGAAAAGAAGCTGTCCGGCCTGCACAAGGCGTCCGAGGTTTTGGAGTTTGTGCGGTCTGATTCGGATCAAATGCTGGCTAGCGTGAGATCGACCTGTGCCCTTGCCGATCATGTTAGTGGCAAGGTTAGGGAGCTGGATTTGGCGCAATCTCGTGTGCAAGCGACATTAGCGAGGATTGATGTCATTGTCGATCGCACCAATTGTATAGACGGAGCCAAGCAAGCGCTTGAAGCAGAGGACTATGAAGCTGCTGCGAAGTATGTAGAGCGGTTTTTGGAATTGGATGCTGATTATAGCGCTCCAAACCAGGAAGACGGAGGCGGGGAAGGGAGAGAAACTATTTCGGAACCGAGGAGGCAGCTTCTTGAGTCGAAGCAAAAATTAGAGGATGTGATTAGGAAGAAACTTGCCCTTGCAGTAGAGGCCCGGGATCATGTGAGCGTGGTGCGGTTTGTTAAGTTGTTTCCTTCACTAGAGCTTCAGGAGGAAGGTTTACGGCTGTATGTGGATTATTTACGAAAAGTCATAGCTCTAAGAGCCAGGGATGAGTACGAGGGCATTGTCGAAGCCTTGGAGCAACAAGGGGAAGAAAGCTCGGGTAATTTCGTGGGAGCTATTAACAACCTTTTCAACTACATCGCAACATCAATTGAGGACAATGAAGACCTTCTGCGAAGCTTTGCAGGAGAAGATGGTATTGTTTTCGCAATTCAGGAGCTTCAGCAGGAGTGCAATCTCAGGGGACCTGTTATTTTGAAGAAATATGTAGAATATAGAAAGTTCGTGAAGATGAGTAAGGAAATATCTGCACAGAGCAAGAACCTCGTTTCGGTAGGGGGCTACGAAGGCCCTGATCCAAGAGACATCGCAGTATGCCTGGAGGAAATGCAGGTGTTGATTCAGATCAGCGAAGATTATCTTCACTATATGATTACAAAGACGAGAGAAGCCGGTTCTGCGGGAGCTCAACTGAGTCCAAGGGCTGCTAATAGTTTCAAAGCCGGAGCTTTTGGTCGCTCAGTGCAGGAACTGACTGGATATTATGTTGTACTGGAGGAGTATTTTATGGAGGAAAACGTGAGAAAGGCCGTAAAGATTGACGAGTTTGTGCCCGATGCTATGACTACGTCGATGGTTGATGATTGCTTTTACGTCCTTCAAACCTGCTCTAGGAGAGCTGTTTCCACTGCCAATTCTCAGGCTGTTCTTGCTACACTGAATCATGTAATAGATTTACTCAATAATGAGTACAAGGAGGCCCTTTTGAGAAAGATCAACCTGCCAAACCTTGCAATTAGGCTCTTCAGTTCTGGGGTTGGCTCTGCTAAGACCGGCACAGAAGTAGCAGCCGCACTTAACAACGTGGACATCAGCGCGGAGTATGTTGTAAAACTCAAACATGAGATTGAAGAGCAATGCCTTGAGGTAAGCGACACACTGCTTAGTGCAATCACCTCACATTATATACGCCACAAATTTGTCCAGAGCATTTAGATACCAAAACCACGAAGGGGAAGTCAATGTCTGTATGATATTTTGATTTCAGTTATGGACATGAGAGTCCCCGGCCATTTGCACCACAGAAACGCATTGTAACCATCTGACAGCCATATTAATGACGTGTTACTGAGCAGACGTAACTTACATGAGGAGAGGGTTGTAAGCATTTGCTTATCAAATGGAAAGTGTCTTGCCCTTCTTGGAGTAGTCATTTAGGCTGAAGCCTTCCTTCTCTAGCATGTATGTTTATAGCAAAATGAAGGCCTTCTACTGGTCTACCGATCAGTTCCAGCAATTTGCTAGAGCGGTAAAACTACCACTAATATATTTTAGCATGCGTTCTACTTAAGTGGCTAAACTGAGCTTTCATGATGGTTTGCAGACATTCTCTGGTCTTGGAGAAAGAGAGAAGCTCAAATCATGTCTCACTGAATTGGGTGAAACAAGCACCGCACTAAGACATCTGGGAAATGGAGGCTTGGAGCAGCTCGCGAATGCGATAATTCCACGACTGAGGGGTATTTTAGACGTAGTTGCACCGGTTAGTTACGAGTTGACGGAAGCTCAGTATGCGGAGAATGAGGTGACAGATCCATGGGTGCAGAAGTTGCTACATTTGGTGGACGTGAATATTTCCTGGCTCCAACCCTTGCTGACTACCAACAACTACGACTCTCTAGTTCATCTTATCATTGACTTCTTAGTGAAACGTCTCGAGGCCATAATGGTGCAGAAGCGTTTCAACCAGTTGGGTGGACTACAGTTGGACCGGGACGCCAGGACTCTTGTTGGTCACTTCTCAGGGATGACCCAGAGAACTGTTCGTGACAAATTTGCTCGGCTCACACAAATGGCAACCATACTCAACTTAGAGAAGGTGTCTGAAATTCTCGACTACTGGGGCGAGAATTCTGGGCCAATGACATGGCGCCTCACCACCACTGAAGTGCGTCGCATATTAGGTCTACGGGTCGATTTTAAGGCCGAATCTATAGCAGCTTTGAAGTTGTAGGTTTCGTTATACATAGTTTCTGCTTTGGGACGAATTCGTCTAGGAAAGCAGCCTTGGCCACAGCTGAGACTAGGTGTTACAAGTAGAGGACAGCCATGAACAGCTCACTCTCAGTTTGCTCCATCACTGGAGCCGAAGAACATGTATATACATTTTTTATAGATGCAGATTAAGATAGCTATATCAGGACTTCATTCTTGCTCGGGAATAATCTAGTTTACGCCTCAAGACTTCTACCAGAGGATCAACAGGGAAAGTAGTTCTTTGCTTACGAGAATCTCGCCGTTGTTGACATATCGGAGCAAGGAGGCATTTGTCGAGGATTATGACCTGGCTTCCCTGTTCAGGCAAACTCAGGGAAATTTTTCCTACGTTTTAATCGCAGACGTTACCTTCGATTCGCAGGTTTTGTGAGGTATGAACCTCCCACTGTCATACACGGGGACTTTACATCTTGTTTTCAAGCCGGGTATATACATTTTCCTAAACAGTTCCAAAAACTTGGACTCTGAAATGTTGAGCGTGGCAATGTCACTATCTGCGTCTTTTACAGAAAAGAATATCCTGCAGTGAGAAAAGTTCTCCGAAGGGATTTATGAATTGTTATGAGAACGATTCACGTATGTCTGACGGATAGTCGATACCAGATAATTTCCATTTTTCTAAAGCCTTAGTTTTCCAGTGAGTTTTAGGGTCTTGGAACTCATAAATCTAAAGTCTCTCATCTTTCAGGGTGCTTTACATTATTGACTTCATTATTACAGTAGCAAAGATCTCCAAAGTATTTTTCAATACTGAAAGTGACAGACGCGGGTAGGCAGTGGGGTCTTAGCGATCTACTAGACGGACCTACCTTCTTGCAGCAACATACCAAGATACAAAAATTGCAGCCAGTGCCAAAGCAACGATGAAATTGCTAAGCCACGCTGGTATAAGGCAGGACCATGACTTCTATTGAATGGATTTGATTAGTTACTACAAGAAGCGACAATGGGGTCAGTTCGCACATCACTCAAGAATGCCACTCAATATACTCAATTCTTGCCCATAATCTGTTTCAGGCGGATGTTTTTCAATTACCGTATTTGCTTCTGCTAAACTCAAGTCAAATCTAGTCCCGACTATGTCTAGTAGCATGGTGCCGGTTAACTCTGGCGTGTCAATGTACAACTGAACAGCTCTTCTACCTAGTAGGATCTGTTAAACTTCTTTCTCCTGGGTTTCTGGTAGTGGGCTTCCGTAGCTTGAGCATTATGGCAGCAGACCGAACACAGCGAAGCTCTTTGAAAGGTTCCGGGACTATGAGGTTGTACAGACTCTGAATCTTCTTTCGCGGGAGGCCAAAAGGGTTAATGGTGTTCGATACATTTCATCTATTCTATAGGTACAGTAGCCGAACTGAGTCACGTGTTTTATTGCGAGATTTCTACAGTTGCAGTAGCAGAGAAGATGCGATAGTCGGTGGATCCAGTAGAAGCGTTGTTGGGATTTAAGTTCAACAGTGAGATCACACAGAAGGTCTACTGGACAGATCGCAGGGCGTTGACTGCACCAGCTTACGAGACGTGGTAGGTTCGATAACGATGCATTGGAAGTTGATCGTTTGATGATCGTGATCTCCTGTTGCGAGCCTCGTGTGCTTCCACCACAGCTGTTTTAACACCAACAGTTCAGTAAAATGATCATGAGCACGGCGCCAAACAATCCTCGGCCTTTGGAAAACCTCGTCTTTCATATAAAATATCTACCGTTCGTCTTTTACTCCGGTGCTGATTGTTCAAGAGCTGGATGGGAGACAGAGTACAGTAAGAACTGGTGTAGACGATGCAGTCTGCCTAAGCAAAGTGTTGAGTGAAGACAAATGGGAAGCTTCTACGCACTTCACAGTTGCTATCTATCTACAAACAGCCGAATAGCTTGTATCCATTCCTGAAAATAATTTTCAAATGTCGTAACGTCAGCGAGTGCAAGTCAATTTCGGGCGAATCCCCTTTTGTCGATGGGGGGCGACTCCCTCCTGATAGAGGGCCACGCCAGCACAGGATTAACTTGAACAGTGGCTCGCGGTTCGGATACTTTTAGTCTACTACTTCTACAAGGCTGCCGGTTCATACGCTCTTAATAGCGAGGAGCAAAGACTCATCTAAGCAAAATGTTATGCGCGCTTTTCCTTGCTGGTAGACCATTCGTTGAGGGTCACTCTGTAACGTGCCGCCGTGCGGGTTGCAACCGTGCGGGATTCTCATGTCTCTAGTAAGTAGCCCGTTGCCACTTTTGTTGCTGTCTGCTAGGAAATAGGACGAGTGGATGAAGCGCTTCATCGTACTCCAGAACTTTTAGCAGCGGAGGGGAAAGGAAGGAACTGCTAATGAGGGTCCAGGGACAGTGGTTCGGAGAAACTTGACAATCTAGCATCGTCATACCTGAAATATAGCACTACTTCTTACATGAACATCCGCGCATTTTAGGAACTTAAAACGAGCTGTTCTGAGCTGTTCTCACGAGTTCACAGAAAGACTTCCTTCATCACAATAAAGATAACAGGAAGGCAAGCGAGAGGAAGAAACGTGGAAACTTCTTGTCAATTTCGATCAAAGTAACTTTTGACCCCAACCGGCATTCCTCATGCTTTGAACAGGAACATCCAGAAGGCGGACAGACCACTCCACTCAGCTCTAGAGTGTGGAGGGCCATCTTTATCCCGTTTACTCCAGTCTCTCTGGTGACACACAACTGGTAGATATCCAAAATAATGACTCCCAAAGTACTTGCAAAGTAAGGTACTGACCTCCTCAGTGCTTCCGAAACAGGGTAGCAAAGAATGTTCTCTCACCAGCGGCAATCAAGAAAGAGATACACAAATGCAACCGAGGTAAAATCAAGTGCAATGACAGAACCGATGGAATGAACGGAGATCATGTGACAGTAGAAGGGGGAAATGGACAAGTCGCTTTCTTTATAGACAATACTACGTGCTATTGAACAAAAAAACGGATTATGTACAGGCATATGACACTCTTGACATCTTTGGCAATTCCCTGTGCTTCATGGTCTCGAAATCTACATCTACAGTCCTTGTGCGCCCACGCTTGAGCATTCCACTGTGTGCGAGCTTTTGATCTCTCCGTTAAGAAGCACTCACATCTTCACAAGGGTGGATTCGAAGGGATTGTATCCATGACTGTTATCGTAGGCGCATATTTACCACAATTCGAGGCCTCTGAAATGGGTCCCGAAGGGTGGGAGGAGGGTGACTGCGCAGATCCTAGAAGTCATGCCAAATAGCACTAGCTTCCGTGCCTCTGCGTCTCTCTCTCTCTCCTCCGTGTATTGCATTCACTGCGTACTTCCTATGCGGAAGATTGGTTGAAAGTAATCAAAGCTTGCTTGAGTCTTTGCCACATTTGCTCTTGGATCGGCCAACGATAGCTTCAGTGAAATTGTCGAGTCGAGAATCTACACAAGTGTCCTGCTTCTGCTTCGATCATCGCCGGCTGATAGATAGATGATCAAATGACTGATAGCTCCCACGACATGGAGCTTCTTCCCGTCACGAGTCGCCATACTTGTGCCAACATAGAAGCATGGTGATGCACCGACGGATTATGTAGAATCTAGCACGTTGCTCTCTCACGAGAGTAAAGCACCCATTGCCGTAACTCTCTCGCTGAGAGTACCTCCCTGCGGGTCCTCCTTTTCCAGATTTCTTTATCCATCTCTCCCTCGGCTTTTGTGCAGCGTAACACTGTCCCATGACTCGCCTTCCCCTCCCCTCCCTTCCTCTTTCTGCAAATCTTCTGCTTCTCCCCTACCTCTTCTCTAAACCTCGATTCCTCCTCCCCGTGCAGCAAACTCCTCTTCTCTCTATCTGGGCTAGAAACGTGCAAAGATGATATCACCCACCTCTTCCCCTCTCTTTTTCACTGATAACCCACAAAGGCTCGCAACAAACGGGAGCGTGGAAGCAGATTAGGTCTGCTGTTCTGCTGCTGAGCCACAGGATTCCTCCCCTCTATAAAACAACATACTCCTCTCCTCTCCTCTCCTCTCTGTATCTCTCTTCTGCTCACACAGCAGCTACTAACTCCAGGGCAGTCCCGCATCATATGAAGTAGCCGTCGGAAATGCGACAACCCGACCACGTTTCCTATTCCCTGTGCCTCGCCAACTCAGTACCCAGCAATTCGTTAGCGGAATCCCGTTGTTCCCTTCCTCTCGGGCGACTGAACTACGCTCAAGCTCGACGAACAACGCACATGCTATGATTGGATCCCCCATTCCATTCCGTGGAGCAGCAGCA
The DNA here is from genome assembly GCA_948567375.1 of Lunularia cruciata. Classification (NCBI taxonomy): domain Eukaryota; kingdom Viridiplantae; phylum Streptophyta; class Marchantiopsida; order Lunulariales; family Lunulariaceae; genus Lunularia; species Lunularia cruciata. Next base: position 27,564,386 of record OX419762.1, on the reverse strand, counting down.
TCAATCAGCAAGCGAACAGAACGCAACAGAACAGACCACTTTCCCCCTCCCCTCCCTTACAGACCTATGTTCCGGAGGATGGATTATTCTGCTCCATCACTACTTCTACTACTACTGCTAGTGCACACTCGCCCCGAAAAAGAACCTTGACCAGTCCATGGAGCCATGAATCAATCCAATGGAGGCTCGTTACAGACTTTTTCCTTCGGCGTGACTGCGTCTACGGTTCTCTCTGTCCCCACAGTACCCTCCCACTTGGTAGCTACTCCCCCACACTTCCCTTACCTCTGCTCTGGGACTGACTACTCCCCAAACCTGTCGAGAGAAACCGTTTGGAGGTTTTCTTACCAGTTAAAACTTGCTGTCCTTGTCTTTTCCTGTAAATTTTCCCTTTGTTCGGGAGGATTCTTGAAGTTCCTGAAGCTCTCTCCAGATTTGTTTTGTCACGAATCCGTTAGGGATTTCTATTTACTTAGTCGGGCCCCCCCCCCCCCCCCCCAACCCTACGGAAGGCTACCTATAGCTCGATCACAATACCTCCGGTGGTGCAGTCAACGGTGACGCATAACACCTAACGAGTAACAAGTGGTACCCTGTTTCTCTTGGACGGCTTGTAACATCGACTGGATTGCTAACGGCACGGCGATAGTGTTCGTCTCTTCTCTGCTTGGGGGTCTGTCGATGTGGGTATGGCAGCATGACGCTGATCCCCAATGACGCTGGCGATATCCGCAAAAGCTAATCTCCGTTTCACCTGCCGGGATTTCCCCGTCCCAATTTCGGGGAACGTCTGAAAGCACAAGCGTGCAAACCATATTCTGGGAAATGATCTTCGTGCAACAACAAAAGAGGGAGGAAGAGGCGACCAGTACAAACCAGTTTCCGGAATCCCCAGAATCCGCCGGAACACACACACAACCCGGCAGTAAACACCATCCAATAAACAAACGGATTTCTGACAAGGTTGTGATCGTTTAACCTCCCACGAACAGCTATCGGAAGTAGACCAACAGAGCTTCACCCTACCCTGTTAACATCAACAACTCTACGGGTCCTTACCGATGGATGGAAGGACCGTACGGGAGTGCGGTCTTACAACTCAATCAATCCGGAAATCATGTCTTTTGGACAGCACACCAGAGGAATCAAACTTTCCACAGCCCCTCCTCGTCCTCTTTCCACTATCTATCCGTGTCATCGAATCTAGGCATAAATTAATAACTAACATGGCCACCACCTTACCTTCTGTGTTCGTTCGCAGTCTCCTCTGTGTCCATGCGCATATATCATGGCTATCCTTACATACGTCAGGCAAAAGGAAAAACATATTCTCCTCGCCTTTTCTTCATTGCCTGCTCTTTCTGAGATGGTTGGATTTGGGATTTCAACGACTGTTTCAAGGATGGATATAGGAAAAACAAAGATTGGAGAAGAAGAGCTTTCGTCTCTCTTCCACTTGATGGTGTTGGGAAAAACTAAGAGTCAAGCCCCCCCCAGTATGATATGCATAAAACTGTTTACAGTGTGATGATACACATTACCATGTTGTTGCGTTAGTGCATCAGAAGTCCAGATAGATCGACACTAGAGGAAATTGGGACAAAACAGAACTGCAAACCTCCCCTAACGGTTATTAACTGTTCACGTGCAAGGGATTCTAGACACCAGAGTTCTCTATGATCTATATATTCTTTTTCTTTCCTTCTTGCTTTTGGTATTGCTGGTGCTTCCAGTCGACCAAGCTTTGATCCAATTTCTTTTGAACTAAACAAAGCAAATACTCGCGTAACTACCACCAGCTCCTGTTGACCGAATATTTACTTACACAGTCGATTCTCGGTAGCTAGTTGCATAATTGCAATCGATTCGACAGAACCGAAAAAGATACCCGCAAGCACGCGTAAGTTACTTTTTTTTTCCTCCATGAGTGGAACTAATTTCGAGAGCATTTTCCATACAATAACTCTATGATTACAGTTATTTACATAAGTGTGATAATTTCGAGAATTACGCTTATAAACTGTACGATAAGATTTAAAGATATTATCCACAAGGGATGCCAAAACCATGTACTACTATAATGTTATCAAATTCTCGATTTAAAAAAATAAATAAAAATTATATCTATCTAAACCGTAACGTTTGTTAAGTATGTTGTATGTAAAAGCTTACTGGTATTAAAGAAAATTTTGATAACTGCCACTTCTTTTGTAAAATGTGCAAATCTCGGGGCCAAATTGAGTCTACTGCATTGTACCTTCAATGGGTGCCCGCCATGGAGAATGTTGAAGAACGTGGTTTAGTTCGTTCACCTATGGTATCAACCTTCCTCTGGTGATTTCCCTATATGCACCAGATCATCTGTATGTATGTCAGGAATAAATTTCAAGCAACTTCCCAGAATTTCAAGTATAGTTGTATAGTTAAAATGCATCTTATCTCGAAGCCGTTCGGAAACAACTGACTTTCACACGTGGCACCATGTCTCCAAGTGGGGCCCATTTGAAGAGGAGATGAGAGTGGAATCACTTTCCCCTCAATTTTCTAATGAGCCCACGAGGAACAATTGTTTGTGTGGCAGTGATATTCATGCACATGTATATAAATGATTTTCTTTCCTGTTTCTGGAGCATTGCCCTTAATTAATTGACTGCATGAGGCTGTAAGGCTTATAACTGAATCAAGACTCTACTGCAGTAGTCGAATCTCCCTAGTTGTTAGTGCTCGGGAGTAACTCAAAAGGTAACAATTAGATAAAATATCAAGTGAAGAAAGTAGAGATTATAGTAATGTTTGAATATTGTCTTTCTCTAAGAGCTTCAGAACTTAATGTGTTCAATCATTTCGTACTCGAGGTATACATATGACATTGTTGAATAGTTTACTTCCTCCTTGACGGTGAAATTCCTTTTGAGACGAAAGTTAAATCTCCTTGAAGTGGAATGGGATTATTTCCTTATAGCTTCAGTATCATCTCAAATGAATAATTATACCATTGAGTCATCATAGTTAAATAACTTTGCTCGATTCAACTAGGAAGTGGGATTGCTGATTGAATTTATGTTTCATCTCAAATAATTAATAATACCATCAAGTCATGGATTCACTCGCCTTAATTTATAAAAAAGAGAAGTACGATTATTATTTAGTAAGTTCACTTTGCCCCTCGATGAGGTTTTTCGACTGATGGCGGCTGATCACAGATATTCCTTGGATACACACACTCTCTACCATTTATGAAGGAGAACCTGCTTCCTCACTGCTTGGTACTTCTGTAGCTACCCTGGAAAACATTTTGACTATATTCTTAGTATATCACGGATTGTTCCATGTTGCACCGGCCATATGCATGGCTCAATGAAGGAAAAGTACAGCACCCTCAAGGAAAAGGATAGCACCATCTAGGACGTTATCAGGAAATAACTCTTGTGCTTGTAAATGGTTATTTGTGATAAATGTGCAACTCAGTGATAACATTAGAAATTTTTATTTTGAAATATCACATGTAACCATAAGGGGACAGAATTTCATCGGGTTTAAAACGTTCCAACAAAAATCATCATCTGGCAAAGATTTCCATTTGTCCACGAACAAAGGAGCACTGAAATCTGTAACATTTATAGAAAATAATGGTGATAGAAAAAACTTTTAGAGAGAGACACAACTTCAAACGTAAAGCGCTAAATTAATTACAAGAACTGGAGTCCCATGCACTGGCTCTACACGAAAATTTCTTTGATTGGTGCGCGTTCAACGGTTTGGAAGTCTACAAGAGTGGATGGAATCCGAGACTAGAAAAGGTTTAATAGTAGTTAATAGGCTGCGGACCTACACGGGTGCTTGTGAGTATCATATGACTAAGCATTCTTTGTCATTTTCCTTCTCGTGTTTTGGCTTGTAATCATTCATGGATGAGTGATTCGGTCTTAAGCTGCAGACGATACATGAACCAATGATGCGCAGGAGGTTTAGTCTTTCCTTTATCCATGATCTTCTTACTGGGATTGCTTTCTTGTGTCGATTCTGGGAAATGTTATTGTAGTTCGTTCAGGATCTCCGAGTGAACCATTGCATCGTCGACTTAGGAAAAGGCCTAAAGGCCATATAGCATACTCGGAAGGAAAAAGAGAAAAAGGAATACAAAGGCACCAAGAAGAAGAGCAAAAGGGTTTTCGATAGTTTCCTCTTGAATCATCTTCCTCAAGATGAAAGTTCAAAGAAATTGCAAGAACTATTGATGATGCTTCGGCAAGAAAGACCCAAATATCACTCATCATTAAAGTACCATCCATATTTTACCACTTTCTCACAAAGTCAAGGTCTCATGCCCAAGGAGATTTCACACGTTCTCGTCTGTAGAGCAGCATATGTAGTACTGAAGATTCTTTCGTCTATGCGCCTATCCTATCTTAGCTAGATTCTTTGCTACGATATTCTTGCGGAACACGAGGGAGAAAAGACCTCTGACAATCTTAATGTGCTTCTTTGAGCTTTCGAATCAACTTCAGTTTATTAATATTGTTCCCCACAATCCATATGTTGTGTCGGACAAAGGTGGTTCGTCTACGCTGTGGACCTCGGGGCCCGCCTCTCCTTACTGTGACCATCTCTAACGCTTTTCAGCTGCCCAAGGGCAGAGGAGAGGACAAACCCGAGCCATTCCTTCCGGGGTCTTCTTCAGCCTCGGGTAAGGGCAGCCTTCGCGAAACGGTCTCGACATGAAGAGAAAAGACTGTCTGTCTGTCTGTCTGTCTGTCTTCTGTACATCCACACCATGTACTGTACAGAAAGACGAAGATTTTCTTCCGATCCATCCTGGGTTCATCTCTTTATCCATCCGTTCAAAGTCCGCTTGACTCCTTTCCCTCGTCCTAAGAGTTGTCCGGGGCAGAGAATGACCTGGATTGGCCAAACTCACGCTGGGCTTAACCTGAGGATGAACGGCTCTGTGTAACCAACCCTTCAAGGGTAACCAGGGGCAGTGTTGAGTACTTTTCAAGGAAGAGATAGGCGTGGCGAAACAAATGTGGTGTACGATGCCCTTTCTTTTCTATTTTCTCAGACACACTCAGAAAGCATACTTGTCTGAGGTGTATATGATGATCTCATGGCGAACACTGGAAATGACAATGAACAAGATGGAGATGGTACATGGAAAGATGGGAAAGATGTTAGTTTGGCATGACCAACAGCATTTTCTGTGTGAAGATCGGAGACAAGGTTTTTAAAATCCTGACGAGTTTTAGACTAATAACATACTTCTTCAAGCGTCACCAAGGAGTGGATTACATTTCATTGTTGACTGTGTTATTTGTCCCACAAGGAAGTGTACAAACAATCTGAAGCCTCATAGCAAAGATGATTCTTGTATATTCGGCTGTTGAAGAAGGCACATCTTGCCTTTGCGAAGAGCTGATTTAAGGAACTTACCTGAAGTTCAACGAAGATGAAGTTTTAGGAGTAGATGAAAACGAGAAAAGATGTTATTTGTCTTGCAAGGATAAGAAATCACGCCCATTTGTGACGGCGCAAGTAAACATACAATTAAAATGCTCACAAATACATCCACGGAGCCACCTGGAAACGAATGCAATTTGATCGATACAATAAAGGTCCACAATATCGTAAAGAGTGTCGTGGGGACCAAAGCATCGATTTATAAATTCAGTATCTCGCGCCAAAGTTTTGGCAACATCAAAAGGATCGACGTACAGTCTTAGAAGGTGAACAAGATTCACACAACAAGATTTGCACATTTTGGGAACTGGATATCGTAGGGATGAAGCTAACTCGATCCTCGCCAAGCTGCAGCGTATGGAAACAAAGTAGGGTATCTCAGATCTCGAAATATCTTGCTTACACTCATCACGGAAGAAACAATTCATGCAAAGTTGCTAAAAGAATTTCTCTTGTCGATGGATCTTGGCCATCTGAAACACTTGGAGAGAATATCGCATTTGTTTAGATTTGATCTTAGGATAGGATTTTACTCAACTTGATCCCTACAAACAACTCTTGCCATTGACATGAACTCGAGGACTCCAAAACCTTAAATTCCACAACATTCGGAAAAGCACAACGCAAGCGAAGTTCCCGAAGCAAGAAACTCCTCATATTAAGTGACAGCCACATCAACGATGGAGAATCCTAATCCCAACTAATTTGCCATTTGTTGTCTCTCTCCCCGTTACATGGACCTCAGCAGATGCCGAGGATCTTCCCGGTCCAGCTTGTTTTGGGCTGTTTTGCGCGTCCGTGACTTCACTTCCTGATCGGAAATAGCCAAGTTTGTCTGTCCTACGATGAGGCCAAAGTATAAACAGACTTAGACTGGTGGATATTTCCAACGGATGGTTCTAGGCGAAGCAGCCAGAACTTTAGTTCCGGACCTGCCAGAGTCTTCACTAGCGGGGCTTTACTTAACCAGGATCCGGTGTCAGGCTTACCGGCCAACGAACCGCGAGAGCTGTGTCGATTGAAAAGAGGTCCTAATGAGGAAAACCTGATGGGTGGGTTCCGGTAACGTAAACCACTGGAGTCTATGAGGGTAGGAGAGTATCGTATAGTACAAGCATGAGTGGGATACTCATTGTAATCCGGATCAGGTCCCGTCCGGGACATATGCGGCGCCGTAGGACTCCAGGTCGAGTTACAAGATCTACAGCACCACGTATTCAAGACGCGGAACGAGGAGGGTGGTGGGTGGTCTCGATTCGCGTATGTTAACCACGAGAGGCCACGTGTGACACGATGAGCTCTCAAATTCCGCGCACAGAAGTGGCCGGTGGTTGAGGTAATTGGAACTGATTGAGGAGAGGAGATACGTACAGATATACGAGGGGAGATTCTCACGCATGCCTGATTAGTCGGAATGTTGTCGAGATACGAGTATTTCCATGGCCCTTCAAACTCCCGCGGCGCCACAGCTGCACGTGAGTGTTTATCTTCTTCCTTTGTTTGGCAGCGTGTTTTGTCGCGAAGAAATTACGCTCCTTGTCTCTGCAATCTGAAGTCCAATGAGCGCGCACGGCTTCGGAACTTGTAAGTTGACGACGAGGATTGCGAAACGTTCCTGTTTCGGATGGCCTGCATTGTTTTGAGTTCACCGGTTCGATTTGGACCGGAGAAATTTCGTTCCAAGTGGCGGCGAAAACGAACAAACTTTTCCTCGATGCCAGCGCCTGTGTCCGTGGAAGTGTAATTTGTAAGTGAATTGTGTGAGTTCATAAACGGTTCGATTGGTACGGGAGAAATTCAGGAATGGCAGTGGCGGCGAAAGCGACCAGAAAGGTCATCGATGCCAGCGCCTGTGTCAGTGGAATTGTCAAGTTGCGATTGAGATTGTGAGCTCTCGCAAGTTGTTTGTGTGAGTGTATCAGTTGTTCGATTGGGACAGGAGAAGTCCGGTGTTACGTGGTGCAGAGGAAGCGAAAGCGAACAAAAATATCCTCGATGCTAGCGCTTGTTTTTGTGCATTTGTCATTTTGTGAACGAACTTCAGGAGGGATATGGCTACAGGGATTGCGGTGGTGAAGGAGAGCGAGGAAGGGAAGTCGGGTTGCTCTGGCCAATTGTGGGTTTAGCGGATGATTTGGAAAGAGAGCTAGATTCAAGTGCTGCGGAAACGAACGAAACTGTTTCTGATGCCAGCACTTGTGTTCGTGGATTGTCAAGTTGTGCATCAAGTAGAGGGAGATGGCCCTAGGGATCGTGAGTGAACGTAATGAGACTTTTGTTGGACTGTTTGAATATCTGTTTTCTGGATGATTTGGGCAGAATATGGATCCAAGGGTGTATGGGAATAGGCGCCAAGATAATCCTTCTGGGCAGAGAGGAAGACAAGATGATGCTCAAAGAGGTAAACCATCTGAGGAGCCTTTTGGTGGACAGAGAGGTCGACACGATGAACTGTTCGGGCAGAGAGGGAAGCAGGCAGAAGAGCCATTCGGTGGACCGAGGGGTAGGCAAGAGGATTCGTACGGGCAGAAAGGGAAGCAGCCAGAAGAGCCGTTTGGCGGACAGACAGAGAAAGGTAAGCAGCAGGATCCTTTTGGACTATCTTCTGCGTCCAGAGGCCAAGACTCTCCAAGACGGCATCAACAGGAGTCTTCTAATTCCAAGAGACCAATGGAAGAATCTCAAAGAGCGACGACTCCACAAAAACCTTACGCTCAACTGGAGTTCGACGAGCCGGACAGACATTTCACCCCATCTTATCCTGGGGGTGAACATGCAGAACTTCATGAAGCTCTTGGACCTGCAGCTAATCCCGCAATTCACACGATGGTGAAAATGGTCACCATGCTGAACTTCATGAAGGTGAGTAGGTACTGCTGCCATGGCAGCCATCTGAGTGATCAGGAAGGGCTTGGAGCCCTGTAAATTTATACTATGCTGTGACAAGATAATCTGTTGTAAATTGGTTCATTCTCTGGTCTGAGTCTGGTTTATTGCACATTCAAGACTGAAGTTTTTATCTCATTCTTTATTTCTTCCAGGAGACGTAGCTCAAGTGGTAGAGCGTATGTTTCGCAAGCATGAAGTTGTCGGTTCAAATCCGATCGTCTCCATAGTCTGCTGGAAAAAATAGAGAAACTCTCATCGTCTAAATTTTGAACTACTAATGGGCTGTCTGTTCAGTTTTGAATCCTGTTTTCACCATTTTGTCTTTACATGGTTTCTCTTTTACTGAAATTTGTCTGTCCTGGAGAGCATTGGGGATGCTGATGATCTTCCAGGTTGGGATTTCTTCTTTGTTTATGTCATATAAGACGTCGCAGTAAGCTACAGGGTGGATGGTACAACCCTCAACCTGGAAAGAATTTTGGATCGAGCTGTAGGTGGAACTGGGCGAGACCAAGACCTTGAGGTCGAAAGAGCAATGGAGAGCAGCGGGGGCAGAGTTCATTGGAACGTTGCTATTTGTGTATCTGGGGTGTGGTTCAGTCGTTGCCACAGGCATGCCAACTTTTATCATCTTTCTGATACTACTTGACTGTTCTAGGTTTGTTAGCGTTAGCCTTCGTGAATCTCTGAGAGAGAAGAAAATTCACCAGTAGGACGGCCTCTTACCTCATAGCTCACGGAAGACGAGATCCTTCAGTTGTTCTCCGCAGTTGAATACATGCTGAGCTAAAAATGAGCCAGAAGAGAGTTCAAAATGAGCCAGAGGGATTCAAAAGTTTTAATCTGATCCAAGATTTCCTCCTGCTCATTTTGGATGAAAGTAAGTTAGTGTTACCTGTCTCGATTGGCATAATCTGACTACAGGAGCTGCTCCAAACAGGAATGCTGGATTCGCAGATGACAGCAGCAAGGTTGGTTGCAATAGCACTTGCACATGGGCTAGCAATATCGTTTTTGGCTGGTGCGACCGGAGCTATTTCGGGCGGGCATCTGAATCCTGCTGTGACCCTGGCATTTGTTGTGGCTGGGAAGGAGAGTCTCGTGCGTGCAGGTCTTTACGTTGGGTCTCAGGTCGAAATCGCTCTGCACATTGAGCAGCGTCTTCTGCAAATTGCTTTATAAACTCGTCCGCCGTTTTAATCATAGAACGAGTCTTTATCTTTACTAAGTTATAGCAACGGATGTGTTCTGTAGTGTGTATGCTGGAGATGAACCTTCAGTACAAAACTTGCTGTTTGGAGATAGCAAATTGGTGGTTGTCAAGGAGACACCAGTCTTGCTAGTATTCGTTGAAGTTTATACTACATCTTTGTCCTAACAAGATTGTTTTGAGGTACGTTACGGATGTAAGTTTCTAGTGCTGCGGTTAACTTTGTTTTGGCATTATGGACACGCAGGTTCTGGGAGCAATTTTCGGAGCATTACTGTTGAAATGGTCCACACCAGAAAGTATGAGGGGAACACTAGGATCGCACGATATCAATCCACTCATATTTACCAGTCAAGGGTTCCTCATGGAGCTTATGCTCACCTTTGTTCTCGTATTTGTCATCTTTGGTGTGGCTGTGGACAGACGCGGACCCGGTAATTGATGCCTATTTCCGGGGGCCACCATGACAGCTAACTAGACGATATTACGATGATTGGAACAGAAAGAATGGAGTGGTTGTGTTCATTGGGAGGTTATTACATTCCTACCATTGAAGGACGGATTGTCCTTCAACGGGACACAGTCATAAGATATGAAGACTAAAAGCCCCACCATAAGTTGGATATGGGATCCATGCCATCTTGCTCGTGAGTTGATCTTTGGGGAACCTGTGTCTCAAGAGATTGTCGAGCCTTGATGTTGATGGTTTGACTTTCTACAGGTGTGATCGCACCGATTCCGATTGGCTTTGCAGTGCTGGTGGATCATCTGGTAGGAGTACCATACACAGGAGCATCTATGAATCCTGCAAGGAGTTTTGGGCCTGCTATTGTGTCAGGTTCTTTTGGAAGTTCACACTTGGTATATTGGGCAGCACCAGGCTTTGGTGCCACCTTTGCATCTGCGCTTTACAGGTAAACACTGCGTCCATGCTGTAAGTAGGTCTTTGGAGTAGGTAGCTTACTTCTTAGATATAATCCTCCGCAGGTTCCCTGGGTGATACTCTCCTCTTGTTTGCTGAGAACGAAGCCTAAGGTTCTCGTAAATTCACAAACGTTATATGCTCATGAGGAAACATATATTGCTGGTTTCTCATCACAACTACGTGACTTGCGAGTAGCAGGTCGAGCTCTGTACCTCTACTGTCGGAGTACTCTTTTCTCATCTTGCCTCTATCCATCTACCATGCCTAATGGATTTTGGAACCTCGGATTCATTGACTTGATTCAGGTACATCTTCCTGGAACCAGCGGAAGCTGCCTTTGTCGCTGCTCATCCTACAGAGGCCAAGTAGACTGGAACAATTTGATCATTTATCTGCGAGAAATCCTTTTACCGGCATTGCTCCATTTGATTTGCAATTTGTTCAGCGCTGGGAAAGGCTTCGTTAAATGGATGAAGTCATCAATAATTGAAGTTGACTTTTGTTCACAGCTGTATGTGAAGCTCACGTAAACTCTCGCCGTGCTCCATCGCATGTAGGTAGCTATGGGTTTAAAATCCTGAATCCCCAATTTCAGTTGCACCTCGAGTATCGTCAGCATAGCGAAGAGGAAAAATGAGATTTTGTCTCAGTGGCATCTACAGCACAGGACTTGGGCATCCGTTCCTACCGGGATCGTACTTCATCCAGACGAGTGTTCCTACTGTCATAGAGATGATCTGTTAAATCGCCCAAATACTTGTAGCTTGATTTTAGGAACTCGTGTTGGGGCACTGTACACCATTTGCACGCAATCGCTTTATGCCAGAGTAATGAAATTTTCTACGTTACTTTTATTTGTTAAAACGCCTGTTTATCATTCAAGCCCCGGATGTAGCCCAAATTGTCGCAGCAATTGTATGTGCTTTACCCTACGGCGTCACTGGGTCTTGATGGCAAAGCCTCAAAAAGTTTCATTCGACGTTTACGCACGGCTGACAAAAAGCCTTTTGTTTCAAGCTTTCTATTTCGACTTCCATGACAAGCTTCGACATTTGCTTCGACAATCCAAGTGGACAGATTGCCAGATGAATCGGATCATCATGCTGAACAGAGGTTGCTGCGCAGGCACGCAAATCTGTGGACGTTCTTGAAGGATACAGTCCACTACTTGTCCGCCGAGAAAACCATGAAGGTCGGAACCACAGCCTGACCTAGGTGGTCCACCGTGACTGTATTGAAGCACCGGATGAAAAGATTGTCATATGAGCTGGATTAGTACTAATAAACTACATTCCGATCATGGAAAAACACACATAAATATGACCACACGAAGAATTCCACTACTCTCATACACGCCCAAATGGCAAGATCTGTTTTAGCTGATTGTGCGGAGAAGTCAGAGTCTGTCTATTCCAAACAGCCGACCAGAAAACTTTTGTGCCTCCTTCTGCTTGTACCATTTCAGCGTCCAAAGTTCTGTCACATGTGACAGGAATGGCTGCGTGAGTGCTACAACACATTTACTAACCTTGTACAGTACATCATAGCTACAGTATTTTCTGTTGCGAATACTTGGTTATGCTTTGCCCTCATAGAGGCAATATAGCAGTGAGTCTTCAGATTAGCTCACTGGCCAATTAATTCTCACAGCTATCACAGCGTGAGTGACAAGTGCTCTCAACGCCGGCAACCTTCCCCAGCAATAAAATATCAGTCACAGTACATTTGACTGTCAACCTTGACAAGTGGATTTGCAGCTTTCCAGACATCGGGATCTGTCGGTCAAACGGAGCAGTTTCCGATGTTTGAATCTCTATATCTGCCAAAATTTGTCTCTTCTTTCTGGAGATCAGTTTTCACTTTTCTATGATGGACTGAGGAAGCATATCTGGTCTATGTGCTTAACAGTAGAGTTTGCGGGGAGTCCCTGGCTCGTCCTCTTCTAGAGCAACCGGTAGCCATTTAGCACTTTCGCTTCACTACAGCAGCTGGGAGCGTGTACTCTCGAGATTCGTGAACCCAGAGAGATCCAACAGCGCGGTGTTCCTTGTACATATCATGCCCTTGCTCTACTTTAGTGTAGACTGCCATGATAAGTCCGTTGTCAACTTCCAGCTGTGGAGATAGTTTACTACCAACATATACAGAGTACTTTCAACGCGTCACATAAACAACACCTCTCACGCCCAGATAGACGGTTTTGAGGTATTAAAAGGTCGGGAATGACATCGTCGACATGCATACGTGTGCAATCGAGTAGGCTCTAAAATGGGACGATAGACGAGAAATAGATGTAACTATCTTTGTACACAGCAGGTACACGGTTCTTAAATGTCTTCTCCCTGGCGTGACGAAAGCCCGTGACGCTGCTGAGGATTGTAAGCTGGGCCCTGAAAACTCCATAGGAGCTCCAATTCAATCGAAATCAAAACAGAAGAATCAAATTCCATTTACCTTTCCAGTTGTCCTTCGATTTCTTTGCCAGAAGTCAGGCTTCCATTGTTCCTGCATGGGGCATTGATCCATCACGTTCCTGCAGGCGTGACAGATATATCCCACCCCACTACTCGTAAATGCAATACAACAGACAAATTATATAACGTATAGGGTCAGTCCCCACCTGGCCTTTGACAAGAAGTAAGCAGAGGAATATCGTCCGCTCCGTTTCTAAGACGTCTTTTTGAAGCACAGGTCTGGTGGTCACGGTAAACTTTACTAAGGTCACTTCTTCAAGGTTGTGTGATTACCATCTCTTTCAACCTCGGATGCATATAGTTAGCCTAGAGCTAAGTGGCAGAAAAACATGCAGCAAGATATCGTATTATTTACTGTCCAACAAAAGTTACTTTACGGTTTGATTAGGACAAAACTTACTGAAAGCTGTGTTGATTTAATATACGTGCATTGCCACGAACTTCAGTATATTAGAGTGCAATTTTAAGGTAATTGACATAGTAGATTGGTTTGAGGATCAATCCCATATTTGAACAACACGCAATTGTAGCATTCATGACTAAGGGTATTCTCCTAAAATTATCCACTTCTTGACAATTCGAAATATTTTTGGTGACTGGCACAAAAGCAATATACAGAACTGTTTACAGCGCACGAGCCGAAATGTCCAGTTCCTAAATGGACACCATGCTCGATGTAACATCCATTTAAGAATCTTGTTGCATTCGAACACGCGCAAATCAATTACCTCTAAAGATATGACTAACAACAATTTATACAAACTAATTTGGTGTTACACAATTAAGACCCATGCTTGCAAGAAGTCCAGTACCTCATACAAACTTAAATAAAGAAAATATCAACCCGGCACATAATAATCCATCTTGTCCACCGGTAGGTTCAAGTCCGAAGTCTCCACCTACGAAACCCATAAACGAGATGAGAGGTTAGGCTGGGTGGGTTTTGCAAGAGCAGAATCGGCAAGAGGCGCTGAGTTCAATGAAAGAGGAGTGGCAAAACGAACCTCCTCAGAAGGCACAAACACAAACGAGGCAATTCCCCTTCTGTGTGTGACAGCAGGAATATCTGGATCATGTGTTTCATCTTCTTCCCACCCTTCCACTGTATCGAGTAAATCATCTTCATCCACATGTGTATCTTCACCCACCCCACTTGTAATCAAAGACAGGAGGTCCATACGATTGTTGGCTCCAGGTGTTGTTCCGCGGAGTCTGTTCCACGTATACGAGTTAAATTCCAACTTGTATTTCAACTTGTATTTCCAACGCGTTTTAAAGTTCACCGACAGTGTTTACAACGTCAAGCAAGTTCTTCCGAAGAGACGGAATCAGGTTCGACTTCTATTCTTACATAAATTACTACTCAAGATTGTTGCTTCTTGACCTGATGCAAACAGCTGACAGCCTACGCTTATCTTCTACATGTGTCCAATTACCTTAGACGAATTCTCAGGACAGTAGGCTTCTCCCCTGGGTACATGATTGCAGCTTCAACCTGCGACACGAGGAAGTTACATCACATTATTTCTCCGGACATAAAGAAGAACCACTGATGCCGTTACCTTGCTATTATATTTGAGGCAAATTTCCTATACGTGAGAGTAAAAGCAAGGGAGAGAAGCCAAAGACAGAAAGGTTCGTTGCAAGAGCTAAACATTACGAACAAGGTGGTGTCCATAATAAATTAACGTTGTTTTACTTCAGGTTCACGAACACTTCTCTAATGTTAAGAGTTTACAGGAAGATATATGTCAGGTGTGTAACCACAACAGAACCTTTCCTCCAGAGAATTAAATATGATTGAACCAATGAAACTATGATTGAGAAAAAAACACCCAAATTTTTAAACAGAAAGGGCAAAAGTCTGCCCACTGCGAGGTTAGTTGCACTGTGGTCCATTCAAGGCTTGGTTTCCTGAATTTGCTGTTTATTGTTGTCCGGAGTCCCTTCGCCTTGAATCAAGAGTGATTACTTCTCCTACCTGACCATGAGCGATAGTATAGCGTCCACCAAACACAGCATCGGCTTTTGACGGACGGCCAGTCATGAATTTCGACACCTCTTTTAGTCGCATGGGCGATGTCTGTATGCAGCCAAATGTTATAGACATCAATTTGGGATCTACATCTAGTTTGCGTAACAGTGGGAATCACAAAACTTGCAACCAGAAACTCCTTTAGGTTTTTTTTCGAGACTTACTTCTCTTTAGCTCTAATTCACAGCGAAAGATATCCACATCAGTATTGCAACACACTTATAAACCGGTGGAATCTTGAGTTTAAGTTCTTAGACATAATACTGCCTTCAAAAACCAGAACTGTCGCTTACGTGACTTGGAGCATGAAATTCGAATCTTTGCAAGAGTGAGGTTTACAAAATCGGCAAAACTTCTTTGAAAGTACAGAGGATAGGGATGCAAACCTTGTACAGGAACCTGCCGCTTGAGTAGAATCGAATATACCTGTAATAGCAAACCTGAAAACATCAAACGAATCGCGTCTAACCACTCGTAAGCAATTTCCAGGGAAACTTGGAGGTGTGACAGAATCCGACGATAAGAACGAGATATAAGTAGTCAAAGAGGAGGAGAAATGTGTATCGTACCAAGTGCACGGGGTTTGTGACCTTCCACTCAGTGATGCCTGCACGTATGTAGGTATTGCGAGACACGTATATACCTGCCACCACCGGCTCGGAGAATGAAAACTTACACTAGTTCAAGTAGCCTCCATGCAAAGGAGCTACGGGAGCACAAGGTGGAAAGACTCATGCTGGTTCTTCACATCTCGTCATAGCTGGTTATTTACTTATCCAAGAATGTGATTTGGTTCTATGCTCAGTCAGGCTACATGTCAATGTTCCACATAGTTCTCCTCATAATCAAGGGTTGTTCCAAGAACTGTCGCTGTGACAATGGTCAACCTTTCGATACGTGCTAAAAGACATGGTTAATGCAAAGGTGCTGCGCGTCATTGATCCTCAATGATCTTCAAATCAACGAGATAACAAACCCTAATCCGCTCATAGCCGTATATTGTTAGAGACAAACGCTTCACGAAAACGGCCCCCATGCACAAATTAATCCTCCACAACCATCGGATCTACTACTAGCTCCAACCTCCCAACTTACCATCATAACGAAGCCTGGGACGCTCTATCCACATCCTTTTCCAGGAACTTCCGTAGGACTCCTTCACAATTCGTTCGTTTTCTTGCACACCAAATACCTGATAAACAGCAAAAAGGGATAAGAGGTGAGGTCACCCTCTGTTTCAACTCAGGCTTTCAGACTCGGAGAAGAAGCAGAAAGATTAAAATATACCTGCCAGGTTTTCAAACAGGCACCGCGCCACAGGGCTGGAAGTCGTATAGCATATCGCCATTTACGACATACACATGCACCTCTGCCCAAAGAGTAGGGTGCAGCACGTCTGAAGATCTACACAACCAGCAGTGATATTTCATGAATACTGAAACAGACATGTTAACGGACTTGCAAGGAGGTAGACATGCTAAACACTAGAACGTTGGATACTGACGCAAAAAATAACGCTTGCTTACAGTTTCAAACTAACATTCCAGGACTGGTGCTCAAATTACGGTTAAACCTCATGCTTGAACTAGCAGAGGCAGTGATGTCCTACTAGTAATGCTAATGTACTACAGAACTATAGGCAGCAGTAAGGGATCTGACCTATATTGTCACTGAAACTGTGACTCACCTCATAGAGGAGCTCATCAGGAAGAGTGCGGTGCAGAAGAGATGAATCATTGAGAGCTACTCTGCTCACGCTACCTACAGGAGCGACAGGCCGTATTCTTGCGCCATACAGACCTACAAAGTGATTGATTTCGTGAGAACTCATGTACCGGCTAGCAGAAACTTTCATGCAATGCAGTAGGTATGGATGGAATAAATGAGAAGTAGAAGACAGGGCTCACTCATCCATGGTCGTCGCGTGTCCAGATATTGTACACCTTTCATGTTGCCTATTCCATCCATTGTCCCTGTACTTGTCTGCAGGAAACATTCCGTTAATTTATTAAGATCTGAGCTACGACAAGAACGGCATGCAAATTACAGGAAAATATAAGGCAAAGTCTCACCTAAGCCCTTCATCACTCGGCAGGAACTGTTGGCATCAAGTCTCTCTAGATGTCCGATTGAGCGACATCTTGCTTAAGAGAAACTTAGTAGGAAGGAAAATTCCAGACAGAATTAGTAGCCGAGAGCCCGAGAATGCATCCATTCATTACCTTGTAGCCTGCAATCACGACCACCAAAGAGCCTTAGAGGAAAAAGCATGAACTATGAAAAACAGTTGATTCACGCGGAAAATATTATAAGGTAGACTTGGTTCTGAAGTTCGGAAATCTTCTCCTTCCTGGGACTTCCGTTCAAATTGGACAACTCCAATCAGAAAGTTTGTTTCTGTCTCTTCAAGTTGGTGAGAATACAATAAGAAGTTCAGTATGTCTTTTCGGTTTATCGATCTTCTCAGTACCAAAACTTAGCAAATCCGTTCAATACAATTGAAACACTCAAGCATTGTGAAGAATACAAAATTATCCTGTACTGTAGTGTTTTGGATGTGTGAATGGGTTTGCTACGATTTGGTACTAAGAAGATGTTTAAACCGAAAAGACAAGCTCATTTATCCGGGCTACTGAAACATTACGCCCCAAGACACACACCCGCTAAAGTGACGATGTACCGCTTCCTAATACCTTTCAGCCACTGTTTCCCTTCTGGAGGTTTTAAGACGAGAGCAAGTCCAAGTTTGTCAAAGTAGCTTCAAACTTTGTCAAGCATGTTCCTGACATCTCAGGAATATTGGGGAGAACTCCTGTAAATTCATATCTGTCTACCAAAATCCTAGGAACTACAATTTTATCAAACCAGGAAGGCGCAGCGATTAGGAGCTGGCCATTCCAGGTACTCAGATTCAGTGCAGGGATGTGCTAGCAACCTAATAAAATTAAACCCGTTTTATGAGAAAAACTAGTATCATCTCGACCAGACTCAACCTTCCCCACATTAACAAAACTCGGAATATTTCATCATGACATCAGTGCTAGCTGCTTCAAAAATTCCCCATAAGGGCAAGGAAAAAAATGTGATCACCCTCTGGTGCAAAAATAAGTACTATAGATCACACTAAGGAATTCTATTGCTGCAGTTTGTACCAATTACCAATGTCACAATCCAATTTCTTGTAAACCTGACTCAATCGCAGAAATTGCAGAGTACACTTTCTCATTCAAAAGCACCGCTACACCAAAGATATTAAAAATCGACCTTATAATTAAGAAAAGAAATTGGTCATGAACAGATCGTTGAAGAATAGAAATTTACAATCACCAGCAGAAAAAGAATCAGCAAGTGGAATAAAACACAACACTTACAGACAAACTTGGCAAGAATCCCAGCCAAATCGCGCAAAATGCATAGATCCTGAGTTCTTGGAAACAGATCGCTTAGTACGTGCGAAGAATTGGGACCCGATTCCTGTTTAGGATTTCCAAACAAAACTCTCCTCTGCCCTGCCACGCCCTGTCCCCTGCTGAACATTCGTGTTCATTCACTCCCGCCACAGTAGACGTCGATAACTTCGTTCCGTATACATCTATACTTGGTTAAAATCTCTGGACAAGAACTACATCAGTACTGAACTGCACAGTAGGCATCAACAAGTACCTGGTTCGAATCATTTACCAGAATCAGGCATTAACAAGTACTTGGTTTGCATCTTCTTGGAGTTACTACGCTTATCTTGAGGCCATGGCTGATGCATGCACTAGTCAGCTTATTAAGCAATATGCAATTGATTTTTCTGCTGTCTGTTATGCTTTCGAGTATGTCCTTTTGTTTTGTTTAAATTTATTTTTTTACAAATTCTGCGTCCTTCGAATCCACTTCATGCAGAATCAAATCCACTTTATGTAGTTATATGGGATGTATTTAGTGTATTTGTTGACCTTTTCATGTTTGTCGAATATAGCAGATGGTCCAACTGCAGAATTTTTTTCTTATTTTTTTGGTTGTGCTTTGTGGCACAGCAGCACCCATACTATTTTCAATGGTACCGAAGAAGGCTGGCTTGAATTCTGAATCAATTCAATAATTTTGGAACTCAGTTAACTTATTAATCTTCATGTTATTTCATAGGCCTAATTGATCACAAACTTGAATTGCCTTTTTAGGGACATTTCCAAATGTTTGAGTTGGAGACATAATAAGGAAGTCTTATTCTTGGATATGAATATAGTAGTTTTTGAAAAGAAAACTGTCCTCGATACGTTATGAACATACCTTAACTAAATACACCTAAGTATGCCCACCAACCTGAGAGCTCATACTTTTATTTCCACAGTGAGGCTTATCATTTATCCACGTTCAAACGAACAGGTAGTCGGGGCGGGGCAGCGTGTTATATTGTATGAAGATAAAGGCCAACAAGCCCAATAATATACCCTTAATGAAAAAGAGAAAAAGAATACAAGCTCACCAAAAGGTGCATAAAGAAAGAAAGAGTTCAAGACCCAACAAAAACAGTACAAAAAACATGGAGAAACCAAAGCCAAAGCCCACATGGTATAAAGAACAAAGCATTATACAGCTATGCAAACACTAAAAATATTCAATCTAAGTGACAAAGATACTATAATTGTACAATGTGATATAGATCCTCCAACGGTATGTTTGGCAAAAGTGAGGGAAGGCCAATTGATGAACAGGATGTCCTCACTACTAAGGCTTGTTGATTAAGACTCACAGCTTGTGATCTTGTAGGGCGATAAAGACCTTTTGTAAAAAATATGAGGTAAATATGGTGTGTAAGAAAGTCAAAGTGCCTCTCCTTTGTAGTGAGCTCAGTGCCGCCTCACAAAGGAGACCATCAAACTAATGATGAAAGTGGCCAAAAAGCTCCATTGCTAAGGGGACAGAGTTGGAGGAAAGCCATGTGGCATAATGGTCCTCCTTCTCCCTAGTGGCGATGATCGTTGCAGCTCTTGCTTGGATGCTAGCTCGTGCCAAAGACTTTGGTCTAAGTGGATTCGCCACCACCACATCATACAATGTACATCAGCCATCTTTGAAGGTGATAATATCTATGTGCACTATCCGGTATAGTGGGACTGATAGGACCATCCATCGCTCAATTGGAACCTATGAGTGTGTAGATCATAGAATCTGGGCCACCGCATTCCCAAATGCATCATGGACCCTAGTAGGCTTACCTCCTATAGCACATCTTAGGAGATGTATACCCTTAACATCCAATGAAGAATCACAGTGGCAGTGGTCTAGTAAGCCTATGATGGATGTGGTAGGCCTAGCATAAGACGAAGGGCCATGGTGAACTCCTTTGATGTGAATTGAAAGTCCGCAAACAAAGAGGAGGCATGAAGCCAAGCTCCCACGCCCTTCCCACTGCAAGAAAGGATCGTAGCTCTATCAAGTAAAGGTGCATGAGTGAGGATGCTAGAAAGGGTGTGAGTGTGTATATGTTCATTGAGCTCCATGTGAAACTTCCTAGAATCTAGAGATACATAGTCTACAAAGGGGGGACTGTTGGGGTCTAGCAATAGATCCCGAGCTAACCAAAGAGATATTTGGAAATCATAGGTCCTTGAATCTATTGTCATAATAGATGGCAATAAAAAAAGGGCAACCCTCATGTAATAACCTATCTGCCAACAAGGGGGCCACTAGTGCCCATGCTCCAAGGTAAGTTGTTGGTGCAATAGCCTCTTGTGATATGATACAACATCCTCCCATGATTACATGAAGAGCTATTTATGATCGACACAATCATCTCATAACTATGAGAGTATGCATCATCTTAAGAGTGTGAGAGATATGCCACAAGGTACTATAAAAAAAACCATAAATGTGGTAGGAGTACCTTTGTGAGAGATATGTATATGCCAAATAGGACATGTGCTCTTGGGACATAACATCTCAAAAGGAGGGAGTAGGTCACTTGTGTGTTCCCTAGCTGAGGGGAGGAGATGAGCATGGGCAATAGCTTGAATCAAAGTGTCCAAGAGAAAGGAGCTACAAAATGCCTCCTCTTTGAGAATGGAGCCCAATACTCTCAAGCCTCCTATTGGGAACTAGAATCTGGTGAGACGTCAGAGGAGGAGAGGACTATGTGGAGGCTCCAGACCTTGCATTTACAAATCTAAACTTGTAAACCCAAGGAGTCCAAACTAAGTGTGAAAGCTTACACTACATAAACTACGTCCTCCATGGGGCCCCAAATGTGGGTATCATTTGATAGGGATAGAAAAAGGCAAGTGGGAAAGGCTGATGCAACCTCATGCAAAGTTATGTAGTGAGTTATGGCAAAT
The DNA here is from genome assembly GCA_948567375.1 of Lunularia cruciata. Classification (NCBI taxonomy): domain Eukaryota; kingdom Viridiplantae; phylum Streptophyta; class Marchantiopsida; order Lunulariales; family Lunulariaceae; genus Lunularia; species Lunularia cruciata. The sequence continues at coordinate 27,543,073 of OX419762.1, read as the reverse complement.
AATGGCCCATCCAAAGGATCACCTTGGCATGTACTCTCCACCAGTGCCATTAAAGTGAACTCTCATGTGTTAGTATAGTGTTTGTACAACAACAATATCTCAATACCATAGATAGTATTCACCAAAGGAATAAGGGAAGGGATCTGATCCCTTGCCAAACAAAGAGCCCAAAACAAAGCTTGACAAGAAATGGTATTGAATGCATTTGAGACATCCAGTTGGAAAACCATCCAATCAGGGTGGAGGTCCAAGGAAGCTCTAATGCCCATGATAACCATCTCAGAACTGGCTACTTGTAATGTTCTGAGGATAAGAGAACCCTCAAGAGAACAAAAGAAAAGAAACACAAAGCTTCAACCCTCAATACTTTGATGCCTCAAAGGAGTACCTTATCTTTATTACATAGCAAAGAAGATCCACTCAAAGGAAGCTCCACCTTGGATCATATATATGGATTGGTGACATGTCAATGAGCTCCACCTTTAGATTTGTTACATGGATGGATGACATGTTGGTCCTTGTCCTATCTAGTTGGTCACACAAGTTTGACTAGAAGGAATTTTTAGGGGATCTTCCTATAGGAAGCTTAAAATAGCATGGATAAGGTATCATTGGAAAGCTCTTAATGAGATAAATATGAAGGGAGAAGGTAATACATTCTGTAAAAAATCTAAGAATGTGTAATTTCAAGGCATAATTCATCCATTTAGGCCTCCAAAATTAGCTCTAAAGTTTTCAAGGTGTTTTTAATCTCTACTTTATTAGTGGAAGTACTCTTTTGGTGACACCTCTATTGATCTGCTTAGACCATCATATATAACATCCTTCCAAATGTTACCAAGCCAATTTCCACCACTTGATATATGTCTAGCTAATGATACTACAAAACCTCCTCCTTTTTAAGACATAATGTCCTTGTTGTGAAGTTGTTGATCAAAAGATTGCACTAACACCGATGCATGGGTCAAGTTGGTTGTTGGCTCCCATGTTGCTCATGCAATGAGTAACCTTTCCAATATACAAGATATTCCACATGCGGATGGTGGGTACCACAACTGCATTTTTGGAGAATGCATTTGACTTCAAATTCCCCCATGCCATCAATGAGTGTTGTACAAGGTCTAACTTCTTGTATGGAGGGAAAGCGGGGTAGTCGGGATGCATATATATGTAATAAGGAAACATGGAACACTAGATGGATATTCATGTGTGATGGTAGCTTGAAGTTATAGGCCATTATGCCAATTAGATGAAGGATGGGAAAGGGCCCAATAAAACAAGGTTTGAGCTTTCAAGGGCCAACTATCATGAGGTTGGTTGTGGATAGCCAGACTTGATCCCCAATGTTGAACTCCATGTACCTATGTTGTGCATTTGCAAACTACTTCTATCAATTTTGGGTGATTTGCAACCTATGCTTGGAGTTCTGCACACCTTGTTGGATTCTAAAAAAAAAAGTGTTGACAACGTCAACCTTTGTAGCCATTGAGCAGATCTTTACCAAGCTTGAAGTTGTGAAAAGGTGCTCTTGTAATACTCCAAGGACAATAAAGCTCTCCAAGAGAGATACAAGAGAGAAAACACAAGCTTCATACTCAATACTCCAATGCCTCAAAGGAGCACCTTCTCTTTCTTATATAGCAAAGAGGATCCCCTCAAAGGAAACTCTACCCATGGATTAGATACACGGATTGGTGACATGTCAACAAGCTCCACCTTTAGATTAGTTACATGGATGGGTGACATGTTGGTCTTTGTCCTATCTAGTTGTCAAACAAGGAATCTTTAGGGAATCTTTCTATAGGAAACTCAAAATTGCATGGGTGAGGTATTGTTGGAAAGCTCTTGATGAGACAACAGACAATGAGGGGAGAATGCAAGCCTTTTCTCACAAAGTGGAGGGGAATGTCTCCATTTTCAAGGCCTGAATTGATCCGTTTAGGCCTTCAAAATTGGTTCTAAAGTTTTTTTTTGGCTATTTTCAACTTCTACACTAGTAATAAAAGTACTCTTTCAGTGACACCTCTATTTTATCTACTTGGTCAATCAAACTTAATAGGTAACATCCTTCTAGATGTTACTAAGCCAATTTTCATCTCTAGATAATATGCGTAGCTATTGGTATTACAACTCTCTATACATGAGGAAGAATGGTGTGACCTATGTAGATGCATTCATTGAATCATTGTAGGCAAATTCCACCAATGGAAGTAAGGTGTCTCACCTTTCTTTCTCATCTAAGGTGAAGCCTTAGAGCATTTTCTCAATAGTGCAATTAACCCACTATGTTTGTCCATTGGTTTGTGGATGGTATGTTGTGGACATGGCTAGTTTGGTTTTAAAGACACCAAAGAGTGTTCTCCAAAAAAAACTAATGAATTGAGTGCCATGATCAATGATGAGCATTCAAGACAAACCATGGTGAGAAAAGATTGTAGCTAAGTACAATTGAGCTAATTGTGGAGTAGTCACTTCCTTGGTCATAGTACGCACATGAATCATTTTGTTGAGTTGGTCTATAGAGACTACAATAGAATCAAACCCTAAAGTGGTCCTAAGCAATTCACAAACTAGATCCATGCTAACTTGTTCCCAATGTTGTGTAAGAGTAGAGAGGGATTGAAGGAGTCCTATGGAAGCTTGATTAGAGGTCTTATTTTGTTGATAAGTAGACAGTTTTGAACATACTCCAATAGATTGTTGGCCATCTTGGGCTAATAGTAATGGCATTTGACTGCATCTAAGGTTTTGTCCACTCCAACATAACCTACAATGGTAGAATCATGACATTTTGCTAGGATGGTGGTTCTTAGGTCTAGTGCATCTAAGATCCATAACTTGCCATCACAAAAGGTGAGTCCTTGGGTATTGATTATACCTTTGGATGATTGAGCTCTTACAATCTATGGGTCAATTTTTATAGCAGTAAGAATCCTTGGCCAAAATTCTAGATTCATCTCAATCTCTACTCCAATTTATTTGCCATAGGCATTTGGGTGAATGAATCTACAAGTTGCTTCTTGCCTTTCATATATGTGATCATCAAGTTGATCTTACTTTGCCCACCAAATCTACTAACAAGATAGATCTTTCTATATCAAGAGGTAGACTAAATTTTGTGGTCTATCTCCACTACAAATGTCTTCTTGCCAAGTTAGTGCTTCCAATTCTTAATTGTAAGGACACTAGTCAACTCTTCTCATTCAAATGTATGATAGTTTCATTTTGCCAATAATAGCTTTTGAGAGAAATATGCAACTAGGTGTTATTTGTCATTCCATTCATATTGTAAGACTGCTCCTATTGTAGTGCTTGATGCATTTATAGCTAGCTTGATTGGACACTTTAGGTCATATCATTTCAAGATCGGTGCATGTAGTAATACATCTTTTAATTCTTGAAGGCCAATTCTTGTGCAATTCCTCCCATCTATTTCTTCCACTTGCCAAATAGTGTCATTAAAGGTTGTGTGACCTTGGAGAAGTCCTTGAGAAATTGATGATAGAACCCTATCAATCCCAAGAAACTCTTGAGTTGAGTCTGATCTTCTAGAGCATTCCATTTCTTATTGACCTCTATATTATTTCTTAAAACTTTGATACCTTCTACACTTACTCTATGCCCCAAGTAGTCTACTTCAAACTTGCCAAACTCACACTTTGAAATTTTGGTATACAATTGATTTTATTGCAAAATTTGGAAGACTTGTCGTAGATGTTACTTATGCTCTATCATTGTCTTGTTGTAGACTAAGATATCATCAAGGAAAATGATAATAGATCTATATAAGTATAGACAATAATTTTGCTCATCAAACTCATGATGGCTAGTATGTTGGTGAGGCCAAATGGTATCACTTGATACTCAAAGTGACCATCTCTTGTTTGAAAGACAATTTTGTGTATGTCTTTCTCCATGATCTTGATTTGGTTACAACCACTCTATACATCAAGTTTGGTGAAGTGTTTTCCCCATTGAGTTGATCAAACAAGTCATCCATTTGGTGTAATGGGTATTTGTTCTTCACCATTTGTTGATTTAGGCCCTGATAGTTGATGCACATGCGTATTGTACTATCCTTCTTCTTCACAAACAAGATAGGAGCCCCATATGATGATATAGTGGGTAGGATAAACCCTTTGTATAGTATCTTCTTGACTTGAGCCTTACACTCCTCCAACTCATACGGTGATAGTTGATATGGGGTCTTACAAGGAGGTGTCTTCCCAAGAATATCTTGATTTTATGATCTATTCTCTTTTTTGGTGATAATCCGACAAGTAAATCATCCAAAAAGACATCTTGAAACTCATTAACCAAATCTTTCAAGTTCTCAAGAATTTTTCTATCAAGTTGTGCACTCTGGACTTCTCTTATGAGACCCATGAACATTTATTTGTCTTACCAATAATTATTGTACCTATGACAAAGCAAGGCAATTCTTGCCTTTGTGATCTTTCTTAACTCCAATAATCTTCCATTGGCTAATTCTCACTACTTTCTTTTTCCAATTGACCATGAGTTTGTAGTGCTCCATCCATGGCATGCCTAAGATTATGTTGTAACAAGCTAATTGTATCACTTGCCACTCAATTTCTTCATAATACTCTTTGATAAAGAGTGTTATCTTTCTAGTTAATGACTCAATCCTCTATGTTTGAACATTAGGTAACTCTATTTCTTCATTCTCATCCTTCTTTAGTTCCATCTCCAACCTTATTGCAATAGAGCAAGACAAGAAATTATTTATTGCTCTAGGATCTATCAATACTCTCACTTGATTGCCTTCTAGGACTCCATTTACAACAACCAATTGTGAATTTTTCTTCTTCAACCTTTGCACACTCATCCTCTTCCTCCCCTACTTTTACTTTCTACTTTGAGCCAATGAGGCTATGAGGTACATTTATTGGTAATATTTCAATTATAAATAATCAATAGTATCAATTCATTCTTGAAATCTAGTTTTCCACTACTCTTATGGAACATTGTCCCTTGTAAGGCTTAATATTGCACATCTTTTTCATCCATAGTAACAATGTCGCTTCATTGTTGACCAAGATTAGTGATATTGACATAAATGATTGTAACAATATGGAGTTTAGTAACAAATTTAATCAAGGCTAACAAGGTAATGAATAGGTCAAATCAACCTAGAATATTCTAGAAGTATCTAGGAAGCTTCTTGTGAAGCTTCCCACTAGCTTAGCTTGCACCCCAAGTAGGAAGTTTCTAGAAAGAAGCTTCTAGAAGCTTCCAACCAGCTTAGTTTGTATGCCAAGTAGATGGCTTCAAGAAGGAAGCTTCTTGAGAAACTTACCGGTTAACATGGCTTGCATTCCATGAAAGCATCTCAAGGAAGCTTCTCAAGAGCCTTGTATGCTCCCTATAAATACAAGAGCCAAAGCTCATGCTAGGCATTTGAATTTTCACACACTCAAGTGTGTCAATGTGTAATACCAAGAGCTAGCCATATGATCGAGATGTGAAATTTGGTTTGGTAACATCTAGAATGATGTTATACATGATGGTCAAAATAGATCAGATAGAAGTATAACCAAAATAATACTTCTACTAATAGAGCAAAAACCAAAATAGACTTGAGAACCTTAGAACCAATAGCTAGACATATGATTTAAAGGTGAGAATTAGTTTTGTAACATCTAGAAGGATGTTACACATGATGGACTAAACAGATCAGAAAGAGGTATCACCAAAAGGGGACTTCTACTAATAGAGTAGGAATTGAAATATGCCTGAATTCTTTGAAGGCAATTTTGGAAGCCTAAACAGATGAATTAGGCCTCAAAAATGTGCACATCCTCCCCCCCTTCCTAACAAAGGAATGGCTGGCCTTCCTTCTCCTTTACTTTGTCTCGTTGAGAGCTTTCCAATGGTACTTTACTCATGTGATTCTGAGATTCCTATAGGAAGATTCCCTAAAAGATTCCCTTTGGTCAAAGCTTGTTTGACCAACCAGATAGGACCTAGACCAGACATGTCACCCATCCAAGTAAGTAATCCAACGGTGGAGCTTGCTGACATGTCATCTATTTGTGTTCCTAATCCTATGGTGGAGCTTCCTTGGAGGAGATCCTCTTTGTCTATATAATAAAGAGAAGGTACTTCTTTGGGGCATCAAATGTTTGAGTGTGAAATCTGTGTTTTCTCTCTTCTCTTGTCCTTGGAGCATTACACAATGTGATCTTCCATTCTCCTATTTCTCTCCTCGGTCTTGATCTTTTACAATGACTCTCAAGGTACTTCAACCGCTGGTAGTGGATTTTGGGATGGTTCCCTTTCTTGCATTACCTAATTGTCCCTCAAGATATGTACTTGACTTGCAATGCCTCTATTTCATCTTCATCTCTTGAAACTAGTTTAACATCCCTTGCATTTCTTGCATCAAATCTTGCAATTGCAGCTCCATGATTTGTACACACGACAAACACTCAATCACTACTTTCTACTTCAATAGAGGATTAATATAATCACTCATGAGGAGGCACTCACTTTTGGGACTACCATTGGGACCTTAGAGGCTATCACTTATTGATAATATTCCTTATCAAAATTGTAGACTACAAAATCCCTAAACATCACTTTTGGCCTAACCACATAATGGATTTCTACTTGAGTGTTGAAAAAGAGAGGATTTGGGATATTTAGATCCATTACATCATAATAGAATGTTTATTTTCAAATCCCACTCTCTATCATATATCACCATAGGTAGAATCATCAAGTTTGATGAATTCATCACTATGTCTATGAACTCTATTCCAAAATGGTAAACTAGGTATACTCTCACTTGCTCATGTTGGATGTACATTATCTTGATGTGAAAAAGATTCAAGAATAAAAAGTGGAGTGTAGGAAATTGTCTTCCAAGAGCCTTCATTCCATCCTCTTTCTAAAACTACCCCAGTCTATCAATTGCATTGCATTTTTCTCCTCAAAATTACTCAAGCTCAGTAGTATGTGTTCCTCCAAGAGGGTTGATCCACTCTCTTTTATTAAAACACTTGTTGTGATACCATTATAATATTCCAATGACAAGAGGACACCCAAGAGAAACACAAGAGAAGAAATACAAAGCTTTAGCCCTCAATACTCTGATGCTCCAAAGGAGCATCTTGTCTTTTATTATATAACAAAGAGGATCCTCTTGAATGAAACTCCACCCTTAAATCATATATATGTATTGGTGACATGTCAATCCTTATCTTATTTGGTTGGTCAAACAAGTTTAATTGGAAGGAATGTTTAGGGAATATTCCTATAAGAAGCTCAAAATAGCATGATGAAGTACCATTGGAAAGCTCTCAATGAGACAAACAATGACTTCTCTCCTAAGAGATGGATTTCTCTCCATTTTAGGCCTAATTCATCTATTTGGGCCTCCAAAATTGGCAATAAAATTTTCCATGTATTTTTTACTTTGCACTATTAGTGAAATTATACTTTTGGTGATACCTCTATTTGAGCTACTTAGGCCATCATAGATAATATCCTTCTAGATGTTACCAAGCCAATTTCCACCTGTAGACAATATGTCTAGCTAATTACACTACCATATACTGATGAGGAGAGAAAGAAGATGAAAAGGAATGACAAAACTATAGACGTATGGTGCATGAGACCAACCATAAGAAAACATCCCCAGTGGCGATGGGGTCAACATCTAAAGTCTCCTTGGATAGAGCCATGAAACAACATGCACCTAACAAACAAGCAGCAACTAGGGCACAAACCTAAGGCAATGTGTTGCCAAAAAGCAAAGAGAAGGAGAAAGCCTAAGTTTGGCATATTTAGGGAGAGACAATCCCATAAATGCTCAAAAACTAAACCTAAAGGAGCACTTGTTGAGAAACATGGAGAGTGGAGTAAAGGCTAGGCAAAAAAAGGACTTCATCAGCTGGAGCATTTACTCATTTCCTCATTTGAGTGGAAGTCATGGATAAATGAAGGAAGGTCATATGCAATTGATGGATGAAGATTTTGTAAGGTTGATAATGTATCTACGGAGAAGAATTGTTGGTCTAGAGGGTGATAGTGCCTGCTAGTACTCCCCTACTTGGCCTAACATCAAGGCACAACTTAGACAATGGTGCTCTAGAGGTGGAGCATGAGGTTATGGGGACTCCATGATCCATCTAATAGTCACTTAGGGTTGGATAGTTTACTCCTATAAAGCATGCTAATTACCCAATAGAAATTGATGAATCTAAGAGGTAGTCTCTTGGTGGCTAGATACGCTCCCATGAGTTGGAAGAGCAAAGTCCATTAGAAGAAGAGAGCAAGTAGAGTCCAAGTAGAGACATCTCTCTCTTGATGATCTGCCAAGATGGCACGTAGGAGTATGGAAAGCGTGGAGCCCACTAGTTGGTGAAGAGGCATAGTGATCCTAGTATACATACATGGATGAGGTAAGCTTGGTAGGAAGCCTAAAGGAGATCCAAAGAATGGAGCTAGGAGTAAGAGTACGTGGTTGCATGTAGTGAGAGAGTTGGAGTATGAAGTGGGTCTAAGAGGATAGGCATAGAGGTGGCCTTTGTTCTCATCCGTAAACATCTAGATCATCCTCAATATTGTGCCAAACCTACTCCTACCCATGGGCAATCAAGGCATTACTGCATAGGGCATTGGTGAGGTAGGATGCAAGGAGGTGCTGAGGGTACTAGAAGGAGGATATCAATTAGTGGTGGGTAGAAGTTTGGGAGGAGTGGTGGTGGTGGTGGAACACTAGGAGGAAAGATTGGGAGAGGATTTGAAGAGATAGTGAGTGGGAGGTCCTCCACAGGAATGTCATCCAATGTAGGTTCCTCTAGTAGAAGACGTGGCAAATGAGTAGACCCATGCTAAGGAACGGAGCAAAAATATCATAAGAGACTTGAGTAAAACATCTCCTAACACCTAAGAGATACATCATATGACATAATTAGAAGGTAATACATGAAGAACATAGACTAACGCTATAGAAGGAACACAACCAAGAACAAACACACACAAAAATAAACAAAAAATGAAAAGACAAAGAGCAGATAGGATAAGAATCTATCAAAGGATATATGCTATTTTGAAAGCTCCATCACATGTGGTACATGAGCCTTCTAGTACATGAACTCTTCCCTACAAGAATTTTTGGTACAAGAACCCCCTATGGAAGAACAATTAGAATAAGTATTTTTGATACAAGAACCTTTGGTGTAAAAATTTTTAACACAAAACATTCAACACAAGAACTCAAGTCACAAGAACATAGAATGAGGTGAAATCTCCAATCGTAGTCAACCACAAGTGCGTTTTGCATTGGCTCATTCTTGGTATCTCAACTTATTGTTGTTGCTATTGGCAATCTTCTCTTAACACATGCATCTTGCCCACGACCCTACATGCATGCTACCTCCAACTCATGATCTTCCTCTAGCTCCAAGAAGACAAGAACTCAAATGCACTCAAACTCAAACAATAATGTGAAAATTAGTTGCACTCATTTCACACCAAGGTTAGTATATCAATTTTGTTGTGAAGGTTTGGGAATGCTTGAGTGCAATTTTGTATCAATCTCAAATTGGCATCTATTGGGTAAAATTGACTATAATATGTTGCAAAATGGATAGTTGCAATCAATGGTTCTTCTATGTTTGTTTATATGATCAAATTCTTGTGTATATCATATCAATTGATCATCTTCTTTCTTTCTTGATTGCAATTCTTTGATTCTACTTTGGTATTATTTGATCACTCTAATCTCTAATAGTCCCTACCCGCATGTAATCATGAATTGATGGAAGCATGCTCCTACTATGATATCAAAATTCAAATTGAGTCCACTACATACACTATTGCCACTGTTGCAATCGATCTACCATCTACTTCTTCTCTATTCCACTAAAATTGGGTGCATGATCATAACCCTTCCAAGTCCTAGCTTGATTTCACACCAAGGTTAGCAATTCCATTGTCAAGGTCTAGGAATGCTTGAGTGCAATTTTGTAATTGACCTGAAATTGGCATCTATTGGGTAAAATTGACTTGATACTATGTTACAAAATGAAACAGTTATGATCAATGGTTGTTTTCTGTTTATTTATATGATCAAATTCTTGTGTGTACCTCGTCAATTGATCATCTTCTACTCTTTCTTGATAGTATTTTTTTGATTCTACTTTAGTACTCTTTGATCACTCTAATCTCTAACAGTCTGTACCCTCATGTAACCATGAACTCATGGAAGGAGGCTCCTACTATGATGTCAAAATTCAAATTGAGTCCATTCCATACACTCCACTCTACCACTATTGCAATTGATGATTGTATGAGGCAAGACTACAACCAGGATGTTGAATGATTTGATTATATTACTTATATATGGAAGAATTTCTTTTACTATGGCTATGAATGATTGCAAAACTAGGAAATTACTTGTTGGATTGTAGAGAAGAATAACTAAGATTACCAAGAATTCGCTAATTGGATTTTAGAGAAGACTGATACCTCACACTCTCTAATCATAATCCCTTTTATACATACAAATAGATTTCTCATTCCTATCCTATTGGGACTTCGTTCTATTTTACCTTTTTGTCTCATCCTTTGATGGGATCTTCCCCTCTTCATGTTTTCTTCACACTTTTTTCATCCTTTTATATATATATATATATATAGGGAAAAAGGCGACCGTGTAGGAAAAATGAAGGATGTGAAGACTTTATATATATAGAGGATTGTTAAATTGATCACTCTTTGTTAAAACATTCAATTTCCATGCCGTACCAACACCACAGCTGTCAACGAGCCGGCCAATTTCCACGTACGTTAATTAATTGGACCACGTCTTCAGCATGGAAGGGATGGATCGCTTTAACCATCCTCTTTATATATTCAGGATCATTATCAAAAGGGAGAGACTGGATTCTTTCTTTCCTTTTATTTGATCTCCTTCGTGATGAAATATCTTAGTTCAGCCATTCAGTTTCTTATTAAGTTTCTCATAAAGTTCCTTCTACAATAAGTCAAAACGAGATCGAAACTTTTCCAAAATACTATGGTAAAAATAAGAATACACTATCTTATAAATTTGAACATGTTCAAAGGGTTCACGCATAAATTAGACTGGATTTCTATTCAACATTGTCCGGAATGGCTACGGGATCGAAATAAATGTTAAAGGTGATATCTTATGATATGATTTGCAAACTTTTGAACAGGTTTGTATAATCTTTTACTGAATTTTGAAAGCACAAAAGACATAAAAAAATAATTTTAAAATAAGAAATGCTAAGATTTATGGGAAGAGCAAAGACCCCATCAATTTTTACCGGTCAAGTCCCAACACACACACACACACAACGTTTTCAATCACCGATTAAAAAGCTAGATTTAAGTTGTCATGTGAAGGAGCAACGTATATGTATAACTTGTAATGTTTCTTTGACTTCTTTATGCTTCGAGCTTCTTTATGCTTTCACCATATTCCGCGTCTCTTACTTCGCTTCAGCTCTTTTTATGCAACGAAGATGGTGGATCCATTGGTAATGCGTCCAACAACTGGTACGTATATCCTTTGTAAGATGTGTCTTATATAAAAATCTATTATAGGCGAGTGCATACTTACATATCCACTTCTTATTTTAGTGATGACGTTGCCTGAAATAAATCAAAAGCTCAATCAAAGTTGCAAATCTATTCACTGTATTTGACATAATCGTATCCCAAGAAACTCTAGATATATCATTAAAAGCTTTTTCTGCGAGTTTCTCTTTTTATCCACCAATAACAGAGTACCGAGATACGAAATCCATATGCTTCTCTATTTGACAACGACTATATTTCAAGAAACATTATCTTCTTATTCAATTTTTTGAAGTATCTCTATTAAAATGCTATCAGAATAGTTTTCTTGCAAATCGGAAAAATCAACAATCACCGCATTTGTTCTCATACTTGTAAGAAGAGTATCAAATATTTGTGAAGATAACCAAATAATGATTCCCAAATAAAATGGAGAAGCAATCAATATCTAACATCTATATAAGAAAGAAAGACATGATGGGATGTGACTTGTCCTCTTCCAATAGTCAATAATCATCCGATACACAAACCGATATTTATATTATCCAGGTTTCCCTTTCTTTTCCTGTCTTGTTAAATAGCAAAACTTGCTTTCATACTATTGACTCCACACAAAGTGGATTATGCTTATGCAGCGCGTCTCATTCATGGTTTGAAGAGAGCTAGTTATCTTCTACTTTCTTCTGAAATTTTATTGCACAATGACTTCCATATATTTTTGTATTTCTACATTTCTATGTTTCTCTATATTCTTGTTGGTATAGTCTAGTATCTTTTCTTGATACAATTAAATGTAATGATTTTGGACATGAACAAACATGTAATATGTGAAATACATGGATGCTGGAAATCAATGGATAACTAAAGTTTGGATGCATGTCTACTTTGTGTATACTTGTATATTTTAAAATGGAAAGGATTTATTTATTTATTATTATTTACTTAAAATATGTGATGCCTTGAGATACGTCATGAAGCTTGTCATTGATAGTCAGGTTTCCTACATAAATTTCAACATCAGTACTCTATTGTGTAGGAAAATGTGTAATATATCTGTAGAGATGTGGATAACTGTAGACACGTAATTGTTAACGTTAAAACCTTGGACACTTTAACCACACTTTAATAGGTATACATAAAATGTTAAAGAAGTTTCTATAACACTTCATAAAAAATAAAATGAAAGAGGATGTGATGATCCTTCTTATTTAACGTAATAAAATTTATTAATGAAGATTATGATTATGTGTGCATCAGGAGGTTTTAATTTGAAAGATGCTGATATTATTACATGAATGGAGTTACCAACCATTAATATTGGATGTCACTCTATTCCCACCCATAATTATGTACGGGATATTCTATTAAGACAATTTCTTCTTAGATTGAAAAGTTCTTTACTTAGTTCATAAAATTTCCGAGAAAAGTGGACAGAATAATTGAAATAGAATCAGGAGGATGTAAGAGAATATACGTTCTTTTTATATAATAAGTAGATTCAAAATGAATCATTTTTTCTCAAATTGATAAAATAACTTATTCACTTGTCGTATCTTATTCATTGGTTATCTTTTTTAATAAAGGATAAAGAATTTGGATTCATAATGTCAGGGAAAGGTTCGGTAGTAAATTGACTAACTATAGAATTAATAAAATATTCTGTTCAGTTAATGAGCTATTATGTCTTACATAATAGATTTTATTATTTAAAAAAATATTTTTTATAATATTTATACACATAAATATTCAATATAATTTCTTGGAAAATTAAATATGACTAATTAATTAAAGAAAGCCAAGATTGCTGAAATTAGACTAAGACTTTAAACTAAGTAAAATTCCCCAGCAGACCTCATCAATCTTACAAAAACTTACAAAACCTGCAGAATTAATATATATTCTCCACCAACGATTTGAAGTAATAACTAACAACCCCTAATTGAGCATAGAGAGACTATAGAAAGAATTACCTCTATATATATACACGATGTTGCACATCAGTATACTGTGGACATGCTATCATTTCAACATATGGTGTCATACATGTCATTTAAAATATCACTATGTAATCAGGTTATAATTCTTTTCCCTTTAGAGCTCACAATGTTGTACTCATACTCACCTTGTTGTGCCCACTCTCCAACGTTAAAATATCACTATGTAATCAGGTTATAATTCTTTTCCCTTTAGAGCTCACAATGTTGTACTCATACTCACCTTGTTGTGCACACTCTCCAACGATTCAATTTTACCATGTTGGGCTATTCTCGTGTAAACATTACCTCCCAGCATCGACTTTAATAACTACTCGGAGGTATTTTATACTGTGAAGAAGTAATAAAAGAGAAGGACGATCTCGTAGAAAAATGAAGGATGGGAAGACCCCATCAAGCCGTACAAGGGAGAGATGAAAAATGAGGCTAAGTCCCAATAGAGTCTACATGAGTAATGAAATGAAATGCCATATTATATAGGAAACTATTCAAAACAAAATAACACAAGACTCCCTTGTGTCTAGGTTCACGTTACATCCCTCAGTTACGAATTTTATCATTCATCTCCAATATAGCTCATAGACCTCCAAGCAGATCTTATCTCCTCTAGTTTTCCCATTACGTTACGTTCCCCATCCTTCGTGTTTTCTACGCGGTTGCCCTTTCTTATTACGTTACAAGAACAGAAGTAGTCCATGATTAGGAGGCGTCCACTGTAGCTCTGTCCACCCTGGCATCGTGACCGAAGAACTGTCCACGTCAACAACCAGGAGTCCACCTTGCACCGAATCCTGTTCTGTGACGACGCCCTATGCAGCCCCTCGCGAAAAGAGACGTCGCGGAGAAATCTACAGAGGGCCCACTGAAACGCAATGAAACTTGCAGGTGTGTTTCCACCGTCATGTGGGTCCGACCTGCGGCCGCACGTTTAGTTGGTTTATGTTTCCGGCTGTGGTCCTCTCTGAGTGTCGAGCATATCGCGGGTCAATGAGCAAATCCACTTGGAAGACGAGGACTTTTCGTTCTAGTAACTGTAGAGGAGTTCGTTCCATTGCACACTACGTCGTGACTGTGTGTAAGAGGAGGCTGACCAATCAGCTGCTTTAACGTCAGCAGATACTACCACGGTCGCCAGTAAACATTGTATGAACATTATTCCAAATTGCGCGGTGATGAAGTTACTGCAGAAGTTGAAAGCGAAGGTGATGCATGGAGATTCTATTCGGCTTAAAATAAAAGTGGATACTTGTCCTGGCCCTAACTTTGGCAGTTGAGCATTTCATATGCTAGTGGTCGTGCACAGGAATTGTGTATCCTCTACTTGTATCTGATAAAATCTAAATTTTGAGGAGATAAAGATGAAAGTAAGATATAAACGATCCGATCACAATCATAAACGATTCATATGTAACTTCTAGCTTTGGTAAAGGTAAACTCTCGATTACTTCATGTTTTTCATGAATTGTATACGCACATCCTTTACAACATAAAGATAAGGATTCACCCGAAGAATCACAACTCTTAAGCTATCTCAAAGGTTCCCTTGCCCGAGAGAGCTTCAAAGCCAGCAGCAAAGGTAAATAAGAAAGGTGATGGTTTCCTTGATTCTTGGGAAGAGAGATAGATAAGCCAACTCAGTATTGTAATGGTATCATGAGACAGTTGACGAAACTTCAAAGCAAGGCGGACGCTTAGCTTTCGTGAAACCTATAAACCAATGCTTAGCAGGATAGGAGATACAAGCCAAGGAATAAAGGCTGAAATTGCGAAGCAACTTCTCGATACCAGCATGCATTGCAAGGACAAAATTGGATCAGGCGAGAACATCACAAAGCTGTAGTGCTGAGAAAAAAGGTAGAGAGACGTGGCGCCGGGGGACTCGGACTTATACATAGCTTGAGGCCAGCCCCATTTTACCTCTTTTGTCTCTCCCTTGTACGTACGGCTTGATGGGGTCTTCCCATCCTTTTTGTGTTCTATGAGGTCGGCTTTTCTCATAGCTTTCGATTTCCACATCTTTTCGTCTTCCCGACTGATACATGCCAGTAACTCGCAGCCTGCCTAACTGGTAACCTTCGGGACCAAGACTACCTGTAACAGACAGGGTCTTTGGGCTCGAAGTTTGCAGGGCTGCGTGCCAACCACGAGGTGAAAACGCGCCAAATAGCATACCTGAAGGGAAAAGAAAAAGAAGGAATACAAAGCACAAAGCGTGCAACAACGAATGAGAAAGAGCCTACAACCAAATGGGAAATAACGAAATCCCACGAGATGTTTTGACATCATTGCTCTAGCTCGAGCATTTTCTAGGCTTCTTGTTTTCTCATGAGCGAGGTTTGTCTGTATTTTCTGGTGTTTGTTTCATGACCTCACACCTAATAACTCATTTAGACTCTTGTCATTGACTTTGACGTGGTTTTGAAGATTAGCAGATGATATCTTTGTATTCAAGGAAACATGTAAGAGAGAGTACATGCATATGGTCCATAGAATTTTGGATAGCTACAACCTATAGGTTATTGTTGTCTATAACGGGGTTTCACCAATATATATTTGCTCGGATCATTAGGGCGTCTCAGTTAGGGAGTTCTCGGTTACTGTAATTTGCCCTTAAGAAAAAATATGGGGTCTGTAAATTTTTTTGAATATGTGTTACAAATTTTGAATTATGGGGTCAGCGCAACATCCCATAACATTTTCGACGGGACGAAAAATGGTCAACCCACCAAGTCACTGTGGGGGTTAGGGTGTATATGGGAGATGATAAACATTAATTAGGAGTAAATCAAGGCTTCTTACTTACACCTGGTAACTCTTTACAATATCACTCGTAATAATTACATTTTTTTATGATTTCGCACACATGACCCTTAAATCCCTTTTTGTCCCTTGCCTCCTCCGTGATTTTGCCCCGAAACATAATGAGATGTCCCGTTTCACCATAGTGCTTTTCTATGGACGTTTCAGGAACGGTAGCCATTTGGACTTGTGGGACATGCTAGTTTTTTATATAGGACCAGACTCATTGTCGGAATTTGCCATAGTTTTTCCAACTGAGACGTCTTAAGAGGTTTGTTTACTTCGCTATTGTTGTTTATTAGGCACTGCCTATAATTGAAGTGAGGTCCCTTTTTTAATAATTCTGATGGATTCAATCAAATTGAAAGAAAAATGGTGTATATGCACCATTTATTTGATAAGTGTGGATTTTATCTCAAATATTTTATATTCTGCTTAAGGGAGACTTTTAGGAAAAAAATAAATAGTATATAAACCATTATACATTATAATAAAATGGTTGTGGGTTTTTTCCAAGGTGTTTTATATTAGCTTAAGAGGAGGAAGTTATTTTTGAATCCTCTATTATATTTGTTGGAAGTGAATTATATCAAATGTATTAGCATTAGTGCATAGTTCATAAAGCAATGAAAATAAAAAATATAGATAGGCAAAGTATCTTGCCTTTCTAAGGGTTTTGAATTTATTTCTTCTAAAAAAAAAGATTAATTTATGAAATATTGCACCAAAAATTGAATTATTTTAACTTGTGCTAAAAAGAGAAAGATAATTCTTTGAAGCTCTCCACTATTTCAAATTGAAGTTACATATGTCAAAATGAGCATTTCCTTTAACATATAAGTCAAACTCATTTGAAATAAATAAAATTATGCAACCAATTTAGATTGGTCTTTGTAGTTTGGTCTTATAATTACTTTCTCTATTTTAATTAAAAATTATACTTTAGATTCTTTTTACTAAATTGAGATTTTCTTTGAATTACTATACTAAAACTAAAAGAAAATTTAAGTAAACTGAAGCTAATGATAAAGCAAATTGTATAAAAAGAAAAATTACATTAGATGAAGTTATTTTTGAAAGAAAACTATAGATAAGAAACCCCATGCACAATCTATCTATAAACAATGCTTATTGATAGATGAGAGGTCAAAAGGTCAAAACATAAAAAAAATATTTGTTGATGCATTTGTTAAAGATCTATGGTAAAGTTATTACAGAGAATGATGAAAAGTTGAGTATGATACCTACAAGATCATCAATGTTTGTGGTGAGAATGTAAAGAAGAAATGATCATGGTAAAACAAGCAATAAGTTTGACTAATGTGTGTGATGGATACAAGGTGATTTTGATTATGGCAGTTCAAAATTTATTTCTTAAGTTTTGGAAGACTCAAGTTCCAAATATATTTCATATTTGTATATACTATCCACCAATTATTAACAATAGATTCAAAAGGAGGAGTTTGAAGTGTATGCAAGAAGAATAACATACAACTTCAAATGAAGATGACTCCAATTTTAATTGAGGTGAACATCCTTTGTTTGCTATGGAATTTGTACTTGAAATTTAGGTTTTGACAGATCTTGACAAGCTATTATTTATAATTAAGGAGATGGAAATAGACTATATATCCTCAAGTTTAGTCCAAATATTACAAAAATATGCAAAGTGAGATTTCAAGAGATTTTTTTTATAAATATATCTATATGTTTACTATCCAGCACAAAGATCTTAAGGAATTTAGCTTAGCACTAGATAAAGAAAGAGCCATATGCAAGACTTATTAAAAATAATGTTATATTAGTCCACACACTAACAATTGTAGTTATGAAAGTGTAGATTGATAAGTTTAAGGAGTTGGTTTCACAAGTGAGTGAAGAAATTATAATTGGTGTTCTAATTATTACTATGAAGAATTGGAATGGCAAGTTGTAAGTATGTGTACATTCTCCAAAGTTGAATGTAGTTACAAATTAGTGTTACTACTCCTTGCTATTCATTGATAAGATCTTGGTGTGGTTTAAAGAATTTTGGAAGTATAACATTAGAGATTGTTAGAGTAGATATAACCATCAAGATCAAATCAAAGCGTCAAAAACTCATTATATTCATCATAACTTTGAGTATTTATACTTTCAAGTTTATGCCTTTTGAGCTTTATAATACTCAGTCATATTATAATGTTCATAAATGAATTGTTTGAACTTTTATTGAGAAACTTATGTAGGATTGTTTTGAGTATTTTTGTGTCCATAGAAGCAAGGAATAGTGTTTTGAGCACTAGATCAAGATCTTGCAATGCTCAAATGAGGCAAATGAATCATTCAACCCAGAGAAGTGCATCTTTGGTTATAAGGAATTATTTTGGAGCACACCATTTCCATGGAAGAGATAAGAGTTATAAAACTCATATACTTTCAAAACTTTGAAAATTCTTTTTAATAGTTAGATGTTGCTAAGGATTAGACTTCTCACTTTCTAACAAGATTTATATTGATCATTTATATGAAGAAGGATGTAGAATATATGGTGATTTTGAAGGACAAGAAAGCTCTCAAAGCATTTGAGGAGCTTGAGCAATCTCTTATTTTAAGTCCAATCCTTGCCAAACTCAACTAGTGTAAACCTTTCATCTTTAATACTTATATAGATATGTTTATTGCAGCTTTAATATGCACTTTAAATCAATTAGAACAAATATAGAACTTATATAAATAGATATATGGTTTTAACAACAAAATAACTTAAAAAATAAAGAAAGAATTGTTGGCAATGATGTTTTATCTAAAGAAGTTTTAATACTACTTTATTAGTGGGAAGATCTTATTTTCATCAATCATAAGGCATTAATCTATATCCTCAATAAGCCCAATGCGGAGGGGAGGCCAGCTAGGTAAACAATACTCTTATTTGAGTACAATTACATATTAAGATATGCCAATGAGAAAATATACAAATAATAATTTGTTTCCTAGAGTATACCATTTTGATAAAGCTATAGATGATTCTGTCTTGGATAAGGAGCTTATGGCCATTTTTATCATTCAAGAAATTCTAATAGAGTGCTAAGAGATTTTGGATATTGTTGCAAAAGACAAGTATTTATATGGGATGTTTCTAGGGAGAAGAAAGCCCTTGCAAAAAAGATCTAGACCTTATATAAAAGTGTTAGATATCCTTTTCCACCAAGGATAGATCCACCAATAGGTAAAAGGATTTTATCAAGCTCATGAAGTAGTTTCACTACTTCATGAGTGTGTTTTTTTGTTGGATGTTGAATAATTTGCTTATGACCATTAGATGGTAAAAAATGGTACATGAACATACAATTCTATAAATGAGATATAGGGTTTACCTTAAATCATAGGGTTTGTCTAAACCACAAACCCTACCGTTTGTCTCACCCTTGTACGGCTTGATGGGGTCTTCCCCCTTCGTGTTTTCTACACGGTCGCCCTTTTCACATAGATGAGATTTAAAAGCGAACAATAGAGAAAAATTATATGAAATGGTATATATCATATTGCCTAATGTAGTATAGAATTTGTCTTTTCTTTGGAGGTAGTTGAATTTACAAAAACGGGAGAAAGTTCAAAGAGTTATTTTTGGGCCTCATTATTCACATTTTCAGGGAGATTGGCATGCTGGAAGTGATGGAAGTAGGAGAAGGGAGTTACGAGGGTCCAAGACTCCAGGACAAAGAAGATATAATAAGAGTGAGTTTATAAAGTTTGGTGAAGTTATGGAAATCTCTTATTGGATCTTTTTTCTTCCACTTGTTACAAGATTAACTCTGTAATAAGTGGACGCAAAGTTTGCATTTTGTACAGTGAGTTCTTTCTTTCACGTTATTCAGAACTTTCTCTACATATTTAGGCATTGAAAGACTGTTTGAAGACATGGAGAGTGTTCATCTTGATATTCTTGTATTTATTATTCGTATTATCGATTGTCGATTCATGTAGTTGCTTTAGAGTATTATGTTGCGGGATGCTACCAGAGGGCTCTTCTAAGAGGTGTTCTTTGATGGATTTTATCGATAACTCCTTTTGGAAATCTTCCTAAGATGGTGCTTGTTAAAGACTCTTCCCAAAGGATCTTCCTAAAGACTTATCTGGCTATGGCTCTTTGTCACAACTTCCTCACTTCACATTACTTGGAGGTTACTTGTCTTATATTTTTAAGAATTCTCTGTCTAGTCAACTTAAGCTAGATATGAACTCTATTTCTATTGGAGGTGTTAGATCCACATCTCGTAGAACTAAATTCCCAGTTGTTTATAACAAATTTCAATCTCAATTGATGTTTATAAGTGTGGTATCTTTTTCTGGCTAAAAGCGTGGGAATTGATCCAAAAAATCCACACCCGGACAATACACTTGATAAAAAGGAATACAGGACCAGAGTCAAATTCCTAAAATAAAGAAATGCTTTTAGACAAACGCAGATGGATTACGCAAGTATATGCTTCTTGGTATAAGAAGAGGAGAATTGCGCAACGCCGAGAGGGATGGTGGCTTTGGATTTCACCACCAACGCAACCAAGCGAGAAGTGTGAAGCCTTGTTAGGATGCAACGCGCCATAAGGTCTTTTTCATAAAAATGAACAAACATTCCTATAAGAGGCTTACAATTACAAAATGATGGTATCCATAAGAATTCCATAAATACGTATGTAAAATATAAAGAAATTGTTATGGCTGACTTCCAGAGGTGATCCAAAATTTTATCTGGATTGTCTTTTACAGGCGTAAGAGTGAGAGTCTCTTTATAGTTTACTCACGGTCTAATACTTTAAATTACAGTTCTATCAAATCTTGCATTGGTGCTACTTAGAGTTTCCCGTGAAGTTTTTTTCACGGAGTCAACTCCTCTAGCAATAGTATATTCCCTAGATACCATATTTGAAGAAAAACCTATATTAAAGAAAAAACTTGACCGACACCCGAGACGATAAATAAATTGCGAACGCAACTTTAATATATTAATATTCAAAATGTGAATAAAACGAACTTTGACCACCACACATAACGCACCAAAACTTTTTGAGGAATTGCTATTGCTACCCCTAAAATCACAATTGAAACAACCATTTCATTGCACCATGCTTACGCTGGTTGATGTGTGTGCAGTGCACTTACTACTTGTTGCGGAATTTACGAGAAAAGTATCACTTCATAGTAGTAATCGTTATGGCAGCACGAACACCTTGATAAGTTTCTATTTTGAGAGCCACTTGACCAAGATAGATTCTAATGATAAAAGGATAGAGACCAATGACATGTAGTCAAACAAGCCACGAAGAATAAAGCCTTACGCCTCTTATCATTGCCTTTAAGTGTTATAGCTTTTGACAACTGCTCGACAGTTTTCAATCGCTACTTCCAATAACTTGCTGCAAACTTGGATACTTTCTGCTAAAACTGGAAAAGGCGATCGCGTAGAACACCAAGAGGCTAAAAGATGAAAATGAATGCATTGAAGACGTACTACAGGTAGCTCCTTATCCAGCATCCCTGCTTCGGATATGACCTCGCTGTGCAACCGTGTCGTTTCCATGATCAGAATCTAAGTTTTACCCGAAAGGGAAGCGATCTTGTAGTGCAAAACTCAAGAGTCGATGAGGTGATACTAAAAGCTGACCCAAGAGGCATGAGCATTTTGAGAATCAGCAAGGCACGAGGAAAAACACCTGCCCATCTCATGTTGATGTCCCGAAAGGTCTTCTCCTCTATTATGGACTGCGTAGAAAGTCGTTAAATGTCACGAAAGTTAGGAAGAGATGAATTATGCTTATGGGGAACGATGCTTATGCTATTGAGAAAAAGGAAAGGATTGTGAACAGGGAACACTATTGTTGCGCTTCACGTAAGTGCCAGGGGAAAGGGGAGGCGCGCAGCCCGTGCCAGCAGCGTCAGCTCGTCTTTTATTAGAGATTACGAAAATTATCTTTAGAGGTTTTTGGTCTTGCTAGTTTACTGGACACTGAGTTTCCACGCATGATCAACGAATAGTATTCTTTAAGTTCCGAAATCTAATCTGTCTAATCTGAACCATGAAAGGAGATGACATTTCGCAACTCGGGATGGAAATAGATTCTCAACAACTGGAAGGAGAGCGCTTGTCCCGGGCGGAGCATTGTGCGATGAGTTATCTGGTACGCCGGATTTTCTGCTCGGGGGAAAGAAGTTCCGGTTGTTCTGGACGGACAGACGGACGGAGAAATGAACGCGCTGGTAAACAGACTTGAGGCTGAAGACTACAAGAGGACGCGCTGGATACGGAGGACACCCTTGGCCCACGCTCTCACTCCAGCTACAGTAGCAACCTTCTGCTAAATTACATGTTTCGCCTTACCCACCAAAATTAGTAGATGGCGAGTTCGCAATCGTGCCTGTGAGAAACTCACCTCAATCAGACCAAATATACTGAAAATGCCCCCAACGCTAGCAAACTTGTACCTTTCGTCCTCATCTGCATCATCTTGAGACCAGACTACGTGTGGGCCCAAGAGCTCAGAACGCGTGTGTATTCCACCCACACTGCCCAATTGCAGGTGCCGCAGTAGGCAGCTTCGGCTCGATCAAACATGCCATGCGGCATCACGGGGTGGCCCCGTAACCACTCTCTTAACTTGTCGCATCGTGCCTTGCCTGCCTCGTGTCGCCTCCCCGCACCGCCTTATAATCGCGACAGGATGAGTAATCTTCCCTTTCCATATAGGCTCTATTGGGGCTTAGCTCCATTTTGCCTCTCTCATCTCTCCCTTGTACGGTTTGATGGTTTTCCCATCCTTCAGTTTTATACGCGGTCGCCTTGTTTTTCCTTTCGATCTGCATGGCTTTCGTTCCTTCTTCCCTCAGTCATTTCTGTCGGGGATTTCTTTTCCAAATGAAATGCATCGAAACTCATTGTGCTGAATTTGTAGGAAATACGAGCCAAAAGAGTTTGTGAGTTTGGACCCAAGAGTGACGGGTAGCTTGGGTCAGTTGGTCGGAAAGGGGGGAGTGACGTGGGGCCTCGTTGCTGCTGTTATTATAAGGTAAATAGGGTCAGGATGAGAGACCATGTTTCTCTCTTGAGGTTGGCGTGAGCATGGAATCGAGTTAGGAGCTGGTTATGAGAGCTTTGTGCATGAGTTTCGACGTCGATTATCGAAGGAGTTAGCGCACAGGGTTGAGGAGGACGAGTCGTGTGGGGAATTCCAACGAGAAGACAGTGAAGGGAGGGCTCCTTCCGCAGTCGTCGGAGGGAGAGGTTTCGAAGGACGGGGCGAGCATTCGTGGTTGTGTTGATCTGAATTTTAGGGTACGAGAGAGATGGTAACTTAGGAAGAGGAGGAGAAGCTTTGCTTGCTGCACTCGTCTGCGGACTTTAGGGAGGAGGAATGGAGGTTGCGGGAAATATGTAGTATTGAACCGCGCCAGGATCGGAGCAGATTGGTGCAGCAGGGGTCTGGAATTGGTGTAAGATGAAGAACGTATGGGGTCGGCAAATTCGTCCTGCCATTGTTATCACTTCTTTTGTTGTGTTTGTGTTTTTGTATCAACCTAGTAGCCTCCTCTCGTCCGGAGTTCAGCAAGTTAGACCTCAATTTCAGCGGAGAAGTTTGTTGTCGAAGTACTACTTCTCGGGCATTAGTGCCGGGGGAGAGCGGCAGTTGCAAGATGAGTTCGAGGGGCTAACAAATACCAGGAATCTACTTACTGCGTTGAGAGATGGAGCTGGCTTGGATGAAGCTCCAGGTCTTCCGGAACAGAGTTTGTCACTAGAAGTTTTCTCCCCTACGGATAATGGAGGCCAAGTGAAACTCCAATCTAGTCGAAATGAAAGTTTTGGATTTCCTACACTTGTGACGCATTCGCTTTGCGAGAACGTGAGGGAGCACCCGAATTTTCCTGATTCTTGCTCGTACGTGAAGTCGATACCTCAGTGCAGCTCTGGAACCCTAATTGAGTACACTCAATTTTTCTTCTGTACTTTTAAGGATGCTGTATTACCGGCCTACATCGCTCTGGCCACCTGGTTAATTCTGCTCTTTTACATGCTGGGCAATACAGCTGCAGATTTTTTCTGCTGCTCGATTGAGAAGCTGTCAAAACTGCTTCATTTGCCACCGACCGTGGCGGGGGTCACGCTTCTTCCTCTGGGGAATGGAGCTCCAGACGTGTTCGCGAGTATTGCTGCCTTTGTCGGAGCTAGTGGCCAAGGTCAGGTCGGACTCAACTCCGTGTTGGGGGGAGCAACATTCGTCAGTTCTGTGGTGGCTGGATCAGCTAGTCTGGTAGTGGCTGCTTCTAATGTGGCGGTCCGCCTTGATCGGCGTTGCTTTCTACGAGATATTGGGTTTTTCTTGTTTACTCTCGGTGTTCTGACCAATATTTTGTTCAATGGTGAGATCCATCTTTGGGGAGCCATCGGATATATATCCATATACGCAGCTTATGCTATCACAGTGGCCGCTGTGGAATTTCTGAAGTCGCATGGCCACAAGCTGACTCGGTGGCATGCTCTTGAGCCTCTTCTATCAGGTAAGATTTCTTGATGATTTACGCTACTGCTTGCTGTTCTTGTATCATCTGTTAGGTCTTGTCAGATAATAGGATTCCTTCTTGTTCTCAAATGGCCACTCTAGAAACGAGTCTGGACATGTATGAAGAATCACCTCACGAGCTGTTAAGGGGGGAGTTTTCTGGGAATGGCATCGGTTATCACACTATCACGACGAAGGCTAGTAATCATAGTCCTAGGAGTGGCATCTCTGATAGAAATCAATCACGAGGAAGGTTAGCAAAGACAGTCCTATGTTGCGTGAATCTAGAAATCCTAGTAACAGACAGTTTGGACCTGCTTTTGAAGGTCAAACTTCTTCTGCTGTGAGTGATGATGACGGATTTGGTGGCCCTGGGGGCCCATATATGGAGTTGTTTGATGACACCCGGAGGGGTTTTTCCTCTGCAGTGGAGACCTCTTTACCCCAATGGATGTGGGCACCGCACGTCGCCATTTATTCGCAAAGCAGCAATCTACAAGCTGAACTGGATAGAGCAGAAGCAATCCCTGCACAGCGTCCTCTCTGGGGTCATCATGAAGAACAAGCAGCTCAAGAAGTGAAGTGGTATAGTCCTCAGGGGCTTTGCGTATACATCATAGAATGGCCGCTTACGTTGCCACGTCGCCTCACTATCCCGCTGGTAGAAGAGGCGAGGTGGTCGAAATTTTATGCCGTGAGTAGTGCTACATTGTCTCTACCTTTGCTGGCCGCAGTTTGGGATGGAAAGGACAGTGGGCCATTTGGCAGCGCTTGGAGAGAGTACGTTGTTGCTGTTGGAATGGGGATTGTCCTGGGTGCAATTGCGTTCATCACAACGAAGAAGGAACATCCTCCACGGAGATACCTGTTTCCGTGGGCTTTAGGTGGTTTCGTCATGAGCATTGTTTGGTTCTACATCATCGCTAACGAGCTTGTAGCTGCTCTTGTCGCCCTTGGAGTTGTCCTGGAAATAGATGCTGCAATTCTGGGTCTAACCGTGCTGGCGTGGGGAAACTCTATTGGAGATCTCATGTCAAATCTTGCTCTCGTTTATCATGGAGGAGACGGAGTGCAGATTGCCTTTTCTGGGTGCTATGCGGGACCAATGTTTAACACGTTGATGGGTATTGGGCTGTCCCTTGTGCTTGCAAGCTGGAAGACGTACCCGGCCTCTTTTGTGATTCCCCAAGATCCAAGCATTTTCTTCACTCTAGCTTTCTTAGTTGCAGGGTTGGTTTGGGCTTTTATCATTTTACCATCTCGCAGAATGCAACCCACCAAAGGTTTAGGAGTTGGTCTTCTAGGTCTTTATGCCACATTCCTTAGTGTACGTCTAGCTCTAGCCCTGGGTTTATCTGTATACTTGAACGACCTTTTCAATTTGAATAGCTAGTTAGCTACCCTACGGTTGTATGATTTCAGTTATTTCGTCGATGCGCTGCACCGCTTGTCTCCTGGGTGTAAATATTTGGAGCAAGCAGCACGGCCACACACGAACGTGCGTATTGCATCATGAGCCGAACGGTAGTTTGAAGCTTGCAACATAGGTCACCGTTTGCATACTGAGACCTGTAAAAAATGCATAGAATTTGCTGATGAAATGGCGGTCGAGGTCCTCTTTTGTAACTGATATAGTGAGAAGGTGCTCGAGAGGACTGAAGTCCCAGCTCTGGTACAATCATTATCTCCAGAAGGTGGGACGCCGATGGATCTCCATCATGGTTAGGCGAGAAGAGTTTACGCGATTATTTTCCGTTGTCTTCAGGGAAGGCCATCATGGTAGTTCAAATTTTTATACTGTATCTACATTTCTGGCTTAGAAGCAAACGAGTAGAAAGTCAAGTTGACTACATAAATACGTCGTCCCCGACAAATTGAAGGTAGGGTGCTTTTGTTGGTTATACTGCACACTAGACAAGCATTTGTAGAAAGCGATTCTTAGGAAGAAAGTCAGAACTGGTCTGTAATGTCGGCCATTGTACAAATTAGCCCTCCCTCGACTTCCCATGGTTTGGAGGATTTTACCCTTCTTTTTGGTGTACTCTTAAATCGTCAAGAGAGAAAAACTGCCAATGCCTGCAAGCTTTGGAGTCGGAGCTTTATCTGCGTGTGTATAAGCTGACTACAGTTGCTGTAGAGTCTGGCTACGTAAATCAATTGCTTAACTGTGAAGTGTTATTCACAGAACTTGAATGAGATAAGCTCTCCCATAAGAAATATCAATTTGGGACATTTGTCCGTAGTCGACAGAAAGAAGATAAAACAAACTTGCTGCCCTGGTACAACTAGAGAAAGCAGTATCGCGTTTACTTCCAACAGTTATCAAAAGGATTTAGGTAGTTGATGTACTTCAGAGCGTAGTGCGGCCCGTATTTAATGTTAACTTAAATGTTTATAATTGATAGACAAAGGATACTAGACGACGAGATTTGTGAATCAGTTGGGTTAGTGGCCTAAGTATGTGTTGAGGTGTTGTGTATGTCTCGAGCAGTGCCCCTTGACCATGTTGATTTCTATAATGATTAAATGAAAGGATAATGAAGCGTTAACTAAGAAGAGGATTGTTATATTAAGTTTGTTCTATCATGTGACCACTCCTTTTCACTACTAGTCCTCTTCTAATATAGACATAATTAAATTATTTAATCATCTTAAAGTTTTGTTATCTTTATTGTTTCTTTTGTGAAGTGTATATTACATAATGTATTTCATTTAATATGTTATGCGTATATATCATATATAAAATATTACACAATGTATATCATTGTCAATATTATATACTATAAAAATAAATTTATGTAAAAATCATACTTAAACTACACCTACCTCTTATAATCAATTGATAATAAATCAAATCTCAACATTTAATATAAATTGTAAATAAACATCTATTATATCTTCTAATCAAAAGAATCTAAACTTCTAACTAAAAGAATCCAAATGAAGTTTGTTAACCTCTGTTCACCGTAACCAAGAGTTTGGAGCTTCAACATAGAAAAAAATGAGTTCCTTGGACTTACACTTTGAGATATATCCCTTCTAGAACAATTAGGAATCCAACGATAATGGTACATTTGATGGTCCATTTGACATCAATAATGGTAGTTCAATGGTGCAATCAAACAGGCCTAATACCATATCTAGCCAACATTAAGTAGTCCTTGAACAACTACTAATAACATGATGACCACCACAATATTAATCCAACATTCTAGCAAATTAACTTTGATGTTGTAAATAAAAAAATAAAAAAATACATTACTATCAATATCACACACAATAAAAACACAACTCATATAGAAATCCCACATAAACTCTACAAACCCACAATT
Organism: Lunularia cruciata; assembly: GCA_948567375.1. Classification (NCBI taxonomy): domain Eukaryota; kingdom Viridiplantae; phylum Streptophyta; class Marchantiopsida; order Lunulariales; family Lunulariaceae; genus Lunularia; species Lunularia cruciata. The sequence goes on along the minus strand of OX419762.1, from coordinate 27,514,837 downwards.
GTCCCCTATTTGCTGGTTGGGTCACTCTAACTTGAAATAAGCATCTATTGCAAGTATATGATATGCACTATGGTTAGTAAAGGTTAAAGAGTCCAAGTGCCATTGAGTACCATCATTGGTCATATATTTACAATTGATATAACATAAAGAGTGAACTAGCTATAATATCAAGTACATCAAGGATATAACCATTGTTGTTGAGGAACCACCGTGAGTGGAGTGGTAAAACATGCCATATGCCATCTTCTTGAACAACTATCACACACCAACATATTAGCATCTCCATTCAAAGAGTCACATAGCATACACCGCAAGCCTATGTACAATTGCCAAGCGTGGGTCCATCTTGTTATCAATGTTCGGGAAATGATATGTGATACAATTGCGCATATCATCTACACAATTATGTACATGATGTTTCCAAACAACAATACAAAGTCCTTCCATCAAGACAACTTCAAAAGGCAAAACCTCATACACTCCTTAAGATAGTGTGGCCTATAGTCACTTCAAGAGTCATTAGTGTAATCTATTCTAGATATATATAATAACCCAAATGAAACTAACAGACCAAGGGTAATCTTCCCTTTTAATAGTGGCATAAGTGGTATTGTTATAGCTAGAATTTTTGTTTTTGATGGTATGCATAAAAGTACAATCCATATCATTTGGAAAAATTATGGTTCAACTTTATATTCATATGTTGAGAAATTGCCAAATTCTCAAGGCTATTGGTATCACTCTCTAAAAAGATCTTTACCCATTGAGAACATGCGCTCATCCATACATCCAAATCCAAAGTTACAATAAGATCACAACAAATAGTTGTAGATAAATCTAGATTTCATCCATGAGTAAGAAGAAGTAGAGAGAGAAGGATGCTAAGGAGACTTGCCAGCTAAGCCAATAGCCCATAGCCAACCAAGGTATTGGTGATCCCAATCTCCCAATTGGCCTCTTTATAAACCATACTTATGCAATCCTTTCTTCACGGTCTGAACAATTCTTTTGTTAAACCATCTCCCTTAGGCTGATCTTGAGATGTAGTATGGTGATCAATCAAGGCCTTCTCACGCAAGACTTGAAACTCTTCTAAGAACTTTGTACCCTAATCAATCAAGACCTCAATTGTTGCACCAAAATGATTAAGAACTTGATCTAGGAAAGAGTAAGATGTCTCTTCACTTTCATTGCACTTGTTAAGAAGTGCTCCTAACTCAATCTACTTGGAGTAGTTCTCCACCACAACCAAAACATAAAGATGATGTCTCATAATCAATGATAAAAGTCTAACAAAGTCCAAATTCCATTGATAACCCACCTCATGATAAGTAGTGGGTGTAATTGTGGCATAAGAGCATTGGATGATGCTTAAACTTGGTCACTAACAACATATATATCAACAAAGTATTGTTTATTGATATGCATATTGTGCTACCAATAAAAATTCTAAAGTAAGCTATATGTTTTCTTTACTCCAAAATGTCCATAACTCCTCATGAGGATGTCATACCAACTATGTTTCCTAAGATGGAATGGATACTACTTGCATCCTATCATCTTCCCATACCCAAAGAAGATGTATGCACTCCAATCTAAATTGCTTGGCTTGCTGAAGGAGTAGTTCTCTACCATAACCAAAACATATAGATAATGTCTCACAATCAATGATAAAAGTCTAACAAAATACAAACTCCATTGGTAACCCAACCCGTGATAGGCAATCAGTGTAATTATGGCATAAGAACATTGAATGATGCTCTAACTTGGTAGTAAACTGTAATACCAAGAGCTACCCATATGATCTAGATGTGAAATTTGGTTTGGTAACATCTGGAATGATGTTATACATGATGGTCAAAATAGATCAGATAGAAGTATCACCAAAAGGATACTTCTACTAGTAGGGCAGAAAACCAAAATAGATCTGAAAACCGTAGAACCAATAGCTAGACATATGATTTGAAGGTGAGAATTGGGTTGGTAACATCTGGAAGGATGTTACACAAGATATACTGAATAGATCAGAAAGAGGTATCACCAAAAGGGGACTTCTACTAATAGAGTTGGAACCGAAATATGCCTGAAATCTTTGAAGGCAATTTTGGAGGCCTAAACAGAGGAATTAGGCCTCGAAAATGTGCATGTTCCCCTCTACAAAGGAAAGGTTGGCCTTCACTGCCCCTGCTTTGTCTCGTCAAGAGCTTTCTAACGGTACCTCACCTACGTAGATTGATAGATTAGGAGGATAGAATGGATGCTCCGGGAGGACAATATCCAGTGCCTCACTTTCCATTCTTGAATCCATTCAACATCAAGATTATGTATATTTAGTGCGAGCAAGTGAGAGTGTATTTAGTTTTTCACTTCGGAGCAGAGTTCATGGCTACAGTAATGAATTCGCCAAACCCAGTGATTTTGCATGTAGTGATTTATGATAGAGAGTGGGATTTGACAATTTACATTTTGTTGTGATGGATTTGAATGTCCCAAATCCTTTCCCTTTTAACACTCAAGTAGAAATTTGTTATGTAGTGAGACCAAAAGTGATGTTTAGGGATTTCGTGGTCAAGAATTTTAGTGAGGAATATTACCAACGAGTGGTAGCTTTTGAGGTCCCAGTGGTAGTTCCAATAGTTTTTGCGCCCTCCAGAGTGATCATATTAACTCTCTATTGAAGTTTAGGGTATAACAATCGAGTGTTACAAGAATCATGGATCTGCAGTTGTAGGAGTTGGTGCAAGGAATGCAAGGGATGTTGATCGAATTTTGAGAGATTAAGATGACCATGGAGGCGTTACAAAGTCAAGTGCAAACCCTCATGAATGATCAAGCAATGCAAGAAGAAGAGTTGTCTCAAAATCCAATACATGCAACTGAAGTACTTGGAGAAGCACCCGTGCCTACAAACCTTATCAATGATGAAGCCACATTACTACTCCGGATGAAGAAGACCTGCAACATCAAGCCTTACAAGGGGCAGCGTATGATGGGAGTAGTGGAGAATTGGATCTTGAGAATGAATCAATATTTTTGGTTGTTCTCAATAGAGATCACCGAGCATGTTGCAGGCGTGTTTGCATGTGGGTACTTGACCAATAAAGCCCTCACATGGTATGACGCTTGGGAATGATCCATATGGGCCGAGAGAAGGGAGGTCACATGGACAACAATGCAAGAAGGATTGCTGAAGAATTCCAATCGGTTGATTCTGTGCAGATGGCCCGGATTCGAGTATGCGGATTGAAACAAAAGAATAGCATACAAGAGTATGTGGAGGCATTTTTGGATCTACAAGTCACAATAACCAACATGAGTCCAGTAGAGGCTCTTGAAAATTTCAAATGAGGGTTGAAGGAGCGGATTTGCCAAGAAGTCATGGTATAAAATCCTTGCATGATATTTGAAGCCATTGCTTGTGCACAAAGAATAGCAGGAGCATTAGGTGGAGGTGAAGGAGTAGTTCTACCTCAACATTATCGGGCAGAAATGCCACCCATGGGTGGACTAGTATTGATGGAACTGTGCAACCTTTGGTTTCAAGACCGAGGAGCACGACCGCTTCAAGGAGAACATGTATGGGTAGAAGAACAGAGAGATGGAGTCCCACGAGGAGAAGGAACTCAAGGAGAACAACGCCGTTGTTACAATTGTGGTTATATTGGGCATATATCTACCAACTATTGTGCTTGACTTCCCAGAGGCCCTCAACCTTCATACATGCAATCTTTGACCATTATGGAGAGACGCATTGAAGAGGAGGAGGTGGAAATCACTTCAGAAAACAAAGATCACCAATAAATGTACCTTGCGGCCTTATTGGCTCAATAAGGAAGCAAAAAAGTGAGGGAAGGAGGAAGACGAGAGCACAAAGGTACTGAAAGGCAACCCCACAATTGATTGTAGTGAATGGGATCCTAGAAGGCAATCAAGTGAGAGTGTTAATAGATCCGGGAGCCACAGAGAATTTCTATCTTGCTCTATTGCAATAAGATTGAGAATGGATCTAGAGAGAGATGAGAGTGAAGAAGTAGTTACCTAACAGACAAACAGAGAGGATTGAATCATTACCCAAGCGGGTAACACTCTTTGTAGGAAAATATCAAGAAGCAGTTGAGTAGCGAGTGATACAATTAGCTCGTTATGATGCAATCTTAGGTATGCCATGGATGGAGCATTACAACCCTATGGTAGATTGGAGGAAGAAAGTAGTGATAACCTACCAATGGTCGATCATTGGGGTTAAAGAAAAATCAAATAGGCAAGAATTGCCTCTCTATGTCATAGGGACAACAACTATCTGTAAGACTGATAGGTGTTTCATGGGTCTAATAAGAGAAGTCCAGAGTGCACAACTCAAGGGACAAATTCTTGAGAAATTGAAAGATTTGATAAATGAGTTTCAAGATGTCTTTCCTGATGATCTACCCTCAAGATTACCACCAAAAAGGAGAGTAGATCATAAAATTGAGACACTCCCGGGGAAGACACCTCCCTGTAAGGCCCCATATCGCCTATCACCTCATGAGTTGGAGGAGTGCAAGAATCAAATTGAGGATATGCTGCAAAAAGGGTTCATCCAACCCAGCATATCACCATATGGGGCTCTGGTCTTGTTTGTGAAGAAGGAAGACGGTACAATGTGCATGTGCATTGACTATCGGGGTCTCAATCAGCAAATAGTGAAGAACAAATACCCCTTACCTCGCATGGATGATCTATTTGATCAACTCAATGGAGCAAGACACTTCACCAAACTAGATTTGTGGAGCGGTTACAATCAAAACCGAATTGCAGAGGAGGATGTGTACAAGACTGCCTTTCAAACCAGGTATGGCCACTTTGAGTATCTCATGATGCCTTTTGGTCTCACCAATGCACCTACCACTTTCATGAGTCTAATGAATGACATATTTTGTCCATATTTGGATAAGTCTATCATCTTCTTCCTAGATGACATCTTAGTATACAATAGCATGATGACTGAACACAAACAACATCTATGAGAAGTCCTCCAGATTCTAAGACACAATAGATTGTATGCCAAAATCTCAAAGTGTGAGTTTGGCAAGTTTGAAGTAGACTACTTGGGGCATAGAGTAAGTGCAGAGGGTATTCAAGTATTGAGATAAAATAGAGGTCATTCAAAAATAGAGTACCCCAAAAGATCAGACTCAACTCAAGAGCTTCTTGGGTTTGATGGGATTTTATCATCGATTTGTCAAGGACTTCTCCAAGGTTACTCAACTTTTAACAACACTACTTGGCAAGGGGAAGAAGTGGACATGGGGAACCATACAAGAGTTGGCCTTTCAAGAATTGAAAGCCGCCTTGCTACATGCACCAATCTTGAAGTGGTATGATCCAAGACGTCCAATCAAGTTGGCTATAAATGCATCAAGCGTAACAATCAGAGCAGTCTTACAACAAGAGTGGCATGACGGATGGGATCCCATTGCATATTTCTCTTGAAAGTTGTTACCAGTAGAGTGCAACTACCACACCATAGAACAAGAAGAGTTGGCCATTGTCTTGGCAACCAAGCATTGGAAGCACTATCTGGGCGAGAAGGCATTTGTGGTAGAGATTGACCACAAATCTCTAGTCTACCTCGAGATGCAAAAGGATTTATCTTGTTGCCAGATTTGATAGGCAGAGTGGCGACAACGCTTCAACATGACAATCACCTACGTTGAAGGTAAGAAGCAACTTGTAGATGCATGGTTCCATGGTTCTTGTAACACTCTATTGCTATACCCTAAACTTCAATATAGAGTTAATATGATCACTTTGGAGGGCACACAAACTATTGGAACTACCATTGGGACCTCAAAAGCTACCACTCATTGGTAATATTCCTCACCAAAATTCTTGACCACAAAATCCCTAAACATCACTTTCGGTCTCACTACATAACAAATTTCTACTTGAGTGTTAAAAGGGAAAGGATTTGGGACCTTCAAATCCATCACAATAGAATGTAAATTGTCAAATCCCACTCTCTTTGGTCACATGTGCACATTTTCAAGGCCTAATTCACCCGTTTAGGCCTCCGAAATTGCCTTCAAAGATTTCAGGCATATTTTGGTTCCAACTCTATTAGTAGAAGTCCCCTTTTGGTGATACCTCTTTCTGATCTATTCAGTCCATCCTGTGTAACATCCTTCCAGATGTTACCAATCCAATTCTCACCTTCAAATCATATGTCTAGCTGTTGGTTCTAAGGTTTTCAAATCTATTTTGGTTTTCTACCCTATGAGTAGAAGTACCCTTTTGGTGATACTTCTATTTGATCTATTTTGACCATCATGTATAACATCATTCCAGATGTTACCAAACTGAATTTCACATCTAGATCATATGGCTAGCTCTTGGTATTACACATGCCAATGGCAAACAACTTGGTGGTAGAAGTTCAGATTAACCCTAAATTCTGGCTAGAGATTCTGGCGGCTACAAAAATTGATCCACAGATTGTAGAAGGGCAATCATCCAAAGGCGTCACCAGCACCCAAGGACTCACCTTTCGTGATGGTAGATTATGGATTCCAAATGTCCCAAAATTACACACCACCATTCTAGCGGAATGTCATGATTTGGCCATTGCAGGTCATGTTGGAGTGGACAAGACCTTGGATGTAGTCCAAAGCCATTACTATTGGCCCAAGATGAGCAACAATGTGATGGACTACGTGCACAATTGCTTACTTTGTCAACAGAACAAAGCTTCTAATCAAGCTCCTGCAGGGCTCCTACAACCTCTCCCCATTCCTACACAACGTTGGGAACAGGTGTGTATGGATCTTGTTTGTGAATTACCCAAGACCACATCAGGATTCAACTTCATCGTGGTCTTTGTGGACCGGCTCAGCAAAATGATTCATGTACGTCCTACCACCAAGGAGGTGACCGCTCCACAACTTGCTCAATTATACTTAGATGCAGTCTTCTCTCATCATGGCTTGTCTTGAGTACTCATCACCGATAGGGGTACTCAATTCACCAGTTTGTTTTGGCGCAGTCTCTTTGGTTTCTTCAAAACCAAGATTGCCATGTCCTGTAACACCCATTTGTGCATGTGTGTGGTATTGTGATATTTAGCTTGGTATTACAAGTACTTAAGAGATATTATTTATATAGAGATAAAGGATGGTTCTATATTAGTCATGGTTAGCTAAAGTTAGTCATAGCTAAGATAGAGGAGACCTTACTTTAGAGGAAGTAGAAAATATGAGTACCACTATTTTGGATTTTAGTGTATTGACTTGGTATTATTCCTAGGTGTTTGGCTTTGAGGAAAGAGTTGAGAACTCTTGGGCCCGCAAGCCTTTTTGTTTTGGATTCTTCTTTAGTCCAAGGATAGCCCATGTGAAGGAATCCTTGACTTAGTAGTTGGATCAAGATAAGACCACATGCTTAGGGGAATATGCCCATGTGAATGGATATTCCTTTTTACTTTTTGACTTTACTTGACTTTTAGTCTAGTAACTTGAGTTACTACGGTAATTAGTAACTTTGGTACGTAACTATTTCACAAGTATATAAACAAGGGGTGAGGAGGTACTCATCATCCTTTCATTTGCAATTATCTCTCTCTCATTGAGTTCTCTAGTGAACAATGTCTTGAGTCTTGGAGTGTTAGCCTTGGAGGAGTATGATGGAGTTTGGGTTCCTTGCCTTCTTCGTCCATGGTGCGCGACCATAATAGCCATCAGAGGTTCATCTTGAGTGAGAGACAGGCTGGCTCACATTTTTGGTTCCGTTGCCGGGACCTCTCTAGAAGGCAAGATAATGTTCCGCGTTCAATTCTACATTAGGCAGAAGGAGGCTATGAGAGCTCACTTGGAGAGAACATTTGGAGAGGAGAGGGCTGAACTTATATTAGAGAACCAAAATCCATTTGTATACCTTGTAGTTCATTATGATGTCTTTGAGGTGATTTTGTACATCTTGTACACATGAGAGGAATTGGAGAGATTGTGTGAGGTGGATTGCAGATTTTGGGGATTAAGGTGATTTTGGGCAAAATCTCAAGTTTGAGATCTGGACTTGAAATTTCTACACATAATAGCTTGGGTTATCTTTTAGTTAGCACACTTAAAATTATTGTGAGAACTACTATGCGCATTGGGCTAGAATTTTTGAAAGTTGATAGGGTAAAGTGCTCCCGCAACTGCATGCTCTTTGGAAAATTGTACAAAGTTTTCCATTTCTTCAATTTTCAGTGAATTATCCTGAAAATTTCCAAGAAAATTCAGTGCATTGTATCCTACCTACTGCCACAGAAAAAAAGAAGAAATATTGTTCTTGCGCAAGGAGTTATGAGTTTTTGAAGTGAGGGGGGTGGTTTTTAGACCAAATCTGAAATATGTGTGCTGAATAGAAAGATCTCTAGGCCAAATGGCTCAATGAAAAGATCTGAAATTTTGCACGGAGTGACGCCCTAGAGTTGTGATCAAGTGGGAAAAATTTCAGAAGACTGTGACATAATGGTTGGGAGATTTGAATGACATTGTGAAGAAGGGTCAATTATGCAAAGTGGAGATCTCATGCATGAGGAATTTGAGATCAACAAAAAGCATGTTTGAGTGTTTAGATTCATCTTGGGAACATGAAGGGTGATCCAGAGTGGAAATTGAGATTATGCGAGGTTCCCCAAGGGTTTGAGGTGATTATAGGGGTGGATTTGAGGAAAAGAGAGTTTACAATAGAATTTGAAGAGAGTGTTGAGAGGATCACAAAACCTACACCACTTGGAGGAAAGAGTAAGTCTAAGTGCTTTTTGTGTGGAGAGAAGGGACATAAGGCAAGTTCATGTCCATTGACCTTTGAGAGCAAGAGATTGAGGGAAAGGAGAGGCTTGACTTGGGTTTACATGTTGGACCTTCTTCACCAAGATTGGGAGGGAGAAGATCTAAGACCAAGGAGTTGTGTGAGGTTTGTGGAGTTGAAGGACTTCCAAAAGGACTTCCAAAAGGACTTCCAAAAGGACATGAGTGTAGTGGAGTAAAATCACTTTTGGAGACTTTGGTGAAGGATCTTAGAGAGAGTCTTAGTACAGCTACAAAAATACTACCACCTTCATCAGCTAGTTCTCAAGATTAGTGATGGAGATAATCTTTCAACTTATGAATAAACTATCCATGAGGGTTTGATTAATATGCACTCTAGGATTTGATTTTGCTATAGAAATCTTGGAGTAACCTGAACCTTTTGTGTTCCCTAGGGTGGATTACTCTCAAACGGTGTTAGTCATGTATATATTCTATTAGTTATAGAGTGAGAGAAAAGAAAAGAGAAAAAGAAAAATTGAGAGAAGAGAAAGATAGTGAGAGGTTAAGATGGGGAAACTTCCGGTTTTCTTTGGCAAGGATGGAGAAGATATGGAGGCCTTTGTGAGAGACTTCAAGAGAGCTTGCATAGGAAACAATGAGAGGAGGAAGAATGAGTGGGCTTCATTATTACCAGATTTCTTTGAGGATGCAGCACTTACATGGTATGAGTTAGAATACCAAAAGAGAGAGAGAGAAGAGAGATGGGAAAGAGGAGTCTTGTGAGACTTTGACTTTAGCACTCATTGATAACTTTCTTCTTGATGAGAGTTATGAGAGATTGATGAGTGAGGTTACATTTCTCAAGCAAGGAGATGGAGAGAAAGTGAAAGTCTATGTAGAAAGAGTGGAAAAGTTAGAGTCCAGATTTTGCATAGTGTTGAGGAAGGGTGGGGATGATGTGGAGACTACAATGATTGGCATAGGGGCTATGCTCACCAAGAATTTTGTGGGAGGTTTGAGACCACAAATTAGAAGCAAGGTGAGATATGAGAAACCTTCTTCCAAGGTTGAAGCTATCAAGATTGCAATTCGTATGGAGGAGAGTTTGGAAGGGGATGAGAGTGATTTGGTAGTGAAGGAGGTTGTGCATCCTCCTCAAGGCTACAAGTATGGTGGAACTTCTGATACTTTGGTGACAAGGGTTGCACCACAAGTAGTAGTTTTTCCAATTCTTGCACCTCCACCAAAGGATCCACTTCAAACCATCACAAAACAACTTGCGGATCTCAAGATCAATGTCATGCAACTATGGGAGAAGAGAGAGGTGGATCAGAATGTAGGGAGAGGGCCTAGGAGTTATGGAAACTATCTATATAGAGGAGGTCAACCAGCCAACAATTTCAATGAGAGAAATTGTTTTGGTCGTGGAAGAAGAGGCCATATCCAAAGGAATTGCCCAAATTCCACTTTCCATGGAAGAAGGGGTTATGAGGGAGCTAATAGAGGGAAAGAGGGAGGTAGTGAAACCCAAGTGGCTCTTAATCCAAACAAAGGTAAGGGGATAGCATCCATAGATATGGTGGAGAGCAAGTATGAGAAGGGAGAGTGCTCAAACTCCAAGAGTCTTAATTTGGAGCTTTTGGCACAAGAGAAGAAGAGAGCTCGTTTTGCAGAGGATGTTCACTCTTCTCAAGAATTTACTCCAAGCAAGGATACTCCTATGTCTACTAGGAGCACTCGCACCTCAACACCATCAACAACAAAGACTCCAAGGAAGAAGTTGGGGATGGAGGATTTCTTGATTTCAAAGCAACAATGGAACTACAATGTGTTGGAGGATGTTGGTAGTCACAAGGCTAACATCATAGTGGGCCAATTGATTGCTTTGAACCCTACCTTGAGAAAGGAGCTTAGAGGTGGTTTGAGTTCTACAAGGAGCAAGAAGAAGAAGAAGGCAAAAGCTCCAATATCAATGGAGGTGGTGGATGCCAAGCTAGCACCATGGGAGGCTTGTGAACATACCTCCAAGATTGATGTGAGAGTGAATGGTCACAACATCAAGGATGCATTGGTTGATGGAGGATCAGCAGTGAATGCCATGTCAAAAAGGTTGATGAAGAAGTTGGGTATGATACCCTCAAGACCTTCAACATTTGTGGTGAGCATGGCAAACAAGCAACAAGTTTGACCAGTAGGGGTAATGGATAAAGTGGTAGTTTCAGTTATGGGAGTTCAAAATCTCATGACTTTCCAAATCTTGAAGGATTCAAGCTATGACTTACTTCTAAGGAGGCCATGGTTGAGAGCAACACACACAACTAATAGATGGCACAAAGGGTACTTGAGGATTGGGCCATCAAACCATAGGGTCACAGTTCCTGTGACTAACACCACCAACACTTCACATTCAAATACACCATCTTCTGATGATTGGGAATCAGATTCTGAAGAAGGAGCTTCAGGTGTGGACACAAGCATGGAGGAGGAGACTTCCATGGAGGAGGATGAATCTGAATCTGATTCAGATGTGTATCCCTTGTGTGCTATGGATTTTGCACCTAAGCCAGAGGTTTTGAAAGACCCAGATTAATCCCCATTGACACTTGAGGAGGTAGAGAGAAGGTTATCTACCCTCAAGTATGGTCCATATGTTACCAAGGAGGAGAAAGTGAGATTTGAGGAGATTTTCCACAAGTTCATCCATGTGTTTGCTTTTAGTTACAGGGATTTGAAGGAAGTCACCTTGGAGGAGCACAAGATAGAGGTGGAGTCACATGCAAGACCAATCCGCCAAAAGCAATGTCACATTAGCCCACCAATATCTTTGGTTGTGAAGGAGGAGATTGATAAGCTCAAGGAGGCTGGATTTATCTTTGAGGTAGAGAATTCAAAATGGGTGTCTCCAATTGTCATTGTGAAGAAAAAGAATGACAAGCTTTGGGTATGTGTGGATTACAAGAAGCTCAATGATGTTACCAAGAAGGACTACTACCCATTGCCATTCATTGATGAGGTCTTGGAGGAGGTTGTAGGTCATGAGAGGTACAGTTTTGGAGATGGTTATAATGGATATAACCAAATCAAGATTGCACCCGAGCATCAACAACTCACCACATTCACCACACCTTGGGGAACTTACGCTTTCAAGGTCATGCCTTTTGGGCTTTGCAATGCTCCAGCCACATTCCAACGGTTCATGAACAAGGTATTTGAACCTTTCATTGGGAAGTTTGTGAGAGACTTCATTGATGACTTTTGTGTCTATGGGAGCAAGGAGGAGCACTTTGAGCACCTAGTCAAAGTCTTGCAACGCTTGGATGAGATAAATGCATCACTCCACCCAGAGAAGTGCATTTTTGGATGTGAAGAAGGTCTACTTTTGGGTCACATCATCTCAAAGGATGGAATAGCAGTTGATCTTGAGAAGGTGAGGAAAATCTCAGACCTTCCATTCCCTTCAAGCTTGACAAAGTTATGCCAATTCTTGGGGATGGTTGGATACTATAGGAGGTTCATCTTCTCATTTTCCAACAAGGCTTATGCATTGACCATCTACATGAAGAAGGGTGTAGATTACATGGTGATTTGGGAGGACAAGGAGGCTCTCAAAGCTTTTGAGGAGCTCAAGCAATCCCTTGTTGTAGCTCCAATTCTTGCTAAACCTGATTGGAGTAAGACTTTCATCCTCTACACTGATGCTTCTAATGTAGCTATAGGATGCACTCTTAGTCAATTAGACCAAGATGGGCATGATCATCCAATAGCTTATGCTAGTAGACAGATGGTTTCAATAGAGAAGAACTACTCTGTTACGGAGAGAGAAGGGTTGGCAGTGATCTTTGGTCTCAAGAAGTTTAGACACTACTTGATTGGAGGGAAAGCCACCATTGTCACGGATCACAAGGCTTTGAAGTACATCTTCAACAAGCCTAATGTTGAAGGGAGACTAGCAAGGTGGATGATACTCTTGTCTGAGTATGACTACACCATTGAGGATAGGCCAAGAAAGAAACATGCAAATGTTGATTTGTTATCTAGAGCCTATGATCATGATAGAGATGAGCCAGTGGATGATTCATTCCCGGATGAGGAGCTCATGACAATCTCAGTCACTCAAGAGGTTCCAATGGAGTACAAGGAGATTGTGGATTTTGTGACAAGAGGTAACTATCTAGAAGGGATGCATGCTAGGGAGAGGAAGGCCCTTGCAGCAAGATCTAGACCTTACACAATGGTGGAGGATATTCTTTTTCACCAAGGAGCAGATGGTCTACTTCGAAGAGCAGTGGGTAAGGAAGAGTCTATCCTACTCATAAAGGAGTTTCATGAAGGTTTAGTATGTGGAGGACACTTTGCAGGAAAGGTGATTGCTTTTAAGATTCTAGATGCAGGTTACCATTGGAGAGGGATTTTCAAGGATTGTTTTGATTATTGCAAAACTTGTCATGTTTGTCAAGCTTTTGCTAGAAAGTCTACATCTACTCTACCACTTAGATCAATTCCATTGCTTGGACCTTTTGTAAAGTGGGGAATTGATTTTGTAGGTCCTCTCAATAGAACCCTAATGAACAATCGGTACATTGTGGTAGTTACTGATTACCTTACCAAGTGGGTTGAGGGTAGACCATTGAGGGACAAGAATGAAGATGAAGTGGGTAGATTTCTTTATGAATGCATTATCACTAGGTTTGGATGCCCTTTTGAGTTGGTTTCTGATAGAGGAGGAGAGTTTACGGGAAGCATTACTACAGCTATGCTACGACATTTCTCTATCACACATAGAGTAACTACATCCTATAAGCCAAATTCCAATGGCTTGGCAGAGAGAACCAATCAGACCTTGTGCATAATGTTGGCCAAAGATGCAGAAATGGAGGGGGCTAAACATCATTGGGACAAGAGGATTCATGTATTTTTGTGGGAGTATAGGACAACCATGAAGACTTCCACCGGATATTCTCCATTTCAATTGGTGTAGGATATTGAGTCTAACTTACTTATTCACTTTGATCTTCCTACCTTCTAGAGCATTCATAGGAGATTGAAGAAAGCACAAGGAGGTGATGCAGAGAAGTCAAGGAAGGATCAACTCATGGAGTTGGAAGAGGCAAGAACAATTGCTACAGTTCAAGTGGAGCAAGCCCAAAGGAAACAAAAGGAGAGCTATGACAAGAGGCAAGGCAAGAAGAAGGTGGAGACTTTCAAAGAAGGTGATTGTGTAATGTTGTTTGATTCCATTCGATTCAAGAGAGTGCAAAAGAAGTTTTTGCCTAAGTACTTTGGACCTTTCATAGTGGAGAAGGTGTGAGGCAATTACACTTATGATCTCAAGGAGTTGGGATGAAGACACTTTGATAGGATTAACCATGATAAGTTGAAGATGTACCATAGAAGGTAGAGGGACCTTCACTTTGAGGACAAAGTGAAAACTTAGTCCGGGGGTAAATGTAACACCCATTTGTGCATGTGTGTGGTATTGTGATATTTAGCTTGGTATTACAAGTACTTAAGAGATATTATTTATATAGAGATAAAGGATGGTTCTATATTAGTCATGGTTAGCTAAAGTTAGTCATAGCTAAGATAGAGGAGACCTTACTTTAGAGGAAGTAGAAAATATGAGTACCACTATTTTGGATTTTAGTGTATTGACTTGGTATTATTCCTAGGTGTTTGGCTTTGAGGAAAGAGTTGAGAACTCTTGGGCCCGCAAGCCTCTTTGTTTTGGATTCTTCTTTAGTCCAAGGATAGCCCATGTGAAAGAATCCTTGACTTAGTAGTTGGGTCAAGATAAGACCACATGCTTAGGGGAATATGCCTATGTGAATGGATATTCCTTTTTTACTTTTTGACTTTACTTGACTTTTAGTCTAGTAACTTGAGTTACTACGGTAATTAGTAACTTTGGTACGTAACTATTTCACAAGTATATAAACAAGGGGTGAGGAGGTACTCATCATCCTTTCATTTGCAATTATCTCTCTCTCATTGAGTTCTCTAGTGAACAATGTCTTGAGTCTTGGAGTGTTAGCCTTGGAGGAGTATGATGGAGTTTGGGTTCCTTGCCTTCTTCGTCCATGGTGCGCGACCATAATAGCCATCAGAGGTTCATCTTGAGTGAGAGACAGGCCGGCTCACAGTCCATAGCTTACCACCCACAAACAGATGGACAAACAGAGCGGGCTAATTGCACTGTTGAAGACATGTCATGCAACTTCACCTTAGAAGAGCAAGAGAAGTGGGACACCCTATTCCCGTTGGTGGAATTTTCTTACAACAATTCAATGAATGCATCCACCCCGGTCACTCCGTTCTTCCTCATGTATAGTGGGCATCCCTTCACACCTTCCAGCTTGATGAAGATCCGTCCAGTGGCTACCAAGGTCGATGCAGTTAACACATTTGTTTCTAGAATCCAACAAGGGGTGGAGAGCGCCAAGCACAAATTATAGATTGCACAAAATTGCCAAAAGCAGTATGTTGATGCACACCGTAGGCACATGGAGTTCAATGTTGGGGATCAGGTGTGGCTATCAATAACCAACCTCACATTAGTGGGACCTCGTAAGCTCAAACCTCGTTTTATTGGGCCTTTCTCAATTCTTCGTCGAGTCGGCGTTGTGGCCTATCACCTTGAGCTACCACCACACATGAGGATCCATCCAATGTTCCATGTTTCCCTACTATGAAGATATGCTCCCCGATCAGGCTTGGGTCATTCTACACAAGACATTCAACCTTGTCCGACACTCGTTGATGGCAACGAGGAATATGAAGTGGAGCTTATTCTCCAAAAACACATGCATGGTACTCGTCATCCACGGGTGGATTATCTTGTCCAGTGGAAAGGTTACCCTCTCTATGAAGCAACCTGGGAACCCGCTGCCAATTCGACACATGCACCGGTGTTGGTGCAAGCCTTTGAGTAACAGTTGCACAACAAGAACGTTGCGTCTTAAAAGGAGGGAGGTTTGTAATACCAAGAGCTAGCCATATGATCTAGATGTGAAATTTAGTTTGGTAACATCTGGAATGATGTTATACATGATGGTCAAAATAGATCAAATAGAAGTATCACTAAAAGGGTACTTCTACTAATAGGAAAAAAACCAAAATAGATTTGAAAACCTTAGAACCAATAGCTAGACATATGATTTGAAGGTGAGAATTGGGTTGGTAACATCTGGAAGGATGTTACACAAGATGGACCGAATAGATCAGAAAGAGTTATCACCAAAAGGGGACTTCTACTAATAGAGTTGGAACCAAAATATGCCTGAAATCTTTGAAGGCAATTTCGGAGGCCTAAACGGATGAAGTAGGCCTTGAAAATGTGCAGATTCCCCCCAAAACAAAGGACAGGCTAGCCTTCCCTCCCCCCTGCTTTTTCTTGTCAAGATCTTTCCAACGGTACCTCACCCATGTGATTATGAGATTCCTACAAGAAGATTCCCTAAAAGATTCCCTCTGGTCAAAGCTTGTTTGACCAACCAGATAGGACCAAGACCTACATGTCACCCATCCAAGTAAGAAATCCAAGGGTGGAGCTTGCTGACATATCATCTATCTATGTACCTAATCCTATGGCGGTGCTTCATTGGAGGAGATCCGCTTTGCCTATATAATAAAGAGAAGGTGCTCCTTTGGGGCATCGGAGTTTGAGTGTGAAAGTGTGTGTTTCTCTTCAGGTCTCCTATCCTCAGAGTATTTCATAAACCACACATATATCAAAAACTATTGTACATTGTACATATGTTGTGCTACCAATAATAATTCTAAAGTAAGCTATATGTTTGCTTTACTCCAAAATGTCCATAGCTCCTCATGAGGATGTCACACCAACTATGTTCCTTGAGATAGAAGGGGTACTACTTGCACCCTATCATTGTCCCATACCCAAAAAAGATGTATGCAATCCAATCTCAACTGTTTGGCTTGTTAAAGGACACCATTTCTCTCCTTAGGACTAACTATGCCACCCACAATACCAAATCTGAAAACAATCCATCACCAAGATATCATCATGAATATCTTGTTGACTCATATGTGTATCTACACTCTCTAGATTAGAGAATAAAATTTCCTTTTTGTACAAAGAGATACAATCAAAGCTCCAATCAATATACACAAAAGGCAGATGCATGCCAACCTAACATTATCTCCTCATCCATCTCAGCATGCTAACATGCTCTTGTTTGATCATGTTGGTCGGTAAACAAGTTTCTACTCAACCTATTTGTATCATAGTTCACCACTCTAGGTCCATGAACAACCATATTCATACTCTTGTAACATTAGAGCCTATTGTGAAAAATTCCTTGAAACTTTGTCAAACTACATCAACCACTTCAATGGTTGATGACTAATGATGAAAGTGAAGGAGTTCCCAAACAAGTAACATTGGAAATGCACTACTACCCACAATATGGCTAAACACTCTCCCTCATAGAAATTGTACTTGGTTTCCACTAAGTTTTTGGAATGACTAGCATAAGCCACCACAAACTCCTCCACCTCATCCTCCTATTAGATGAGCACTACTCCAAGCCAATGTACTCCAAGTTATATGAACTTGGAATAAATGTTGTAGTGTTGTGGTTGCTTAGCCAATGAAAAAGTACTTTAGTGCTATTTATCTCCTTAATATTAGAGTAGATTGTACAATGGATCATATGGTTGAGTGATTTCCATGTGAGCAATGTATGTATATTCAAGTGACTAGCCACATGGATTACAATCTTATCATCTTCAAGTGTTTTGATATATATAGATGGTGGGGACTTGATAGATTGAGGGGGTTTTAGTTTTATGAGTGTTGAGTGGGAGTAGTACATTGGAGGGTGAATTACCCAAGAATTGTAGTAGAGTGTGGGAGCTTGTGCATCGGAGGGTGAGTTTGATTGAGAGATATTTCACACTCTTGATTTGCCACTCTTTAATCCTTTTCTCATCGGGCTTCAAATTACACCATGATTCCTTTTGGGCTTGGATGGTAGTACATTTTGGGTATGCATTCATGGCATTGGTTATAAATCTTATTATCCTTCATGTGTTTACTTATAGTCAAGTTTAGGACTTAAATATTTACATCTTGTTGTATAAATAGAGGGACTAAAATTTTGCTTAAAGCCTTAGAGATGAAGTTTGTGAGATCCATGTGTCAAAAGGAGAAATTGCTAAATGACAAAAGTGCAAGAGTTTGGATCCCAACATATGTAGCCTAGAGTTTTTGATATTTGAAGGGATCAGAGAAGGTCATTTTACAAGAAAAGACCATGATTGGAGAGA
Source organism: Lunularia cruciata (assembly GCA_948567375.1). Classification (NCBI taxonomy): domain Eukaryota; kingdom Viridiplantae; phylum Streptophyta; class Marchantiopsida; order Lunulariales; family Lunulariaceae; genus Lunularia; species Lunularia cruciata. Next base: position 27,496,775 of record OX419762.1, on the reverse strand, counting down.
CAAGGAGACATGCTATTGTCTAAAAACTAGAAACACAAGATTAGAGCAACTTTTGAGCAAGATGTGATCAATTGAAGCAAGGAGAGGGGGGTCAAATTTATACCCAAGCACACAAATTGGAGGATTCCAAGAGTTTTGTGATAGTTTTCATGATCTATCAATAGGGTTGGAGAAAAGACATACTTTTGGTGGTGTAGAGCTCAAGAAATACCAATTTTTAGTTTATCTCAAATCTAATATTGTAATAGCATAATATCATCAAAATTTAGTATTTCATCAAGAAAACTTTTGTTCCCATGAGGATACAATCAAAATACAAGATAAAAAGAAAAATTATCACATCAAAGTTCTTTATTGTCACATTGTTAACCGCTTGGGTAGAAAAACACTCCTTGAAGAGAGTAATGTCACCAAAAAAGGCACATCACAAAAAAGAATAAATTAAATCACTCATTGACAAATAGAATAAATCTAATAAATCTTGAAAGTGATGTTTTAGTTTCAGGAGTATTAACTCCTTGAACATGCTATGATTTGATGAACTTGATCTCCATAAGAGTATCTAAGACTCCATAAGTGTGTCTATTGACAACTCAAAAGGTCTGAGTCTCTTTGTGAATTTCTACCTCCCCATACAAATGTTTGTTCCTCCATCAAAGTTTCTCCTCCATGAAAATTTCTATGCAAAACTTTGATGGACTTAAAGAACTATTAAAACTATTCAATCTGGTAGACCATTGGAACTCCAATGGTCTACCAATAATTTCAAATGTTTGCACAAAAATCCAAAGGTTTGTTGTTCCAAATATCTACAAAATTACAAGTGATTGAGAAAAACTATGAAGATCTTGACACACATCTGAATGTCAAAGAACTACTCAAGAGGAATCCACAAAAACTCCAAATGTCTACACACCATACAAAGGCAAAACACTTACTTTTGAAGTTTTGCAAATCCCAACTTGGCAAAACTCAACTTCCACCATAGTCTTTGATTTACTTACAAATCTAGAATCCAATCTCTATGAGATACTTTTAAGTCCTAATATTGAATAATCTCAATGCTCAAACCTCTCAATCCTATCAAGGTATTGTTTTTACGTAGTCATTTATAACTCCAAGAATCAAACATACATAGAATTGAAGACAATCAAAAGATCCATTAGGAACATAGAAAAAGTGGCAAGTACTCAAAAAATTAATCAAAATGACAAAGATCTCAACTCATTTGCTTTGCTTTATTCACCTCTACTACTAAACAAAAATGATACTTTGAATGCTAGCCTATATAGCTATGCTACTTGGAGCTGACTACTTTTGCATCTGCTGAAGTCTCATTGTCACAACGGCTACAATAGCTTTGTCTCATGACTAAAAACTGCCAAAAGTAACTGTCCTACTTAATTGATACTCCTTCAAATCTGTTGAGAGAAATTACAATTCCTAACAACACCTAGAACTTTCACACATTGGAAAACAAATCTTCTAGCTTCTCTAACATTGTGATTGATTCAAACGTGAGCATACCTCTTAAATCGACAATTATTGTAATGATCTTCTTTGCTAACTCTATTGCCACATATTCCCACTCCTCTGCATCTGGCTTCCTTCTCAACAACTTACTCTTAAGTTCCTTGTGCTAAAATTTTGATAATGTATACCTTGTGTACTCCTTTGACCTGTCCAAACAACTCTTCTAGTTTCTTCTTCACTAGTTTGTGAATTTAGTCAATCACCTTGTCTCCCACAACTATTTCTTGACCCGTCAACACTATTGCTAATTTACCTGACAACAAATTGAAACCACTTCTGATTGTGATAACTTCTCCTCCAATGCGTATACTTCTATATCAACTGTCCCTACTTCATTCTCCAATTCCAATACTCTAACATTAGCTTGCTTCTCCCATTCAAACACATCTACCTTTGCTTGAATTTTCAACTTTTCCATAGTGCTCCTATGTCCCTCCTTCCAAATTGACTCTTTTGTAAGCTCTACTACCAAACACTCTAATTTTTCCTCTCCTCCACCTTTGACTTATGGAGTTGAACTACATCTTTCTCTAACTATGAGATTTTGTACTTTTGCATTTTGATCACTCCATTCTTTCCCTTCAACTTAGCCCATAGCAATTTGACCTAATTCTTGAGACTACTCTCCATCAAAACTCTTGCATTCAACTACTTCTTTACACCTTCTAATTCCTCCTTCAGTGTTAGGATTTCTTCCTTATAGGTAGTTATTGTTGATTAAAGCCATCAAACAAGATCAACCAAATTCTTCATATTTGGCCACTGTCAAATGTACAAGGGATATATCTCTTGAGGAAATTCCATTATTGGAACAATGATGCCCATCAAAATTCTCATCACATGTCCTTCTAATTTTGAGTGTGGTTCTTGGAAGGTTCTAATATATTATTCCCTCTCAATGAACTTTTTCTTATTAAACTTTGTCTCCTATCAAGTTTAAAGCTATGTTTGTGAGTAGAATCAAGACTTGGCCTTTGATTAGTCTCCATACTCCTCCTTTGATCAGATTTGAAGTTAGGTTCAAACAAGGTTTCAAGACCTAAATCCCCTTGTGGTATTTCCAATTCTTGGCTCCTCTCAAGTGAAAGAAAAACACTTGTATCATGCTAGAATCAATGTTTGCTCCTTCCTCTCCCAAATTAAAACATAGTTCTTGGACCATAGGGTCATCTTTTGGTTCTTCTACTAGAATTCTTTAGGTAAGGCCTTGGCTCTCTTTCAAAGGCTTGTCATCATCACCTTTCAATTTGGTGAATCAAGCTTGCATTTCCCTGACTCTTGAGGACCTTCACTCACTAACTCTTTATCCCCTACCTCTAACTCTGATGCTTTGAAGTCAAGATCTTCTTTGTAGATCTTTTGAAGAGTGGTAGCACCTCTTGATCTCTTTGCAAAATAGGACTAAAGCACACTATGCTACCCAAAATCTCCTTTCTCTTGCTCAACCAATAAGATTAATCTCAAGTAGAAGTGCAAGACAAATGAGGTATTATGGCCCTGATCATTTAATGAATTGTACAATGTTGAGTTTGGCTATGGAACATACAAGCCAAATCAATACCTTCAGTTGCAAACACATTTCCAAAAAACAAAACTAGATTGAGAGTCATATAGATGGTTCTTTGGGGATTGAACAACTTCATGATAACTCAAAAAATTTCTCTCTTTGATAGGTCTTGATAATTCTTGACTTTGAATCCATTATTTGCATGTTTTTCTTTCTTAAACAACTTCCAAAGTTGGTGTTTTTTTCTTGTCTTGGTACATGTGTATCCAATTGACAAGGTATATCCTCCATCTTCTCCCACATTGCTACCCAAAACTTGGCGCTAGTCACATTTTGTCCACCAATGTGGATTCCCTTTCAACATCTCTTCCTTTTGATTCTTGCATGAACTAATCTCTTGCCCCACTTCATTTGATGAGAATGTCCAATCTCAAAGATATAGGCATACATCTTGATTTTGAAATATGATGTGTTCAAAAGTAAAGTGTCTTGCTATGTTTCCTTTCATTCATCCTTTTTACACTCATCTCATAAACCATGTGTTCAATATGATTCAATTGTAGCAATTCTCACTATACTTTTCCCTAATGTCAATCCATACTCACATTGAACCTTCCCAAAAGTGTTTATAAAACTCTCAAATGTGAAATCCAAGTTTAGCCTGCACAAAGTCTACCCCTTTTGCCCTTGTTCTTTCTTAAGCTCAATTTCTATCATCGGCTCTCATGATCTTGAAGAACTATGAAGAACTTACTAATGTCACAAATCTTGAATGTACTTCCATTACATAACTTTGAGAACTTGCAACCAACCTTGTGCTCATGCTTCTTGTCATCCTACAAATAGTCTTCTTAAATCATATTTTCATGCTAAAGAAACCAATTGCTTTCCCTAGGCTATTGCACTTCTTGGAAATTTGAATGGCAATTTGAATATCATGAGATTTTCCCTCTGAATGCTCTTTTTCTTCCTTTGGAGTTTGTACATTCAAACCCCAATGAGCTTAGTGATACTTCACTAAGTCTAGGCAAAGTTGAACAATATTCTTGACCTTGCTAATTTTGGAGTTTGACATCTCTTCCAAGTTTTAGCAGCTCCTTCCAAGTTGTTTTGTCTAACCATATGAGTTTTGCTTTGAACATAAGAGTTTCCTCTCCATAAGAGTTTCCACTTATGGAAATGCCTCTCCATCAGAGTTTTTTCCCCATAAGAGTTTTACTTCCATGGTCATGAACTTCAGATTTTTAGAATATAACATTGTAAGGAATTGCTTTCAATGTACCCAAGATTTCACACTTCTAGCATTTCCTTCCTTGAATTTTTCTCTTTGGAATACCATTACTTTTAGAAGGGACCACTTTTGGTTTCAAAATAACTACAAATGTGCAAAAGATACTAAAAGTAACAAAATTAAAAAATATAGGGTATTATAGATTTGATCAAATGAAGTTGGAGTGTTTGAAATCAATGTGTTGGTGTAACAATATGGAGTTTAGCAACAAAGTTAGTTGGTCTTACGAAGTAGCACATAAGACAAATTAGCCTAGAATATTCCAAAAGTATCTTGGAAGCTTCTTGGGAAGCTTCCCAACTAGCTTACCTTGCACCTCAAGTAAGTAGCTTCTAGAAGCTTCTAACTAGCTTAGCTTGCATGCCAAGTAGACGGCTTCTAGAAGGAAGCTTCTTGAGAAGCTTTCTAGTTAACTTGGCTTGCACTCTAAGAAAGCAGCTTGAGGAAGCTTCTGGAGAAGCTTCTGGAGAGCCTTGTATGCTACCTATAAATGCCAAAGCCAAAGATCATGGTAGGCATTTTGGAGTTTTCCCTCATTCAAGTGTCCCAATGTGAGTTTCCATTCTCCTATTTCTCTCCTCGGATTTGGTCTTTTACATTGGTATCAGAGCAAGAATGGGATGGATGGAATTTATGGACCACCAAATCCACTTCTACCAAACCATTGGGATTTTCATGTCCAAATACTACCCAAGCATTGTTTCACACAATTCATCACCTTGCACTTTGGACAAGATTTTTTGCATATGATCACCGTATCTGAGGAACCCTTGGTGCTTCCGGTTGTAACTTATAGAGAACGGTGGACGTGTTGTTTCTATGTGTTAATAAATTAGATAGATTGGGAGTGGTGTGATAGAGTAGCAACCATGGCGGCAATACCCGATGTTATCCTTGCTATGCAACAACAAATTGAGCACCTTACTCGATTGTTGGATGAATGAGATCTTTGATGAGAAGAGCAGGTGGAGAGAGTACCAATTCGAGAAGGAGAAGATTGGATCAGATTCCCTAAACCCAAGGTATTTGAAGGCAAGAATCTTTCGGGTGCAGTGGAGAATTTTGTGTTTGATTGTGAACGTTATTTTGAAGCTACCAATCTACAAGAAAAGCAAAAATAGAGTCTCTTGGCTTCTAGCCAATTGGATGGAGTAGCAAAGTTATGGTGGAGATTCCAAGTGGAGCAAACGGAACGACAAATTGTTGCACCAATCTTGACATGGGAAAAATTCAAGAGTGCAATAATTAGTCGGTTCCAAGCTATAAATGCCACACGAGCCGCATGAGATAAGTTGGCAGAGTTGAAACAAATTGACTCTATAAGAAGTTACATCACGCAGTTCCAAAACACCATCATGCATATTCTAGATATATTGGAAGGTGAAGCTCTGGATCGATTTGTGAGGGGCTTGAAGGCGACAACCAAATTAGAGGTAATCATGCGAGAGCCACAACACTTGGAGGAAGTCATGCGGTTGGCCAAACGTTTTGATTCCTTGGTGGGAACAACTTGGTCTTGACCTCGACCTCCACAAAGCCTACCAATACACTACACACAAGTGGAGGAGCCAACACCCATGGAAATTGATGCCATTCAACAAAGACCACTTGGTATAGCAAATAGAGAGAAACTACGACAAAATGGTGGTTGTTTTTATTGTCACCAATTGGGGCATCATATTGCTGAATGTCCGATCAAGAATGGACAACCTTGACAAGTTGCCCAAGTGGAGGTCGTGGAGCTGAATGATCAGGGAAACAAGGAATCCTAGTAGGAAATTTTTAGCCGCCTACTGGGAGCTTGATTAGTTCCAATGGGATTGAAGGCTCCACCTATGTAAGTTTGTTTCACTTGCAAGGTATGATATCTAATCGGGGTTGTAGGATTTTGGTTGATTTTGGAACTTCAAAGAATTGCATGTCTATGCAAGTAGCAAAGGAATTGGGTATTCTATCAAGCCAATGATTGGAAGTAGTTTGATGATGGCGGATGGTAGAAAGGGTTCTGCATTCCGCACCTCGCATCCTGTTACCTTCAAGATTAGGAAGAAGTATTTGGAGTGTATGAGGTTGTAGTGGCACCTCTACACTATGATATCATTTTGGGTGTACCTTGGCTTAAACTTCATAAGGTTCAATTTGATTGGACCCGACGTCAAAATCAAGTACAACACCAAGGTAGAAATTTCTGATTAGGTTGTCTGGCACCTCTGAGTAAGACACCTAAGAATAGTTAGTCCCAAGATGGGAAGTTTGTCAAGAAGGTAGCCATAGAGAAAACCTTGAAGGAAGTGGAGTCCCAAGATGGAAATTTTGCCAAGAAGGCAACCATGGAGCAAGCTTGGAAGAGAGATGAGTCCCTAAAAGGGAAGTTTGTTAGTAAAGCAACCATAGAGCAAGCTTTGGAGGAAGATAAGTCTATATTCGTAGTGTGAATCAAGCCGATTGCACAAGAAAAATCTGTGGAGGACCAAGAGCCTCATCAAGCAATGGTTGATTGGATAGTAAAGGAGTTTGTGGATGTGTTTCTAGATGATCTGCCAAAGGGATTACCCTCCAATCGAGGTATGACCTTCAAGATTGAGTTATTGCCAGGGAGTAGTCCAATGAGTAGACCAATCTATTGGCTCTCACCAAGGGAGTTGGAGGAGTTGCAAACAACACTTACAAAGTTGTTGGAGAAGGACTTCATATGACATAGTACCTCTCCTTGGGGAGCACCGGTACTATTTGTTCCAAAGAAGGATGAAGGATTTCGATTCTATATTGATTATTGTGGGCTCAATAAGCAAAATGTGAAGAATGCATATCCCTTGCCTTGGATCAATGACTTGCTTGATCAACTAAGTGGAGCACGCTATTTTTCCATGTTAGATCTTTGCAGTGGCTATTGGAAAATTCCCATTGAGAGAGAGGATGTGCAAAAGATTACCTTTTGTACAAGGTATGGGCATTTTGAGTAGAGAGTTCTACCTTTTGGACTCATTAATGCTCCTATAGTCTTAATGGATCAGATGCATCGGGTGTTGGATGATCGGTCCGTGGTGGTGTTCTTGGATGATATCTTAATTTATAGTAAGACAAAGGCAAAACCCGTGAATCATGTGCGAGAAGTCCTAAGACAACTAAGACAATGGAAATTTTACTACAAGAAGTCAAAGTGTGCCTTTTGGCAAAAGGAGGTTACCTTCTTGGGTCATAAGATCTCATCAAAGGGGATCAAGATAGAAGAAGAGAAGATCAAGGCCATTACAAATTGACCTACCTCAAAGGATGCTACAGAAGTACAAGCATTCAATGGATTGGCTAATTTTTACCGATGGTTCATCCATTATTATGCTCATGTTGCTACACCATTGGCTGACCTCTTGGGAAAGAACTCAAGCTTCCAATGGACCACAGAGTATGAAGAAGCATTCCAGAAGTTAAAGCATATGGTGTCTTCAAGACCCATTCTTTCACCATATGATCCTCAACTACCTTGTGTGGTTGATTTTGATGCTTCTAACCTTGCAATTGGAGCCGTGCTGCAACAAGAATTCCTAGATGGACTCCATCCCATTGCCTTTGTGTCTTGCCGACTCAATACGGCTGAAAAAAACTACTCTGCTCAAGATCGAGAACAACTTGCAATGGTATACGCCATCAAGGTATGGAGGCATTACCTCTTGGGGAAAAAAGTGATCATGCAAATTGATGACAAACCATTGTTGTAGACCTTACACTTGGAACACATGAAGAGTCGACATCATCAATGGGAGGAACAACTCCAACTGTATGACATCAAACTTGAGTACAAACCAGGTTGGTTCCCTGTCATCCTTGATGTTTTATCATGACAACTTGATTTGAAGTCTCTTCCTCTCATCACAACGGCAATTTCAACGGTGTCAGTTGACTCCAAGGTCCAAAACGAGTTTCAGTCAGCTCTACACCAAGTGGAACAAGGGATTGCCTTATGGCATGCAATAAGGAGTACAACATCTTCTCTATCAAGGAGGGCCTTTTATTCCATGAGGACCGGATCTATGCTCGAGCTCAAGGTGATCTTTGACTTGTGCGCCTTCAAGAAGCCCATGATTTACCCATCATGGGTCATATGGTTGTGGACAAGACCTTGAGTACCCTCCAACGTCAATGGTGGTGGCCCAACATGACACAAGATGTTCGAGAATTTGTCCGATCATGTGAGAGCTGTCAACATAACAAGGCCAGCAACCAAAAGCCGAGTGTACTCCTTCAACCACTTGCCATTCCATCCGCTCAATGGGAGCATGTGAGCTTGGATCTCATCACATCCTTGCCAAAGACAAAACAAGGACACACCGCAATCGTGGTGTTTGTGGATAAGCTTAGGAAGCAAATCCACTTGGCACCAACTTGTGATATCATGGATGCTCCAACCTTAGCGCAAATCTACTTCAAAAAATGTCTTCAAGCATCATGAGATGCCATGTGTACTCATCTCCCACAATGATCCTTGATTTACCTAGAAGTTTTGGCAAGCACTCTTCTAGATACTCGGCACCAAGCTTGCTTTGTCCATGGCCTATCATCCTCAAAAAAATGGACAACCAAACATGCAAATTCTACATTGGAGGACATGTTGCGTGCCTTTGTCAATGTCTACCATACCAATTGGGATGAATGTCTTGCAGCTACAGAATTTGCCTACAACAATTCCAAACAAGCAAGCACTGGATTTTCTCCTTTCTTTCTCAATTTTGGCCAAGATCCGCTTGTTCCATATTCTCTTCTTGCTCCTCCTCCATCTCAGGTTCCTCATACTTCCACATTCTTGACCACTATATCCCAATCTCTCCAACAAGCTAAGTCTCACCTCCTTGTTGCTCGAAACCGCCAAAAACAATATGCGGACCACCATTGTCATGATCTCACCTTTGAAATTGGTGAGAAAGTCATGCTATCTTCTAGTAACCTCTCTCTCCCAATTGATACCCAAGTTCATAAAATTGCCCCTAATTGGATAGGACACTTTGATATCACCTAAATTGTCTCTCTTGTTGCCTATCGACTTGCCTTGCCTTGTCACATGCGTATCCATCCTGTCTTTCATGTTTCCAAGTTGAAACCCTTTTTTCCTAACCCCTCTTCCTTTTCCTCTCAAGTCCAACCTCCCCCTCTTCATGTCCCTATCAATGATCATGAGGAGTACGAAGTTGATCGTATCCTCGTGCATCACCATATTCAACGAGGCCGTCGCCAACATACAAAGTACAAGGTCCTTTGGAAAGGGTATCTCCTTCATGATGCCACATGGGAACCTCTTTCTCACCTCCAGAATGCACAAACAGCCATCCAGGAATTTGAAGCTTCATTGGCGACGAGGATGTCACCAACTAGCGGCGGGGGAATGTAACAATATGAAGTTTAACGACAAAGTTAGTCGGGCTTACAAAGTAGCACATAAGACAATTAGCCTACAATATTCCAAAAGTATATAGGAAGCTTCTTGGGAAGCTTCCCAGCTAGCTTAGCTTGCACCTTAAGTAAGTAGCTTCTAGAAGGAAGCTTCTAGAAGCTTCCAACTAGCTTAGCTTGCATGCCAAGTAGGTGGCTTCCAAAAGGAAGCTTCTTGAGAAGCTTCCTAGTTAACTTGGCTAGCACTCTAAGAAAGCAGCTTGAGGAAGCTTCTTGAGAAGCTTCTCAAGGGCCTTGTATGCTACCTATAAATACCAAAGCTCATGCTATGCATTTTGGAGTTTTCCCTCATTCAAGTGTCCTAATGTGAGTTTCTATTCTCCTATTTCTCTCCTTGGATTTGGTCTTTTACAATTGGGGTAAAGATTATGATTAGGTTTTGGGTTTTGGTTATTTCTCATGTTTGGTTTGAATAAGCCTATGAAATTTTCCAGTACTATTGGTGGTTAGGTCTTGTTTTTTTGTGTAAAAGTTTCATATGAATTGTTCAAATGAAGGATTCAAGGTCTTGGATCAATTATACATGGGTCTATAGAGCTCAAAATTTTACCAATCTTGGAAATTGATATATATCTAGAGATTGGGTTTAGATTTAGATATCAAACTTCATAGAGGTTTAGACAAGAATACATACAAAGTATTATGTACAATTTGGTTAGCTTAGGGTTTATAGATAATGAGATATGGTACAAAAAACTCTACTTGAAATATTATCATAAGTTATGAAAAATTATTCAATATCTAAAACTACAATTGAATCTTAGTTCCCTAATTTAAAGTCATTAGTAAAAGGATTGCAGCTTTCTAGAGTGTTCCTTACTATTTACATGAATCTATGGGCAAAAACTCTAGCCCAAAGTTTGCAAGAATTAAGATTGGAGTTTTGATTAAAGTTTGAACTATGAAATTAGCCCAAGTTTGAAACCTTGTCAATAGAGTTGTAGTAGTTAGATTGAATTATATAATTGGAAATATTATTTCATAAGATTTTCATTTAATCAAATTTATAGAGAAAAACTTATTTTTGTTTGATTCTCATAGATATTTCTTCTTCAAAGACATAATATTTCACTGTTTGGAGTACAAAGTGGAATCAAATCTTTGTGTACAGATTGAGAGTAGCTCTTTGATAGAGCAAGGAGGCTCTAAAGCACATATATACTAAAATTATGGGGAGTTGTTATTAAGTTGTTTGAGTTTGGATCCTCTTTGGGTTTTGCATACTTGATTGTATGCCAAATTGGTTGGATAAGTGTGCTAACATTGTGCTTAGGTTCCTTTCCATTAGGTGTGCTATGCTTTTCTCCTTGGCAATGTTAGAAGTGATTATCAACAAACAAGGAGTGCGTGTTATGATGACAAGTTAGGTTGTCTTCTTCTCTTACCTAATAAAAGTAAATATTAGAAATAGGGGTAGAAGTTTCAATGGTTGGGAAGACAAGTGAGCCCAAATTATCAATGATAAGTCTACATACAACCTCTTGTACGTATTTCCCTAGCTAGGTATCCAATGTGTTCCCAAAGAAAGAGGAAAGCATAATATGACAAAGTCTTCTAATTGGTCTCTTAAGGATGATGTTAGAGAGATGAGTGAGAGAGAGGTTAAGATTTGGACTCTCCTTGAGCTCTATAAAAGTTATTTCTTGCTCATCTCTCCAACACCACTCTTGTGTAAGCTTGGTCAAACTTTGTCAAAGACTTGGCAATTGCACTATATCCTCTCGCATATTGGTGATAAAAGTTTGCCAATCCAAGGAATTCTCACACTCTACTTATATTTTTAAGTCAAAGAATACATGCAATAGCTTTCACCTTGGTCTACTAAACACCAAGTCCACCAAGATAGATAATGCGACCCAAATATTCAACCTTCTCTTGGATGAATTTGCACTTCTCAAGATGGTATTTCAGTCCATGAGATCTCAATCTCTCAAAGACCTCCAATAAATCTCTCTGATGCTCCTCTATGATAGTGCTATAGATAAAAAATGTAATCAACATAGCATTAAGAAAAATCCAATCCCATTAGGATCTTGTCCATAAATCTTTCTAGAACTTGAGAGTAGCATATTTTAAAGAGTTTAAGAGTTGGCATTGGTATAATATATCCTTACTATGAAGATCAATAACATAGAATGTTGTCTTGGACATATAATCATCTTTGATTAGCAATTGAGGATATCTTACTCAAAGATCCAAAGTATTAAAGATCTTTGCATACCCAATTGCATCAAAGATCTCCTCCAATGTAAGCATAGTATACTAATCAATCCTAATCTATTGGCTGATAGGATGGTAATCTCTACACATCTACCTATCCATGCAATTGCTATGCATATCCTTCTTGGCTAACAACATTGTGGTTGAAGCATACTCTCTAGGTGAGATCTCTTCCAAACTAGCCTAAAATTTTTCTTGAGTTTTGCTTTGAATTAAAGCTCTCTCCATATCACTATATCTATAGTGATAACTAGTGCATAACTAGTCAACTCAAACTAAATATCAAGTCTTTTAAAAACAACCAAATCTTTCATATTCCAAACTCTTTGTCTTTACCCTTAAACACTACTTATAGGGTGATAATACCGAGATAGAAATACTACATCACCTGCTCTCTTTTCTTGGCATTGAGCTCCATTAACTATTATAATTGTGAGTCCCAAAAAATTTCAAGACCTCTCTTCCAATAAGCATGGGAGGTTGGGAAACTCATGAGTATGAGTAAAGTAGCTTTGGGTCACTCTACAATGTTCACGATTGCCATAGGTGACCTATAAATCACTCCCACCATTTGAGATTGGCATCCAACATCCAAAGTATTATTAGCAAGAAGGTGTGTTGGTCATTGAATCCCACCATAGGCATGCTATAAAATCTCTCTAGGTAAGAGGTTAGTCCACTATAGACAAGGACAATTTGCATGAGATCCAAGTCTAGTTGCATCTAACAACACTATTGGACCAATCCAAGACCAAACCTGATGTGTAATTGCTATCACATGTGTGCAAGAGTCACCATCAAATGGATGTTCTCCAAAATATATGTTGGAGAAACTACCTAATAAACTTAGAAATGTTGTAATATATGCAATATCTCCCAAAACATACTAGAACAAGATTCATGCAAACCTTGTCCTTGGCAAACATGGGTATGTCTCTAACATGGTTATCCAAAAACCACCAAAATAATAGTACCATATCTCTCTAGATACTACACCCCCAAAAAGAAAATGTCTAATGGTAGGGCCTTTAGGTAACCCCTACTTGCTTACATTGTTAATAACTTAGGATACTAGTATGCAAAGTGTGCAACATGATGTAGAAAGACTCATCTAGCAATCTCATCCCTCTCCACATACAAATACCTCTGAACCTACCTAGAAACTATAATTAGTCCAATGCTAATCTTACCAAACAAATCCAATAAGCAGATTCCCTTAGTCAAATACTACCAAGCAATAGGTGTGGTCTCTAAAGGAACCAAATCCAAAAGGATCATCATCAAATTGGTCCATTGATGGTACAAAGGCTACACTCCAAGCCTATTGTATCAACCTATTTGCATGATATTATAACTCCTCATCTAAACTCCACTATAGAATATCTAAGGCAGATGGAAAAACTCCATTCATACTCCAAACCTAAGTGATCTCCTCTAGTATTGAAGTATCTTCTACATGGAAATTCCTCTCATGTAACTCACCAAGCCAAGTAATAAAATCATTTAAAGATCAGATTGATGCCATTATCCTTAACTATAGTGGGCCAAGACTATCACTACTAAAGTGCACCAATAAGTGACATACACATCCATCACTTTACTACCAACCTAGTCTAAAGAAAATTTTCTTCTCCCAATTGTCAATATTGAAATCCATGGGGCATCCATTTCTCCACCGACTAACATATGACATGACTCTACTATTATCACAATGACATATGCTTCCATCATAGAACTATCAATTGAATGACTAGGATGAATTGGAAAGTTGGAATGAAATTTTTGGAAAATGAAAAGTTTGACAATATTTTTGAATGGACAATTAAAAAGTCCAATATGTTTGAAAATTAGACTTTGATTGTCCAATCAAACAACCCCAAGTGTAAAACTAGTTTGCTAAAATATTGGTCTAGAAGTAACTCCTCCAATCTAGTAAATGCTACCTATCACAAGCCATTAGTAGCAAAATGGATCCCATATCCCTTAACCAAGATGGATCCACTATCAATTATATATGCATTAAAGTGAGAACCACAACATCCTTACTCTCACAAAATGTGATAGCCAACCTAAACATTTGAGTTGGGTCAATTCCTAGTGTAAAAATATTGATGGTTGAGAATAAAGGAGAATGCATAATCAATTGAGCTACCCCTAATATCATGCTAGAAAAAGTCTTAATAGAAGTAAGTAGCTAACTAGTATTTAGTCTATCTTGTTCTCCATTACCACCTACCATACTTACACATAGATGTTGTTTATAGTGCCTCAAATAAGGGTGAAAGATTAGGGAAGTTTGACTTGTCTGCCAACCTCTCTTCTTTGTGGGTCCAATTCTACTAGTGCTCATCTAGGCTCAGGAATACATGTTGCACTCCTAGTCACTATAGTGGATGCATCAACTTTTGCTGATCTACACATGAAGTCAAGGATAGTTCAATCATGAGCATAAGAGGTGGAGGCTTCAACACCTAAATTTGATCTCCTCTAAGCTATAGCTATGTTAGCTTATTTATGCTCCAATTGTTCAATCCAAGTTGTCATGGTTATATCAAAAGTAAGAGTAGGTATATTGCTCCTACCAGGCAAGAGTCCTCTACCTCTTACCATAGTAACCCTACCGCTCAAAGCATTAACCACTAATGTGACCAAATTTATGGCAATGGACATATTGCCTCTAGGTTGGCTAAGGTGCTACCAAAGTATCATGCACATTATACTAGGTATACTCCCTCTTGTAGTGAGGCCCAACAAGCAACACCGCCACCCATTAGTTGTTGTTGATCAAAAAATTGGAGGTAAGTTCTATATGCACTACGCACTCCATTCATTCCATTTAGATTCATAGGTCACCACTCTCTCTTCCACCATGTTGAACTCAATATCCTTTAGCAAACCAAAGACCATCGCCACAATCAATGAGGTAGCCTATACTAACATAACATCAGAAACTTTATTTTGTAATTCCTTGTCTAGTTATCTTGTGTCTTTATAACTCCCTAAGTGAAATTGATCTATAACACCTATTTGTGCATGTGTGTTGTATTATGATATTTAGCTTAGTACAACAAGTACTTGAGAGATACTATTTATATAGATAAAGATAGTTCTACATTAATCATGATTAGCTAAAGTTAGTCATAGCTAAGATAGAGATGACCTTACTTTAGAGGAAGTGGAAAGGATGAGCATGACTATTTTGGATTCTAGTGTGTTGACTTGGTATTATTCATAGGTGTTTGGCTTTGAGGAAAGAGTTGAGAACTCTTGGGCCTGCAAATTTTTTTGTTTTGGATTCTTCTATAGTCCAAGGATAGCCCATGTGAAAGAATCCTTGACTTAGTTGTTGGGTCAAGATAAGATCACATGCTTAGTGGAAGATGCCCATGTGGATGGATATTTCTTTATACTTTTTTATTTTACTTGACTTTTAGCCTAGTAACTTGACTTACTTTGGTAAATAGTAACTTTAGTGCGTAATAATTTCACAAATATATAAACAAGGAATAAGGAGGTACTCATCATCCTTTCATTTGCAACTATCTCTCTCTCATTGAGTTCTCTAGTGAGCAATATCTTGAGTCTTGGAGTGTTAGCCTTGGAGGAGTATGATGGAGTTGGAGTTCTTTGCCTTCTTAGTCCATAGTGCGCTACTATAATAGCCATTAGAGGTTCATCTTGAGTGAGAGACATGCCGGGTCATAGATCAACCACCTCATGCAAGTATATGCCTCATGTAGGCTCTCTCTAGCCTTCAATTGGACCTCCTATAAGCTCTTCACCTTGTTAGTGCTCATTCCACAATAGTTCTACATCAAGCATTAGAAAAATATCCACCATGGACATAAATCCCAATATTGCACCATCTCCCACAATGATAATTCCACTCATAATAGCACCATTTCCAACTAGTATACTTCCATTAGACACACCAATGCTACTAGAGCTAGAACTTATGGGTATTGTCGATCTACCTTTGGAAACCAAGCTTTTGGTTTCTAAAGGCTTGAAGTGAAGGAGGTGTAGTTCAAAGACCAATATTATCTCCATAGCTCAATCTCCTCCAAGGGTTCTCTCTTGAAGTTGTGGTAGTCATCTATAGGTAGATCTTCCAAGTATTGGAATAACAACTTCCATGCCATGAAGTGTATGAAAAAAATCAAATTCCATATCTATTGCAAATCACACAAACTATCAAACTCTTGGATGAAATCATCCATCTCAATGGTACCTTTGGACCTCCATATAATCTCATCCATGTCCCACAAAAACAACATGAATACACAATGTGTACTCTCAACTAGATCAACTCTTGTGTCAAACTCCAAATAGGAATCAATCTCCTCACTCACTAAGACTTAAGATACTTGGCCAATACCAAGTGCACTTCTGCATAAACCCACTATGTACTACAAAAAAATTCCCTCTCAAATCTCTAGAGAACTCCGTCATGAAAATGTACTCCAAATCACAATCATAACAACAAAGTACTATCAATGTAGAACCACCACTAAGTGGAGAACATCCACTAATGTTGCCTAAGTACCTATAACCATGATAACTATAATAGGGAAAATAGTAACTTGTAACCTACTATCACAATACATACTCTTACTGTCTATAGGTCATTACTTCTTGTCTCATTGGAGAGAAATATGGAGTCTGATTTGTCATGACTCCAACCTCACAATTGAGTGCACAATAGAGTACCAATGCTTCAAATATCAAGGCACCTAATACAAACATGGTGTATAAACAAAATGTAGAGAATAAAAATATCCAATCACAAGGGTCCAAACAATAACTCCCATCTCACAATCCAATTGGATTGACTTTACCACCATTTTTCATTTGATATAATAGGAATTTTTTTCTATTCCTACACTACCAAAATCACAAAGGATGAGATGAACTATCATTTCTTAGCCAAAGTTACATATGTATAGATATGAATCTACTAGTCTATAGAACAAGTGTAAACGGATCTATTAGCTAAGCAATAGTCTAAGAACTAGAGATCTACCATTCAAACCCTACTATGCACACTCTTAAGGGGTGGGTTGGTTTTGCCAAAAACTATAAAAAAAAACCTCTAAACTAGCTAATCTCATCTTAGCAAGATGGACTTTGTAACCAAATGCCAAATTGAGGTCTTCTTTGTTGCCACTTTAAGACCTCAAAACCTTCTCCAACATGGGCCTATCTCACTTTGAGACTTCCATAAGCCCCTCCAACTCAAGTCAACCTCCAAAACTCTCCCTACTTCAAGAATTCATAAGAGTGGTGCTCCCAAATCTAGCCAATTGGATTTCTGCAAACTTTGGTAGACCTTTGCTACATTTGGTTGACCTCCAAATCCTTCACCAAATGAAATCAATTCATTCAAATGAGTAGATGAAGACCTTCGAATCCTAATTTGAGTGAATGGGTTCCAACCTCAATTTTGCACCTAGGCCTAATTTGCAACACTTAACCTCCAATTTCACCCTCATGCATTTGAATTGACTCTTGTTTTGATACCATTGAAAATCCACTTTCATAATCCTAAGGAATTGATAGCACTTTTGCATAGTGCCACAATTTGTCAAATCACATCATAAACCTAGAAACATTTCCATGAATGATTGATCATACTATCAATGAATTCACAAAATCACTAGATTGAAAATACCATTGATAGCACTATGCCTAGAGATACTACCAATGCACCTAACCTCCAATTTCATCTTCATGCACTCAAATTGACTCTTGTATTGATGCAATTGAATACACACTTTCACAATCTTATAAAATTTTATGACAATTCTACATAGGGTGTAATAAATTGTCAAATCACAACACAAACTTGGCAGCATTTCCATGCACAATTGCTCACACTATCAATAAATTCACAAAATCAAGAAAACTCAATTGAAAATACCATCAATTGATAAAAGATGTAAAGTGACTAAAAGAATCCAAGTGATGTTCTCTTGCCTCCATAGTCCTTAAGCAACTATTAACTATTGATAACAAGATGACCACCAAACTATCAATTCAACATCCTAGCAAACTAACTTCAATGCTACAAATGTCATGACAAACATCATCCTTCCAATTCTCCCTATATCTTTAACACCATCGGTGAATAATTATCATGTGACAAGTGAGTCCTGAACATGCTGATCTGAGATGATTGTGGATGTGTAGAATGCTCTAGTACTCTAGATATGATGTGATGGAGTTCATTTCTTCTTTACCTTTCAACAATTAAAGCATAAGTTCTCTCTTCATTCATATATATATATATATATATATATATATATATATATATATATATATATATATATATATATATATATATATATATATATTGCGTACTCACTACTCCTCAGATCTCCCATTCGAGTTTAAGCACTAGAGAAATCCTTCATCGTTATTGTTAACGGTAATATTTCGTAACAATTGTATTGTGAACATCATTTTGTTTTTACTTTCTCGTCATTCATTCGAATCAGCACATAAGTTACAATTTTTAGATAATCTTGTCCACGATATATGCATGATAATCTTTAAATCACAAAAGAAGCATTTTGTACTTGGCATGGCCAGTAGTATCATAGTAAGAAGAATAGTTGTTGCAATAGCCTCTTTAATCTTTGACTCAAGAGTTTGGAAGATACTAGGCCAGAATTTGATGATTTTTTGTTCTGTGTTTCATCCACACTATGAGAATTCTCGTGATTGATAAGACACATAACCGTTTGCTAGAAATGTAAAAAAACTAAGCTACGTATCTTATGGTTATAAAACTGCAAAGCTCATCGTAATACTCTCTTTACATACCTCAAAAAGACGATAAGATGGATTACAAAAATAAAATCTGTGTTATTCACGATTGATCTTTTATTCTCCAAATATTGGTGACGAACCTGCCCGGCAATGTAAAGTGAATAATTTTTGTACATGCTGTTGGTCGCTACTTTCTTCTACATCCATAGTCTCTACTCACAAGTAACAAGAATCATATATTCGGTATTTAGTCAAACATGATAATATCCATGTGCTCCTAAAGTCTTTGGCGTAATCTGGATACACTGTCGTTTATTAAGATTGTCAAAATTATGAAACTGATGAACCAACTTCCAATAACTCAGATATAGGGTAGAGGCTTGGATCAGTGTCCAAATATGCGCTAAACCAGTGTGACTCATCCTTGCATGGTGAACACAGCTATGGGAAGTTTGTGTCACACAAAGTTATAAAGGTGTTGTCCTCTTTTATAATCTCAGGAGTGTTCTTAGTCCACTTGAGCTAAACACAGGGCCAAAAACAGTGCTTTGTTCATCGAACACTCTACGAGCATAAACATGTAAAGCGTATTTCTTGTGCAGAAGTTACTTGAGGAAAAACCTTCCAGTTCAGTGGTGCCAGATTTTAAAAGATATGAAATACTCTTTCCTGATCAACAGTTGCTGCTAATCTACTCCTCCCAAAGTGAGCATATCTGTGTAACACCTCAAAGTTTCGCTCCATTCTGCCCTCTCCAAATTGCTGTTCTGCGGATTCGCATCACATCAAAGAGAATGTGGATTGAGGGTGGTGTCTGGATGTTTACTTGCCAATTTTTACCAAACATTTTGGCTCATCCGACTAATGTTGATGACGAATAGCCCGGCCTTACTGATGAACCGAGACGAGTAGAAAGAGAGAAGGAAACACATCTGCAATAGGCTCAATCTTGAAACACGAGAACAAGCACAGAACAACAAGTCGACATGCTCTAGCGGATCGAATTGCTGCTGAGCTTCTTGTGATTCTAACAGCTTGCATCTGATGAAATTGAGCATTATGACTCCCCTGATATTAAGTGGGTGTAAGTATCATTACTTCCAACTCAGGTGAGCACAAATTCGTACTTTTATGTTTGGAACTCGATTGTTTGAGAAGGAAATCTGCGCACTACAAACTTTGCAACGGGCCCATCTATTACCACCTGCATGAAGATCCAGCACTCAAATTAGTACTCTGTGTAGTTGGACTTGAATTCCTCGATTGCAACTCAACAGGAAGAAAAGAAGTTAAGGTCAGCTGGAGTAACTTACACTTGACCAAAGGCCTATGCAAACCATGTTTACAAATATGATAATCCACAAGCGCAACCGTTGAGTGAAATCCATCGGAGGACTGGGACTGCCTCCATGTGCCTGATACTCAACGATTTCGGTCATACCATGAGAATGCTTGATGGCAAGCGAAAAATGCAGTCGTTTGGAGTGGACAAGTAGGATGTTAAGGGGAAACGCAAATCAGGTACATTTCGGAAGAAGGAAGATATATTGAATCGATGAGAACCTAACTGCAAGAAAGCACCTGATAAGCTCTCCACACAGGATTCTCTGCATCAGGCCTGTTGAATTGTTCGCTGGCCATGTGGAATAGCTGGGTAAAGCCACTGCTGGAAAGGAGGAGCACGCATGATATGGCAAATACAAGTAGTACCCATGCGGCCTGCATAACGAGTTTATATATCTGGAAGATCAGCAGGGGCAAACATTGCCAATTTGCAAAGTTTCTCCCCGATGCTCTACAAAGTGAGCATAAGTCTCCCAAAGATTTGAGGACACCAAGGATTACGAGTTTAAATTGAGGTTTACATCCAGTGATGTACTGAATTGCTAAATTGAACCCCACTTGAGGCTTATTGCAAATTACTACTATACCTTGCTGGAGACAGACTGACGACTTCTCCTATGAGGTTTGGAGTTTAGAATAGAAGGATGCTCGGAAACTCACAATTAGAAGGTAGTTCATGAAGACACTGCGTCGGAAGGAGGAACCAAATGTGAAGGCAAATGCGGTTGTGATGAATTGAAGGTACAATGTGAAGAAAATAACGTTTGACTCCCAGTTGTCTCCCAGTGTCCACCATGAAGCACCAACCGAGTACCTTCACCAACTCAAACACGGCAGATAAAAAGATACAAAAAGCAGCCGATATCTCATAAGTGAGACAACAAACAACTTTAAAAAACGCCTCATGTAAATACATTAAAAGTTGGTTGTTCCTCCTATCGTACTGGAAGCATTTTAAGTCCGTTTGAAGTGTACATTGTAAGTTTGATAACTTACTTTGCTGGCCACTGGACATAGCCCTGGAGATTTGTCATGTAGATAAGAGCAATTATCAAGAAGATAACGTTTATGGACCATATACCCATGATCGAGGCCACATTTATTGGACTTAGCAAAGACGACGTGGGTCGTTCCTGTGACACGGTACATGCAAACTTTGATGTAACAACCGAGAGTTGATACTTTTATTTAGTCATCAAGTTAATAGCTATCCAAGATGAAACGTGAGAGGTAATGCATCCAAGTTTGCATAGATACTTGAGCTGTGGTAATTTTCACTTCCCAAGCTGGATAAATGATTCAAAGCTAGGAAGATTTGAATTATAGCTATGAAGCTATAATTCAAATCCTCATTGAGCGGATCTTCCAGTAAGTGCCTAGAAATCTTCACACGCAAACTGCCACAACTCTGCAAATATGCAAGTAGTACCAACCTCACTCAGTTTAACAGCTGGATGACTCAGAGTCATTGCATAGCCGAGACTTATCACCGCCACGCCGTCTATTATGAGGTAGTCCATCTGACAAGCAATCACACCATACCTGCACAAGCATCCTCCTATTCATAGTCCTTTCCAATCCTTAGCCCTCCTTGCCTTCTTCATGACTTGTTTGTGTTTTTTAACGCAGGTATTAGATCTTCTTCTTCATCACTAAGAAAAGCATCCAAAAGGCCGTAAGGGATTTAAAAACTTCGACCTCTAGCTCGAATTTGCAGCAGCTAATCATCAGAACTGAACAACTAATCAGCAAACCAGGTGATTTAAATTGAAAAAGCGATTCGTCATAGTTACCAGTTACACGCAAGCTTGAAGACTGAGAACGTCAATCCATACATAATGAGGAATTTGTAGCAAGCAAAGGAGGTGTGAAGGGCTCCCCGACCTTCCCGCAAAAGGTCTACAACGGATGAAACCTGGACGTTACTCAAAGAGTTCAGATGTTCATTGTTTTAGAATCTTGAAGCAAAAGCGAGACTAGTCAAGCTTGGGCCAAAGTGCCACAATTCTCGCCTCAAATATGACTACAAATTACACAACCTGTGAAGCGTGGACATGGACACCAAACGACGCAAGGAGTTGCTTGGCTCACGGATTGGGTTTCGGAGGTGAAAGGTGAAACAACCGATGCTTCGGCCTTGCTTAAAGCAAGGCCAGCATGCGCTGATCGTAGTGCTCCACAGTCATTACCACCATCTCCACACATGCCAACTACTAACCCCCGATCTCGATGCATGCTCACTATATTGACCTGGAAAGTGTTTACTGAAAGTAAGCAATCCTTGTAGCAGACAACGAAGTACAAACAAAAAAGAAACCTGGTGGTGGTGATTCACATGTCACCGTGAGGTAAGAATGAATGAACTCGTTCCCTGCAGAAAGATAAAATTTATTTCACCTTATCTTCGGGAGTAAATCGAGCGTATATACGCGTGTAAAATAGAAGTTTGATCATAATCTCGGACTGACGAAGCGCGTTGAAAGTTTTTCCAGTGACTGCCAGCTCTACAAGACCGTGTTGAAGACCTTTCTGATGCACTCTCAGCAGTTCCTCTGTGCTCAACGGCGTCTTGTCGCCATCTTTATCTTCACCCATATTTGACCAGGTTATTCTGATAGCGCATCCAGCAACAACCTGGAGTTACTGATGTAGTTTAACACGTCCAAAACTACTCGGCGCAACAAATCGCTGCCTAGAAAGGCTTAGAGGTGCATAAAAGCAATTGATTTCAACATGGAGTGAATGACTAACCTGTCATCTAGCTGATCCATGTCACCCAACAGCACTGGAATGTGTTGCGCTATCATTCCACAACGCTTAGCAATATAATATCCAGTTTGGGCGTTGTCTCCAGTTACCATCAACGTACGTACCTGTGATTACAACCATCATACATGTGAGATTAGAAGGTATTCAGGTCTTAACCACCGCGAGTGTTTCAACTCATCAGTGTTTACCTGGCCAGCTTTCAGTGCCTCAATGGCCGTTTTAGTATCTCCTTTTAGC
Organism: Lunularia cruciata; assembly: GCA_948567375.1. Lineage (NCBI taxonomy): Eukaryota > Viridiplantae > Streptophyta > Marchantiopsida > Lunulariales > Lunulariaceae > Lunularia > Lunularia cruciata. The sequence goes on along the minus strand of OX419762.1, from coordinate 27,473,661 downwards.
TCATTTCGAAACATGAGCAGCGCCACAAAAGAGAGGCCACTTTCCACCTGCTCTCTTGACATTGAAAGGACCTCGTCCCGACTGGATGGCTTTCCAATGTTCCTGAACACGAGTATGGAAGCAGATGCAAACACTGAAACCATGAGAAGACATGTGATGAAAAGACGTAGCAACTATATAAAAGTTCCGAGAACGAACGAAAAAGCTCGATGGTGTTTGACCACTGTGATGCCTCCAAATTTAAGCGTAGATTGCAGCGGAAAATATCTCTTCCCTACTCAGCAGATAACATTATTTCCCCTGTCTACAAAACCCATGATATTTTGTTTGGGTATAGTGTAAGTCATTTTTGGATCCAGATTTTTCACCGTCGGCAAGAGCATCAAAACAAGAACAAGGCAAGAAAGGAAGCTATTGCGAGAAAGAGGGGACCTGTAGCTCAGGCCCAGTGTATAGCAACCGTCAAGAGCATGCCCTCTTGAAACGTGAAGGTAATCATCAGGAAGGGTCGCTGGGTCACTTATATCTCCTATTCTCTCAAATGAGCCCTGGTGCAGACATGAAACCACCTGTATGAACCTAGAATAGCGTGCATCTTCATAATCATTTTCAGCTTGTAAAGAATACCGGCAATACAAAGTTGCCTTCATTACCTTGCAGTAAATATGACACACCCCTTCAGAATCTTCGACGATGACACTCATAGTGGCTCGACCGTGATCAAATTCGTTTCTCTTTAGTATTTTCAGCTTTTCTTTCCCTTTGCATACCACTGGATGGTCATTTTGATTCTCAATCAGATCCCAACCGCTTGCTGAGAACATTCTTACCTGTATAGTACGATTAGTCCATAGTTCCTTTCACACTTGAAAATCCAACATCATAAACAGTATGGAAAACAACAAGGGAAATCAATGTATCAACCAATAAGCAGGTCGTAGGAGGATAAGTGTTTCAAGCAGGTGTCTCCTAATGTCTGCACTACTATGTGTTTCAGACGAGTTTTGACTGCATAAAATATAAGAGCAAGAATCATATGCGTTGTAGTCGTTTATCTTGGGAAGAGGAGATTCTGTACCTCGACTTCATTGCCCACAAACTGGTCGCCGAAGCGAGAAATAGCATGGCAGGTTGCCAGACCGCGCAGTGTCAACATATTTATGTCCTTGGAGTTTCGGTGAGTGTAAATCTGGTGGCTGAAAACAGGACGGTCTTCAAGAATCGAACTGCCTTGAACTCCTATGAAGTCCAGTCCATTTTTGGTGAGAGTCCCTGTTTTATCAAAGCAGAAGACACGTATTTTCCCAGCAATCGCTATTCGCTTAGGATTGAGACAATGCACTCCCAATCTCTGTATCACAAGACAAGCATAAGAACTTGAAAGTTGTGACGCTCCGAATCAAGATCCAAATCAGAGTACAATACAGTACAGACTTTGCAAGCACAAGATAGTCTAGTATGCCTCTACTTTGTTATCTTTTCTGATAAGACTTCTGGTTTTCTATACCCATATTTCATGTGGACAGAACTCACACAAAAATCCACAAACCTTCAGCCGTTCCACTGCATGAAGCTGGCCGACCTCCAGGGCAACGGGAAGCAGTGGTGATACTGTTTGACTTATGATTGCAGAGCAGTAAGCGAACTTGGTGATCCATATGCTTTGTTGACCGTTGTGATTCTGTACAGGTTTGGCGAGTAGGTCTATTTGCATGAGAGCGGAACGGAAATACGCTTCTAAGCTCCAACTTACTATGTTGTAGAAACTGAGATATTCTTTCTGCGATGCATTCAAGCTCCCATTTCCTCCGGTCGTCAGAATCTACTCTAAAACACCTGGGGGCACCAAAGTTGACTCACCTGAAATATGAGAGAAACGACAAAGCACACCATGGCGTAGCACAAAAGGGCAAGAACAATAATTGGCAGCTCCTCGTCATACTTGAACACCATGCGCTCGGGGTATAAAATGGTAGATAGTAATGCCCCTTTGGACGTACTCATCCCTAGAAACCATGGCAGAATGAGTCGTTCATTTGGAAGCTCATCGGTTGACCACAACTCGAAATGAAGCAATTACTACATCAACTAAAATCGTAGTCAGACAAGGCAGGGATGAAGTTCATGTAGGAAAACGAGCAGAATGAATCTATTGACTGAAAGAACCCCTAAGTCGGGATTATAAAGATACAGAGCACACATCGAGAGGATTGAAGGCTGTGCTAAGAGGTTGACTCGTAGACACTAACCAGCGCCTATCTTTTAACAGGTCTTAACTAGCACTTACATGAAAAATCTTGTAACTGTTATGTTATGATAGTTACAAGACTCTAACAAATGTAGGTTAATATGTTTCCAGCACGACACACTAGTTATGTACAAATGAGATCATTATCATCCTAGTATAACACCCACCTTAATGAACATTTTGTACAGATCTACTATCCATAACTCCTAATGCATGATTGAACTTTTCATGAAAAACCCTAGTTAAACCCTTCGTGAATATATCAGCAATATTGTCATTGCTGTTAACACGAGAAACAGAGATCTGTTTTTTTCTCAACTTTTTCTCTGATAAAAATAAAATCTAATATCTATGTGCTTAATCCTCTTATGCTGCTTTGTTGGTGTCAACTCTTTCTCTGATAAAATGAAATCTAATATCTATGTACTTAGTCTTCTTATGCTGCTTTGTTGGTGTGACAAAGTCTATTCCACTGTTGCTGTCTGCTGTGAAAAATCAGGAAAACCATGATTCGTTCAAATCAAGTTCTTGGACTGAATTTGGACCAGGTTTGTGGATAGAATTCTGTCCCCGAAAACCTCCTTGAGAATTGGGGTTCCCTTTCCCCTTGCCTGTGCCTTTGTTTCTGGCCGAAGATGTGAAGCCCTGGGTAACTGCTAGAGCAATTGTTTGCTCCACAAGTCGTGCTTTCATTTCACCTTGCTTGTGCCCTTGTTTATGGCAGAAAATGTGAAACCCTGGGTAATTGCTAGAGCAATCGTTTGCTCCACAAGAGCTTCATGTTTCATGCTAATTTCCTTGAAGAAGAAGAGCAGTAACATCAGAAAGATTCAAGGTTTTCTGGCTTCGTAGTGACTGCAGAAAATTCTTGTAACTAGGAGGCATAGATCTCATCAAGTGGAGCTTTGCTTGCTGATCATTAATCGGGCTATTCACAGTGTAGCGGGCAGATACATTATAGTGACATCATCTGTGCCTTCATACATGGTGGTCAAAGTGAAGCTTAGTTTGCTGATCATTAATCGGGTTAAGCAAGCCAAGCTCCACTTAGCTTGCTGATCATTCGGGCTATTCACAGCTGCTAATTGGGTAAGTAGACCACGAAAGGTTGCTATGTGTTTAGCAACACTGGCACCTTCTCGCATCTTCATTGTTCTTAGTGTATCGAGTAGTTACATTATAGTGACATCATCTATGTCTTCATACATGGTGGTCAAATCTTTCCAAGCCTCACTTGCCAATGTATGTTGGCTTATAGCACTAGCGTACTCAGGAGCCATTGCTGAAATACTGGTTTCTAGAGCAACATTATTTTTGTGCTCCCAATCAGATAGATCGACTGCTGAAGTCAGACCATCAACGATGGAGAAGACTACTTTCAACTTGAGAGAGAGCCAGTGCTTCCAGGAATGGAAGAAGTCTCCGTTGAACTTCACGAAAGTAGTATCAAATCGAATGAAAGAAACAGCCGAAGCAGCAGGAACGGTAGCAGGAGCCGCAGCAAGAACAGCAGCACTTGGACGAGCAGTAGCAGACACGATGAGCTTCTGGTATAGGAAGTGAACACTGAGGCTTCAAGAAAGTCGAAAGACTTTATTAAAGAGGATATTAGAGAAACGCTCTCTCACAATCCAGAGAAAAGAGAACAACTCTCTTCAGAGGATCAACAAGTATTTCTTGCTACCCAGATACACTGATTTGTAATAAGGTCAGCTCTCTCAGAATTTCGAAAATGGTTACTAAGGCGTCCCCTAGCAGCTAGTGAGGAATTCTAAGATCTTACGCTCTGATACCATGTAGGAAAACGAGCAGAATGAATCGATTGATTGAAAGAACCCCTAAGTCGGGATTATAAAGATACAGAGCACACATCGAGAGGATTGAAGGCTGTGCTAACAGGTTGACACATAGACACCAACCAGCACCTATCTTTTAAGAGGTCTTAACTAGCGCTTACATAACAGATCTTGTAGCGGTTATGTTATGATAGTTACAAGACTCTAACAGAGGTATGTTAATATGCTTCCAGCATCATATACTAGTTATGTACAAATGAGATCATTATCATGCTAGTCTAACAGTTCAATCCAGGACCAACTACTCAGCTGATAAGAAGGTATAATTACCAGTTGCACTGACGACCCCAAGCACCTCGTCGGATGACCCGGTCCCAGCCTGGAGAACAGTTGCCCCTGCAAACAGTGTATGTCGAGAGCCACGACTCCGAGGGTCGTAATCCTCCTGAGCATCGGTCGCAGCATACTTTTGTACCGGCATTGACTCCCCCGTTAAGTTACTCTCATCACAGATACAAAATCCTGCAGGTCATTGAAGGAATGTGCTTTATTATCATATATCAAGAATCTACGTGTGTCAGTGAATGTTCTTCTAGTTTTACAGTCTAGTCTTCTGAAACTGATGAAGCTGAAATAGAGCGTCTTCAAGTGTCGGGCTTCAGCTGATCAAAATTTAACTTGAATCAGGTCATTTTGCACAGAATGCAAGATAGCCTTGAGGTTGTGATTTGGATCACCAAGAGTACAGACAGAGGGAAATGGATCACCAAGAGTACAGGCAGAGGGAACCAAGTACACCCAACAATGTGTGCCTTCAACCCCGTGTCCAGAGAACTCTTGACCTAGGAGCTTTACTTAAGACATTGTTTTAAAGAACGATTCTCAGTTAATCTCTGAGGGTTGAAGTAAGAAGACTCTGGTCTCACCTTGAATAAGAACAGTATCACAAGGAAGTAACCAATTACTCTTGATATTCACAACATCTCCGGGAACCATATCTCGAGATTCAATATTTCCCCATCTGCCGCTCCGCAGTACATTTGCCTCAGTTTTATACTCATTTAGCTGCACACAAATTCCGTGGGATTGAGTCGATGTGGGAAGATCTTCCTACAGTGCGATCTAATCATGGCCTGCGGTTTCGCGAATGGAAGAGCTTATCGGTTACCTTGGCAATTGCTAGTTGAGATTTTCGGCGCGTGAAGATTGTGACGCAGGCACTGAGTAGTACAACGCCGATCAGGATCAGTGCCACAAAGAGGTATGCAAGCCACAGATAATTCAGGTACATGATAGTTTGATACGCGTGGAACAGAGTGAACACTTCATCGTAGACTGTGAACCAAAATAGTTCAGCTTTGAAAGGTATCTCGTTGTGTCCCAGTTCCTCCAGTCTTGATTCAGCTACTTTTTGTGACAGTCCGCCTGAACTCTGCGGAGGCCCAACTATACCAGTTATTATGTCTTTGTAATGGGACTCAACACAGGTTTTCTCGTATTAAATGTTGAGCGAGAATCCCTTATTCAATAAGCTGATTGCTTCCTATATCCCGAGAAAACCGGCCCTCGGCCACCTATAGTCTCAAATTGGTGAGCTGATTGTACAAGAATCTCATTAATGACAAGGGAAGAAAGACTTAACTGACATCGGACAACCCTCACCTCAAGAAAAGCTGCGTACTTGTTGCCAACTTCAAAATTTGATTGGTAGAGAGAGTCACCATCAAACAAGAAGCGCTGGCCTTGAAAGATCACAAAACGGGTGTTGTTGCCTGTGTGCAAAATTGGCAGAGTGTCTGAATGGCCTTTACGTTCGTGTGAGACCACCATATTCTTGCGACATTCACAACAAACCACTCATCAGAGGAGAAGTGCCAAAGCATACAAACAAATACAAACATCGGACCTTGCACACTTATCCATAATCTCTATCTGAACTTCATTCCCTCTTGTATTCAAGAATTAATCTACGGTGGTATCTAATCCTCATCAGTCAACGAGATACTGGTGATAGCTGAAACTTTTCAGCTATCACCAGTATGTGGGGTTCAAGCCTGAGATTGATTACTCCACTAATCTACCTTGATTTTGCGAGCTTGACGAATGATGTAAGACACATCAGTGCAAAGAATCTCCTGTTGATGGGCCGCCCAAACGTGGACCACACTGGCCTGCGACAAACTGCAGGGAGTTCGAAACCAGTTGTGGATTTGTTCGCGGTTCAGCATCCAAAAGAAATACCATATCCCCATCAGCCACCACAGGGTGAAGTAAACCTGTTTCATTTGCCATCCAAGCTCATCAATCCAATCTAGCTTTGGCCCCAGAAGCAACTCGAACCTCTTCTGATTATTAGTTCCAGTCTCTCGAAATGGCATATTTCGAAGTGTTTCGTGCTTATTCAGTAAGCCTATGGCTGAGGATTTCAGTATTCTGACAAGTCAAATTGTGGACAACTGTCTGTCAATTGGTTTAGCCCATCTCTTGTTTGAGAGTAGATAGTAAAATGTCTGCAGTTCAGACACCCAGTGATGTCTTTTACCGACAGAGATAGCTAGAATTTCTTCCGAAGAGGGCTGAGAAAAGTATACATACCGTGCCATTAAACGCATATGTTCCGAAGATGAAGTAGTTGCCATAAAAGCAAAAATTATCAATACCCCTCAATTGACATTCGTTGTAAGTATCCACCAAAAGAACCATCCACAGAGCAATCCAGTGAAACGAAGTCACGAGGGCCAAGTACCAGCAGTACTCCCCGAACACAGTCCGTTTATATCCCGTGAAACGAATCTGCTTCTGGTCCTCCAGTGGCAGCCGAACCTCCTCTCCTTGCTCGCTCTTCGATGTGAACTCTTCTTTCTTAATTTTTGGGGCTCCAGGTTTGGTCTGTGTTACTATGAAGGGCTCTACTGGACGGTGTTTGAGCCGCCTACTTTTATAGATGAAAAAAATTGAGAACGAGAGGAGATTTAACCCCCAATAAGCATAGACAACAACCAACCCGGCATCACGAGCACTGTTGATTCGGACCTTGCAACTCGGGTCGGCTTCGGTTCCACATATTGGTGGCCCTGTAGGGTACTGCGGCATTTTGTAGAGAGGATGCCAACGATCTTTCCTCCCAAAAATCCTGCACCGTGGAGCAAAAATGCTCGATTATATGAGATGTCTCCCGTGTTGAGCGTTCAGAGTGCTTAGTGCACAAACAGATTCTGGTCTTTGGTTTACAAGTGCGCTATATTTTTGCGAGCTCATCCAGATATTGACATACGGTACAAATCCACTGCTATATGTAAATTCGATCCGGTGTGTAGAAACCAGGAAAAGGGAGTCACGCAAAATTGGTGTGCTGCAGCCTTGCTCAATGGGTAGACTCTGAGATTCTAAGACTAGCTAGTACTCTAACGGTCCCCGTGTCGAATTTGTGGAAGATAAAAGCGTCAATCCGTTATTCAGAGTCCATATGGAGGGTCATTCTACAGCGAACTGGTACTGTACTTCACACTCAACCAGGATCCCACAAGAAGGACGTTTCTAACTCGAACGTACCGAGCTTCACGTTGACGCAAGCTCCATTGGTTCTCAGACCGAGTGTGGGATGTGTAAGATCAGAACTAAATTTCAGCCAACATCTGGTCAATCTTTCTGCATGAGAGAAGATACGCAAGTTCTGATGACTTCTCAATCGTTCCATTCAATATAAACTTTTTCAATGTCACACTCGGAGACTGAACTTATTCAACAGGTGGCTCGCTAGCTAGCTTAGCCTAGCTCTGTGAAGTTTTATCTCAAAAGCCCATCCGCAATGTCCTGAATCAAGGAGAGCGAACTAAACAAAGAGCAATTCAGAGAAACAAAAAACAAAAACCAAAAACCAATCTCCGGTGCAGATTTGAAGTTGGAGTCTGGAAAAGCGTGGGAGTTCTGCATCTCATGCTACATCATTGGCAGGAGAAAGTAATAGCTTCTTCAAGTACCAGCCCCCAAATCTCGTCTTCTACACATTAGTTGAAGAAACAAGAACAACGGATCGGCCAAACCAAACAGGAAAGTACCTGCAGTTCACTTGGTGAAGTATCCTCACGAAGCGCTTCGTGTACTATACTTCGTGGAACGGCATGAAGGAACTTCCTCACAGCGACGAGTCTACCCACTGTACCTCAGACACCTGGTCTTGAAGGTCCCCCGTCAAACTTTCTCAGACGAGCAGCACCATAGTATCGTCACTGCCAATAACCAGCTCTCTATCTCATCGTCACTCACGTGACAAACCACAAATCATAGGATCCTTTACCGCAAGAGCAAATAAGCAAATCGTCTCGTTCATGGCCAATTGTTCATAAACCCCGCTTCCGGCGAAGTCAGAGCGCTCACGAATTTGGTGAGGTGATATCGGAAACATCAGGAGGTCAAAGATAACTTGTTACAGTAATACAGCTCTTTGTGTACTTTATTCAACGATTGGAGAGGAGAAAGGAGAGACTAAGAGGTAAAACACTTGGATTGTTCAGTTGACGAGAAGTTGGACCCTGGTCCTAGAGTTAAAAAAGACGTACAAAAAGAACTTTTAGGAAAGCAGATGGGGCTGACACACAGCATCCTAAGGCTAAGTTGCCGCAACAACAGGTGGGTTGGTCCTGGACTGTTCCACCCCGGTTGCGTCCACACCTTGATCAGCTGCTCGGACAAGACATCTGCATGTCACCACCATAAACGGCCGCGATAATGATATGCTGGGAATCAATGATTGTTCGGGGGGAATTAACCGGAAGAGTCGATCAGGGAAGAATCACGGGATGCACAGTACTTTCTTGCTAGCTGAAGAGAGGGATTTGTTTCAGCGTCATCGGCATCGTGAGTTGGGGTACGTTGGTTAAGTACTGTGCGCTTTTCAGCATGGAAGGCGTAACTAACTAGTGTTGTCCAGATCCACCACTGCGACAGTCAACTTAATCGTTTTTTGCCGTCGTCCAAATGCAACAATCAAACCGACAGAGTAATGAACGGATGTGACCCTGTCATTCACTTCTTGGTCAGAACGAGTTCTTATTTCGTGATCACTTCCAGAAGGAGTGTTTTGAGCTTGTTTGCCATGAAAATTGCTACCTTTTCTCTTCTTTCTTGTCATGGTCCATTGCAAACAAGTTGATTTCGATATTTACATTGATCCAAGTTCATGATAAAACTGTATGAAGACATTTCGTTGTACAGCGGTGTCAGAATAAGCTGTGAATCCCGATGTGCATCGATTGTCCCATATGTATTGTGAATCTCCAGCATAGTTGACTCAGAACTAAGCAGATATAAATCAGATTCTCCCAGCAAATCCCAGGGTATCTCCCGCAAAAAGCATTCTAGCCAAGAAAGTGTCCTCCTACACATTTGGATCTGCGCACCCGTAATTTGATGACCTCTCAGCAATTCATGACCCGAATGCTGCAACACCTACTTGTGTCGGGTAATTTACTCTTCCCCAGGATCCATGATGAGATGCTTGTTGTTCTGTTTCAGGCCTTGCTTGGCCCTTGCCGACCCAAATTCTAACGCAAGTGCTGATAAATTGACGCACGACGACAACCAATCGAACACTGAATGTAAAGTGACTGGTAAACTTACCGCCACGTGGCGGTTTCGCCGGGGTTAGAGCAGTACCCTAACGTGGTGCATTAAATTTTACCGGAATCAATGTTCGCATCGGTTAATATACAAATCGGGAAAATTATTAGTTTAATTCAATTTTAATTACTGCTTTATTTCAAATTATTGTACATGAAACTATAATATGTGCAATCTTTGCACTTCTAGCTGAATTCTTGAATTTGAAACTTCTGATTTATATCATAATTATCGGAGTATCTGGTTTGGCTTTTCTAAGGAATTAGGATGTGTACCCAGCCAATGATAACATGTTTAAGTAAGAACATTTCATATTTTGTAGTAATTTGTACAAGTAGAAAATTAAATGGATCTAGAATTCAAATGTACTAACAAGTGAAAGTTTTCTGCTCATATTGAGGAAGTCAAATGTTTCTACGATATGAGCAATAAACCAAAGAGCCAAAGATATGAGCTCAATAATTTTGCTTCTCACAAAAGATATATAGAATAAAATTCTAAAAATAATATATTATTATAAAACTTATGATTCAAATTGAATTGCGAGTGAAATAAAAACAAAATCATCTTCAATAAAAATGGGAAAACGAAGTTCACGTGATACTTTGCAACTATCACAACATACTTATATATTGAAAGCTAAAAATATAATACTGTTCTTTAGAATATATATATTTCAATTTGACTATTTTATGTCCTATATTGAAAGTTACAAAAATACCTTTTCTCATGATATTAATTTAATAATATTTAATAATTATAGGAATATTCTGATATTAAGTATAAAAACGTATTTTCTACTATCAATTTTATTTCAACTTCTATATAAGATTTTAACCATTAAAATCTTGTATAATATTCCTGGTTCTGTAAAAAAATTTATTATATCTTGATTGTGAGTAAAGCTTTCAAATAATATTTTATAGTAAAAGAGTTGAAATCATGATGATGTTGAATTTTGTGCGATTATGAATTATTCGTCACAAACATCCAAGTACTCTATCATCAAGTTGAAAGTTTACATTCAACTCTCAATTTGAGAAATCTAAAATCAATACAGTTAGTTTCATGTTCCATCTAAATTGAATTAAATTATAAGAGATCCAAGTCATCATAAAGAGACACACAAGTTTATAAATATGCAAGAAAAAAATTGAAAATTTTATAATTTTTTCTCCATCTTAATTAGTAATAAACTTCATTACTTAGATAAGGAGCAAAAACTAAAAGAATATATCTATTAAATGTAAGATATAGCTCAGAAGGAACTATTTCCATTGTACATACTTTGCAAATAAATTATGAGTGTATTTACCAAGAAGCTCATTAGATTTATTTTTAAATATTAAAGAATAAATATAAAATATATGTTTCTTTCCTTTTCCAAATTTATAATTCTTAGGACAATGAATTCTTTAATTTAAATCCATTTTATAACGTTACATGAATTATTTGATCATATATATTTTTGGATTTCAAGTTTGAATTCTTTTAGTTTAAATCCATTTGATAACCTTACATGAGTTATCTGAAATTCTTATTTTTGGATTTCCATTTTGTATTATATCCACAAAGATCAAAATCGTAGATTTTTTATACTAAGTTATTTCAAAAGTTGTCTTAAATCCATCACTAGCTCTACTGCTATTACTAGATTGAATCTTTAGTGAGTGCATTCGTTGAGTCATTAATATTAATGGAGTCCATTTTTGGTAGATAAAATTTTATTTTCAAGATGTATTTAAGTATTATTATATCTAATGTATTTGTATGTGTGATATCCTTGCAACTTCAAAAGATATATCATTGAATGACTAGGTATGTGAGCAAGTTCTCCGTTCATTCCAAGATAATAATCAAGAATATATTACCCCTATAATCCTAGGAATGGAGTGATAGCAATCAATGCACAATTACTCTCATGGTCCTAGGTAAAATGTGGAACATTAAGACCGAGGTTAGTAACATGCTTACAAAAGGCATATTTTGTACTTCTTTTGATTCCCTGTAAGAAGAAATACTCCTGCCTCTCTTCTTCAATGATAACATATGTGTTACCGAGAAGACTTGGATTAGTTGTAGGTAGCCATTTAACTAAGAGAAAATTTCAAAGTCCTTTTGTAATTGGTTTCTTTGATTTTCAATTGATGACTTCTTAATAAGATTGTGGCCATGAATTCCTTATTCAAATTATGCTAATTCATTATATGTTCAATTTTAGCTGGAAGTATTCTCCCCAAATTCTCAAGGTCTTTTGAATACTTTTCAATCTTTCTCATCGAGGTTGAAAGTTTTTTCAATTAGCTGGTAAAATATCCTTAAGAGTAAATCAATAAAGCAACCAAGCAAGAAGACAAAATATTGTAAACATAAATTATTCATTTTAGAATACAATAGCTATGAGATAACTTTTGAGTATCACACATATACGATCCACTGCTTACAATTCTGTTTACTATCTAAGCTAGTTGTCCATTGATTATATTTATATCAAGAATATATTGATATCCAACACAAGATAATCAAACAGATCATTTAGTTGTTTGTTTATTTCTGTGAATGCAGATTTTTGTTTATTAATTTATATTATAGAGATAATGGTAGAGAAAAAAAAAATTTACTTCTCATAATCGCTATAATTTACTATTAGAAAATAAAAAAACTAATGATCCTAGAAAAATTCTATAATATTTTATTTTATTAAAACATTAGAATATTTTCATAAAATGTATGATATTTTACTCCACTTTTTATATATCAACTGTAACTAAAAAATTAGATACTAACTCGGCTCTTTTAGTAGTTATTTTACACTTGAACTCTTGGATATATGGATCTAATGCAGTTGGTTGTTTCTATATATCAGTTGTAATAAAAACTTAGGCACTATCTCAACTCTTTTAGTAGTTATTTTACCCTTGAAATCTTGGATAGATGAATCTAATGAAGTTGTTTATTATTATATGTGCATTGTGGAATCTGGACAGAGGAGGTGACATGCATGTAAAAGTAACTCTTGCTAAGGTTGTAAGAGTGGTAACAACCTGTCTAAAGAGCTAAAGCTAATGAGCTTTTCAAAACTTCAAAGGCTGCTTAGAAGAGTAATTTATGCATTTGATTTAATAACTGTACTTGCAATTCGTCCATAGCTTTAGAATAAGTAGCTCACCATCTCGGCCACAATTGGTTAAGCTAAGCATGTGAATAAAAGAACCATGAAGGATAATACCAAGATTCTATATATGCAGATGACAGAATGTTTTTTCTGGTAGATTGGAATAAAGGAAGAGATGGAAAAAAAAAATTGATCTAATGCTTCTGGAATAATTAGAACACTATCTAGTAATTATAACTGTTACTAGATAAACTCGAGACTTCAACTCTCATGCTTTAATGCTTTTGTTTATGAAATGCTGAGTTAAAATTTATCCCATAAATGACTTACAGGTTAGAGGTGAAATTTATTCACGAAAACTGCTGAGGTTGGCGGGTCTTTTAGAAACTCTGATTCCCAAAAGAGTATGAAAATAAATAGTACATGTACTGCATAGCACAAATTTTATCTGAATGAATGTAGTAAGGGCCACCACTAAAACTCTTCCTTTTGCATCACAAAGAATCTTTCATTTTGTTGAAATTGTCTTTCCCAAAACTACATTCTTGGAAGTTTCATATGATTATAAAATCTCAAACCTTAACAAACGACATTGCATTCTAAGTTCATGAAATTTATAATCAAAATCACACTTTTCTTATAATCTCAAGATTCTAGAGGTCGGCTATTCACACCAATTGAATGCAATATTCGTTTTCTAACCATCTGCAATGTAAAAATAATTTGTAATAATTAATTTTCACGATCATGAAGATAAATTAGTGTATATTTCATCCTTGGATTAAGTTCATATTTACTTTGATCCAGGGCATCATCACCGTCATCACCAAAAAAGAACGAGCTCCAAAATAAGCAGGCACTCTTAGATCTCCAATTGCAGTGCTAGTATTATCATAATCGTCCTCATCGTGATTACATACACGAGGGAGCCTGAATTAACTCCAAATAGTGGATCTTCTGGTGGTTAATTACTGGCTTTATTGAGCCTTCCTTACACCTAAAGGATATCATATTAAACAAAATACTTACATAATCTCTGAGTTCAATAGCTAATATACAAAGATATTTACATAATCTCTGTGTTCAATAGCTGCAAGTAAAGGGAAAGGTCAAATATCCTGTTGATTAGTATGTACATGTATTGACTCGTACTAAACCGTTCCTAATATTAAGACATTAGTTCTCTTACTAGCTATGTTAAGTTGGCATTAATCCGAAGTGGGTAAAATGTTTAGATCGTTAAGATCTTCATCATCAGCTTGATTTACTCTCACCATGCTCTCTGAAAGCAGACTGTACTGCCTTAGCTGTATCGTCAGTAAGAGAGCATAAAGAGCAATCTGAGTAATGACCTTGAGGTTCAAGTTGACACTCAGTTGATCCATTCTGATCTGCTCTGTGGGTACGATCCTTAGTATATTGGGTGAGTTATTACTCAACGAGGAAAGTGCCATCTCTCCTGCATCAACATTGGACTGCATGGATGTATTCAGAGTGAGTTGAAGTGGATAATTTGCTGCTGGCAGATCGGAGCTCTCATACTCAAACTTTCCTCCTCTTGACACAATACGTTCTGGGTCAAGACGCATTACGAACCTTCCATCCTCTTCCAAACGTCTTCTATGCTCGTGCCGACGTCCGGGTTCTCTCAGCTCGTACTTCTGAGCAAGATCTACTATTCGTGCAGTTCTAGCCCTACGTAGCTTTCTCCACCTTCGGAACTCCTTCGACCTTCGGTGTTCTTTGTGCCGGTACCACGTATTGCCAAATTCCAGTACGTGAGGTAGAACAATCATCACCAGATCAAAAGCAACACCTGCCACCTCCACCACTACCATAGTTTCCCAACTGCCGCTGCCACAACACAACCAAACGAAGAAACCACAGTGATCTAGGTGTGATATCGTCAGGAATACTTCTACCATCCACTAATGCGTAAGACATTCTAGACATTGCTGCCTGGAAACATAAGTTAGAGAGTTAATATGATCCGGAGAGAGCAATTTGAAACCAAAATTAGTCCTGTGAAGTGTCAATCAAGAGTTGCAACGAATGGAGTAGATGTCGGGAATCCTCACCTGCAAAGAATTAAAAGGTTCTTTGTACGAATCGATGAATCTGGGGTCAGTAAGAGAAAACTACCGTACTAGGTAGAAAAACAAAAGTTTCTTTGTCTGATGCACACGGGAGTTCAAATTCTGATACTTCCTGATCTTTGAGGTGTAAGAATCGTAACATGATGACAGCAGGTATGCCTGCAGCTAAACAGAAAGGTATGGAGAGAAGAACGAACAACTTAAATCTTCCACTATATTTTCCTAAGGACTCAGAAAAGCTCTCAAGAGACAGATTGCTTGGTCTTTGAATCACCGAGATAAGAAAACCTACACTGAATGAATTTCAAGCCTTGATCAGATCTTACAAAGCCTTGGATACAGCCTCTTATCATGGATCAGATGCACGCACCCAGCTAGCAGAACATTTGTGTTGAACTGTCTGCGGACATTCAGATGCATGTAACTTTAAAATACGTGCATATGAGTATCCGTCGTCCACGTCCAGACTCCATAATCCAGTAAGGCAGAAGCATAATCAAGCCATAATCGAGTCCTTGTACACTATAATACGTATAGTAATTCCATGCCTTCTCTGGGCACCTTCGCCTGAATTTGGACTTTGCTCCTATAAAACTGCAAGGTACCATTCTGCCTATCGATTGGTCCTGGCATTGAGGTAGTACTGGAATTGTTGTTTTTATTGATATGAAGTATACATGGACAGTGCAGAAGTTCCAGGAATTTCAGTCGAAAGTTCTATTATGACAGGTCTCGAGGACACACTACTGTAGTTTGAAGAACTCTGTTGTGAGGTTACTCAGTTACTGAACCAGAATCAAGTGACTTGTGTGTGTGGCTACCACTCAGATTTCTCCAAACTCAGATACTGTCCAGAGCGCTGATAATGACTTCTGATATACAAACGGAGATGCGATTTTCGTTCACAGAATTTGGCTAGTGCTCAAGTGGATGTTTGATGCAAGATCAACGAAGTAAAAGCAAGTGCACCCCGTTGATCCAATTGCCTTTTAAGTCACACCAAATGCTTCCAAAACATACACTGAACTTCAAGTCTTCAAGTATGTGCTACATGATTCAGGTATCGGTCCCTGATATTGCAGATAATACCTACGGAGAGGTCGTGGGAGTGCGAACCCGGATTCAACTTCATAATCAGTTAATCAGATACTTTGGTAGACCCTCTTGTTCCAAAGTACTTTTAGTTACCCTGTTATTGTCAAAATGATTTAATAAAAACGACATGTACGGTGGTTTAATTGCCTCCGCTTATGCTCAAATTTCCACGTAACCTACTACAGAAGGCATATTTAGCATCTGATAGAAGAATTTCGCGCAGGGAAAACCAGCCAAAGTCGGCATTTTGTGTTATATTATTGTCATAGTTATGAATCTGGACACAAGCTTTCTTCATGCAAATTTAGTAGAGAGGCAGAATATACTTCTTTCATAAGTGAGATCTAATTTATTCGTGATATATTTCCATATGGAGTACCTGAGCTCCAGCTCACAGAAAGGGTGCAGCTAGATCTCTCTGATCAATCTCAGCCTATAAGACATTTCTGTATAAATGCGGTGGCAGACTTCATGATGAAACCTAGATATTAATATATAATGTTAAATGTGAATTTTCCAGCAGAAACTTATTGCAATGTGGATCTTCCACAGAATATGGTCTTCCCACAACACCAGAAACACCAAGCTTGTATACTGGAAAGTGAACACTCATATACTAAGCAGATCAGTGCAGACTTGAAAAGCTCTACTTCCATATAGCTAAGCTGTTTCGAAGCTGTAGTAAGGAACTAGAACTTTGTTGTGATGTCCCGTCCTGGGACGCAGTCACTGGCAAGCACAAGAGTTGGAGGATTATCATATGGACGCGCCTGCTCTTTAATCTTTGAATATCCCTCCAGATCTTGATTCAGACTTGCGGCGGCTGCACGATTAGGAATGGACAAGAGTGCACCCGCAGCTTCCTGCAAATTCATAATTTTGGAGAATTAGTTACTCAAGCTAATGGATAGGCAATCCGAGTCGAAGATGCTAGCGTCAGCACCTTCCGAAGCTAGCGCTTATACAAATTTTAGAAAATGGATTGAATCAAAAGCAACTAAGAAGGAAACAGCGCTCGAAGTTCGGAGTGTTTGATGATAAAGATCATGGAAATTCGTACCAGAGTGCCTGGGTTTTGGCTGTTGAGTGCGGATAGGTAAAATGCTGTCTCGTTGCCAATATTGAGCTCGTAGTGTAGCAATCCACGGGGAAATACGATAATATCCCCCGGATACAGGACCTCTATCCGAGCTATTCCTGCGGTGACAGGACAGATGTATACTCGCGTATAAGAATATTACGGGTACATCAGCAATTATCAGATTCTAAGACTGAAAATATTGAACAGTTGAATAAATTAGTCACTTCCTGAGTAGAAGTCGAGCTAGTAGCTTTTATCTCACCAGAAGTGTCTACAAATCCAGCTTGCAGAGGACCTCCGTGCAGAAGCGATAGTATTTCAGTTGCCCGCGGATGGGTGTGTGGTTTATTCAAACCGCACGGTACCATCAAGAACTGCACAACAGTGAGACCTTGCATCCTGCATAACATTACGAACAGAAGAATAAGTATTGTGCATACGAATCGAATTACAACATTACAATGTACAAATAGTATATATGCAGATGAGAAAATTAGCTCATAGTTAGCAGGTAATATCCACGTACGTTATAGCAGGGAACGTTGCAGGGGACAATGCTGCACGTTGGCCCCCACTTCCTGATGACGTATCTCCATTTTCGAAGATATTTCTCAGTACAATAGACGTGACATTGGGGGAGAGATCCACAAGCGGATCAGGGTCCGCAGCCGAAACTCGCTGGAACCTCTCGTTAACGCAACATGCTAGGAGCAGTAAATTAAGGGCCACATTGAACCTCTTCATCTTTCCTTCCAACTGTTTCCTGCCTCGAAATTGATCAAAGTACAAAGTTTAACTGGTACCGATCCTCAAGAACAATGAGAATTAGATTTCTCGTTTCATGTACCGAAGAAACGATTGCACTAAGAGCAGTGGTGCTCTCAGCTGCTATAGATATGTACCGAATTAGCTGACCAGGTTGGCTTTTATACTGGATCAGCATCCTAATGAACGAACCCAGTCAATCCACTTTCCTCCCTTCAAGGCTGATCGATGACTCAGCTTCAAGACCGAGTACAACATCTGCTTCGGGTTTCAAGAGTGACGTGCATGAGAGCAAGTCAACAAACTCCCTTTACTCCTTCCGCGCGGTCTCTTCCACCCAAAAGGGTAATTAGCTTTCTGGGAACGTCGATGGTGGCTTAACGGGGGTCAAGGAACTGCTTAGTGCTTTTATTCTCAGTTACCCAAGGGCGTGGGTGTTAGTCGATACCCACGAGCTGCGGATGGAAACGGTGATGAAACATTTGCGATTTATTGACTGAAGGACAAACACAGCATCAAAAAAAGCAAGAACATACAAAACTTCTAAGAAAATTCTAAGTCTTTCCCAAAAACGTAGATTGAACATTACAAAAATCAAAAGTAAATTTTTGTGGGTTGTTTCATATTTAGTCGAGAAAACTTTTGGTGAAACTCTAAAAGCTACTTCTCCATGCGAAAAGCGATCTCTGGTTCTGGTGGGCCCAAAGCCGTACTTGTCGTATCTTTACGCTACTCTTGGCACCTCAAGGATTCAAAGAGGATTTTATCAAGCGGTTCAAGTCCGTTACTATCCAAGGGTTTTCCACCATACGTGAACAGTTTTGCAGTAAGTTAACTCCGGATTCTGGATTGGGAGATTGCAATTTTAACATTAACCGCAACCTTGCGGGTAGGGTAGGCATGAAGTTTAGCACCCCGAAGTTTGAAGAATGGTGCTGAAGGAAAAACCTCCACGAGCCCTCTCGCCTATAGTGAGAAAAGACGTGAAACTACTAAACAAACCCACAAAAGGTGATGTGTATTTCAAAGCCCGGGGCAAATAATTAGTTTTTGTTGGTATGTTGACGCCGAGCAGCTAACTAAGATCGAAGGTCGTGCCCTACACAAGATTAATAAACCCAAGTGCATGAGTAAAGTCAGACAAATAGAGCACGAGCGTCTTTCCACTTGAACGTGGTCAAAGATGGAGCACTTCCTGACCTTGTGAATGAAGTTACAATTTCCTCCTGTGGATTATGAACATGTATCATTTGCATGCATATCATGCAAGCGCCACGTGATCCTAGTAGACTCAACAAATTAGATTTCAGTGACGGCCAAAATTGCGGAAGGAGCAACAAATTTATGGTTATTCTCGTCCTGTGGACATTTGCCCATGCAGATTGGCAGAATGTCGCTACGCAACCACGAACAGAGTAATGTTTTATCTTTCTTCAGTTTTTTGCAGGATTATTAGCTTGTAGTGCTTTTTCTACCTCTCGTAGTGAGGATTAACTCGTCGTAGGATCAAAGCTCAAATCATAAGCGAGCAGATATATAGCTCGCCTTCAAAGACGCTCCTATGTTTTGACTCTGTCAATAAACTCATCGATGCAAATATGAGGATTATTGAGAATATCATTCGGAGACTATCTTGGGTACGCATGACGCAATGTGTCTGACACTGCGTGAGTGGACGCAATGGAGCTTCTCAGGAGTAGGACACTTGTATGCAAACAGTAAGCCCAGTAAGCATCTGTCACTCAGTGATAATCTTCTAGAAACGTTCATTTCATCCAATCAGACACTAAATTTAAGGGGACACAAAAATCTGATGATTGGTATTGATGATATCTTCAAAGGCGCACGATCTAGTGAGAATGGTGAAAGACGTTACAATTTCTTAATCAGCGCAAAGAGTGTAGCAATTTAGGAGTATGTGATTGGCCAGTGCACTGTCCATTTGTAAGCAAGTCATGTCAACATAGACTCGTGTGTGACTCCGGACCTGTTAACTCAGGAAATCTGGCATGCGGATCCGGAATCTTCTCTTCTGTATATAAAGTGCCAAGTTATGCAGCTTACGATAATTTGGCTTATGCAGAGGCAGATAGTCAGCGTAGCTTCAGCGTAGATAGTCACTTCAGACGTCCCAAGTTCTCACTTTCATCAATGATTCTCACCGTTTATAACGATCGTATTGTTGAGATTATGCAGCTCTTTTATTCCACATCACAAAATTGAGTAAGATATATTGATGTAGAATAAAAGAACTACATAATCCTCACCACTGCGGCGAATTGGCGAGGAACGTGGTATACTAGTACCACAGTGAGCCATGAGGTTTTACAAAGCTATAGTTTAAAGATATCAGCAGCAACGCAAATTCCTGGAGATTCTGTTGCGTGTGTAACGAAACAGAGAATCCGTAAACAAAGGAATGTACGGAAGGTACTTACAAGCGAGCAATTCTTTTATTATTAAACGGGAAGCTCAAAAAGACACTACGGCCCGAGAACGATCAGAGCCGGGCAGGAAGGCCAGCAATAGCAAAAGGAAACCGAACGAGGAGAGAAGAACCAGAGAAGCAAAGAAGGGAGCAGGGAGGATGATGATGGAACGATAAGGAAACAAGTTGGGGCGGGAAGGAACACGACAGAGAAGAGGAGGCCAAACGCCAAACGGAGGAAGAAGAGGTCAACGGCCCAACCCACGAGAGAGGAAGAGGGAAGGTAGTGGATTCGTATGCCGAGAAGATGTCTACGGTAGACAAGAACGACCACCGCGAAGGATGGGAAGACCCATCAAACCGCACAAGAATAAAACATAAGATGTGAAATGTCTTGTGTAGAGTGAGGCTAAGCCAGCCCCAACTAAGCCCCAGCTGCAGAGCAAGTGAACTGTTGCACTCAGACAGTGACAAACAAACGATATCCTGAACTTCTTTTCCTACTAGTGAATCCAGCGCGTACAGCGCTATCCGTACAGCGCTATCCAATATCATTCGGGATGCGAGTTAGAGCCGGTAGGTAGTTCTTAACGGTAAACCCACCTCACGTTTTCTGCTTATTCACCTCACTTCTTTTATGCAGTATCAGTAATCAATTGACGACCTGTGCTTCCAATGATTTTTGCTTGGTTGGGCAATTATGGGTATCCTTGCCATGATGGATTTTAGCAATCCTTCTCAATTGCGGTAGCAGGTAAGTGCGGGCACCTTCGCATTTCATTACAAGATTAAAGCCGAGTGTCGCAAAGGGTGACCGGCATGAGCTTGATGAACAGAAAAACTGAGGTGCGTTTACCTTTTCCCGTTAGTTAATATTAGTAAACAAAGCAATCTACAAAAGAACGGGCTCCTTGCGTTTCAGTTTCTCCACATACGCGTTCCTGCGTAAACACCGTGTTGACTCTAGTCTTATGCTGACTGTAATACTCGCTACAAGCGTTGACGATTGCCACAAAGATTCTATTGCTTTCCTTTTATTCTGATGCTTCCTCTTCTGAACGCTTTGGTGGTAGTCATAGATACTGCCCGTTTCCCTTCCCATTTGAAAGAGTCCAAGAAGACTCTAAAGAATATTACAAGACAAATAGGAAGCGACGTCAGAATTCGAACACATGCAGTGCAGACCCGGTTGGAAAGTAAAAGCAATGCGTGAGGTTTACTATATGTAACTTCTGGTAGGGGCATAGATCTTAATCAACCGCCCGTACACCTATGGAAACGATGAAATTTTGAATATGGGATGTTTTCATTGCTGAAGTGAATTGATTCGCTTTAGACAACACATGAACACTTAAAACCCAATCCGAACAATTGAACACTCGGAGCCCAATTCTTGAGTCTATTTTTTGAAAGAATTCCGCTTGTCTTTCATAACTTATCTCACTATTTGCATATACATTCTTTGAGCTCGACCTCTTACAACAACATACTATTTAGAGTTCTTATAAATCTCATCTGACTTCTTTGAAATCTCTGTCTTCTTTTTGCATGCGCCCTCATATATCTAGCAAGCACTTTCCCCTATGTAGACCTTTGTTGCTTCTCCTTTGTTAGACACTTTTCCATGTTGATCTTTGGTTGCTTCTTCGATGATCTTCCATGATACACATAATTCCTTGATGGTTCTATTTTATCCCCAAAAAATATTAATTCTCTATGGTATTCCACAATAGGAGCCACTCGTTGTACTACAGTACACTATTAGTTCCATGTTCTCGAATCTGATCACAAACAAGAAAGCCAGATCCTGAACCAGCATGGCAGGATTCCCATGATTACCGAAGCCAGCAAAGCTCAAAAAGCAGCTCCTCGATTTTAACTCAACTTAGATTAGGGTATAACTTATTAGGATTACTAGGTAATTAGGATTTTAACTTAGATTAGGGATCATACTAGTTTAACGGCTCCCGTACGTGAGAAAAGAGAGAGCCGTTACAGCTTTTATCTTGGTTTCTTTCATACTCCACAACAGATTGTAAAATTACATTTTTCATTTTTTCTATTAAAAATTGAGAAATTTAAAATAATGAATACTTTTAATTTCTCTGGTTTATCACCGGCAGTCTGTTTAGGGTTCCACTGTCGTCCTCGAGGTGCTTATTCATCAAGCAAGTTCAACGATGCTACCTTGTAAATATGAATTAAAATTTTCCATTTTATCAAATTTTTGAATATAAAAATACAAGATCTTGTCTGTAACGAGCTCGAGTTTGTGCCTACTTTTTCTTTTCTTTTTTAAGTCCAATGAATGGAATATATATGGAGAATTTCGAAGTTGCTGCTAACAAAGTAGGATTAATAAAGTAGGAATCATCAATCCACCGAACCATCCTCCAATGTATCTTACCAAGAATTAATTCAGAAGCACCATGACTTGGTGAAGGAAAAAATTTCAGAGTTGCAAATCCAGTAGCTACTTGAACTAAAAAACATGATCAAGTGTGTATTGGAAAAAACAAAATTTACGCTATAACTCTTTTCTGAAAAAAACCAACTTAAAATAAAATTGGTCGACAGAAACTTATCTTTTTACTAATACGTGCCCATTTTATGATTGAATAGAATTCCAAGTGCTAGAAAATATATGCATATGCGTGCTTTAACTGAAATCCACTGGTTTAGAGTTGAACTTCCGGTAGTCTCTCCCATTAACCACGTAGTCAATAAATTAAGATGATACATTTAGTCTCTAGTTTAAAGACCTTGGATTATGGCTTCTATTCAGGATATACACCTTGTTAGGTGTTTTATCCTGCTCAATTATCGTAATCAAACTCGACTAAGAGTGGGCGGATCCAGTGATCCGGTGCCCACGCTTTGACGGAAACTGTTCCGCGCTGAAACATAGAACGCTTGCTGTGCACGGCCCAATGCATCGACCTCTGGATTTGATGTGGCATGCAGATCCTGATCTAGACTTGTCTACTATGCAGTCCTCTAGGAGATTACATCTAGTCAACAGATTCAGATATGTTTGTTTAGGACGGCATCCACAAAGATCAGGGACCAGGCAAACTCGGCTGCTCAAGTAGTATCTGATGGACTACACAAGAATCCAAAAGAATATAGCGATTTGGATGATATACCCTGCGGACTTATCATAGAAAGTAAATGTCCCTCAAATGAGCGCTTCCTCTTGAATGATGGATGCTTCACTGTGTACCTCTAGCTTGATGGATCCTGCCTATGTACTTTTGAGGAAAGCACAGTACAGCAACCCACTGATTGCCTTCAGCCAAGCTAGATCTTTGCCTATTCCTGATCGAAACTGTAGACCTTGAGCTACCCTTGCTCCAACGTATCATCAACGTATCAGTCTGGAATTTTACACGGCTTCTTTCCATACAGAGAAAAATGCAACCATCTCAGAGTTGGAAAGAAACCGAGAAATAGGCTAGTATCCATTCAATGCATTCTCCATCAGAATGTACTGTTGCAGAGATTCCTAGTCAGTTTAAAGGTAATAAGTGGCTGTTGTAGGAGCTCGATGGACTGTCTCCCGCACTATGGACATTGGACATTGGACATCGCCTGTCAACACAGATAATAAGAAAGCGAAACTAGCTCAGAGTTCTCGAAGTCAGGAAATCGGAATCGGAATCGGACTCTAGGTTATCAGCAGCTTGTCACTAGACTAACTTCATCTGAGGGGTTTTCAAGCTGAAAGCTTGAGGTCGTAACGCTTAGCTAGGGCCTCTTACCAAATCGTCGAAGCATAGATGAGGTGTATGTTAGGGTGGTATCTATCACACATCTACGTTTCATCGCAAGAAAAGTGCACCACGATCGACTTTTCTTTGAACGTCAAGAACGGGACAAAATTAAATTTTGATGATCGTTGACGGATGTCAAAACGTGGGAACAACTAGTTAAGGTGCTCACTCCTTGCAGAAACAGTGTAGACAGTAAAGGCTGGACAAAGACATTTCAAATAGATTGAGATCATTAAAAGCTTTGAAAATTGTGAGGAAAAAGAGCTCGAGGAAGATTTACCAGGTATACTGCTCACTGACAGATAGCTAGCTTCTGAATATGTGGGAACTGCTGAAGTGGACCCTCGCATGTTGCAGAAAGCTCTTGTCAGTAATCTACATCCCAAATTTGAGTGTCATAATCCACACAGGTGGACCCTATGATGTTGAAAAAAGGCTAGTCTTCTCAGACATCCAGGCACAGATTTACAAGCAACTGCATTATTCGGATTATCATTGCGTGCACGCATACACTATCACATTATTGAACAAAGATTTGCCATCCCTTCACGTGCTTTATTTCAAACTCATAAATTATAGCACTATCTCTATATCAGAGACGGAGACAGCATCTCGAATTCCTATCTCTAGACCAGCCCAATCTGGTAGCCCAATGTAGCTACAGGTCTCCACGGACAAGCTTTACAAATTATCTGCTTGATGATGGCTCCCTTTGCTATTGAACGTTTAATTTGCTGAGTGTTTCTAAGCTACCTTCATCATGTTAACTCCGATATCTCTTCTAGGGGCGAGAATATAGGAATGTTCGAGTTAAAGATCACATGCGGACTCTAACACTGTCAATCGCCACTCTACTCGAAGCCGTGAGCGTAGTTTGGTGAGTTGGGAGTCCCGAGAGAAACGTCATAGTGATGAGTCTAACACGTGCTTACTTCATAATACACTCTGTTGAGAAAAGAATGAGGGAACTGAGTTGTGGTCATCAAGAATAAGTCAGAAAGGTGAGAGCTGCTTCTGCCATACGACACCGTTCCGGACCCATACTGCTGGGAATGTACGCATCGTTGATATCTAATGAATTCCAGCGATCCCCAACAGCACTTCGCCAGAACTGTGTTTGTTCAAAAAAAAATACGCTTTCTTGTTCTCGATTGTTTACATTGAAGGACGATGATGAGAACAACTAGATTGAATAGAGCCTCTAATTTCCGCTGTCTAGACAAAGACAAAGAGATTATAAGGCAAAGACGACCTCCACGGTCGTCTTTGCCTTATAATCTTATTTGTATTGTTCGTCTTCTTGTGTTCTTGTTTATCCTCCTCTGCACTAGACATATTCTTCATTCTTGTGAAAGTACGCAATGTGGTTAACCTGGAAGTAAGACATCATCGATCCTTCTTTCTCGCTTCTCTATCGACTTATACACATAGTGTATCAGTGTCAGTGGCAGGTAGTTACATTCAGCAATCGGGTTTGAATACAGAATGGATAATCTTATCTTTACAGAAAGAAGAAGCAGTTGAAGAGTATCAACCGGTGGACCAATCTGAGTCATAACAAGTGTTGTTACTCAACTGAAAGTCTTGTTTGTCATCGGTCATCTGAGTTTCTATATCGTTCCAGAGGGGGTTGGTAATGGTTCTCAGGTCTTTCTTCACTGATAAACCTAGACTGAGGTCGTCGTCCTTTCCGGCATCAGCTGCATGGTCATTTGAGGGATCCACTTTGAAGAAAGAAAACGACTGGTTTTTCTTGAGGAGAGAACAGATTCTTAAGTCCATCGGTTTGGCAAGTGCTTCTTGGGGTGGTGGTGACGCACCAAGCTGAAAAACTGGAGGGCTGTCCGGATCCATAGTCATGGCAGACCCAGGTCGAAAGCCCTTAGCTGGAGACGCTGGGCAAGATAATGGTGCTGCTCGCTTGCTTGCTACTTCTTCTCCACGAAGCCTAGCCTCTTTGAGTTCTGTACTTACCTGATCAAACATGAACAGAAATTCGCGCATTGTCTTGAATAGCTCGATCAATCGCTCCTCTTTCAAAGTCTCACCATAGTAGACAGCTAAATCTTTCAGTTTTGTCAGAGTTTTGTTGTAAAGATTGCGAAGGCCATTCACTTCTGATTCCGCCTTCTCATAAAATGGTGTCATAATCTGTAAGAGTTGGTCGTTGGGAGTAATCAGGTCTTCCTTTGGCACAGAAACTGGCAAAGAGTGAGCGACTTCTGCCTTGACAAGCTCCACACCAATTTCCAACTCCTTGAGGCCGGACTGCAACCGCTCTAGGCTTAAGTTCGCCCCTGTCTTGACTGATTTCAATTCTTCCGCAAGTTTTCCCACCTGGAGCATAATGTTTATTAGACATGAGGAACGAAAAGCATTTGTCAAAAGGTGGCACACTTCAAATTTCTGATAATACAACGATATATGTCCACAGAAGTGGTCAGAGTAGAGATAGGACTGACCTTTTCGTCAGTTCTGAGTAGTTCTGACACCACAAAGTGGAGAAGGGTAGTTTTCTTCTTATGACTTTTGACGTCCATTAGTTTCAGCAGAGCCCCAAGCTTGAATCCTCTTGCAGCTCCGCGGAAGCTACCACCGTTGAGATGGTTGCCTACAGCGAGAACCATTTCCAGAATTTTAAGAAAACTTTGACTGGCCTTCAGTTGATCACATGCTCGCTCTAGCAGCTTCAGATCTTGCTCCATCTACATACAGAATCGAAACATGGCGTTACTGCCTGTAAGCGGGTGGGCTTGTAGAAGGTAACTCAAATTCAAAAGAACGAGGCTGATCTGCAGAGCTGGAATACTTGCACGCAACAGTGTACGCCTCATGATAGCGAAATTGTTTCGTGCAAAGTGAAAACATTATCTGAGAGAATTAGTTTCGAATTTTCACCTGCGAATAGGTAATGTCATACTGCGCCTTAAAAATGAACGCCTTTATAAGCTTTTCATATCTGGGTATAATGGTAAGTTCCAAATAATACCTACTCAAGTCCAACAGAATCATGATGTTGAGAGTTCAAGCAACAGTAGAGCTGCTGGAGTTTATTTCGTATTTTTGTAATACACCTATATCGGAGCCGAGCGTATAAGTTACAGAACACCTATTTCTGCTTTTACCAACTAGACCACTTTCTGACAATAGCTGTAGAAGTCACGCGGCAACAAGAACGTTCCGAACCCTGGTTTCC
Source organism: Lunularia cruciata (assembly GCA_948567375.1). Classification (NCBI taxonomy): domain Eukaryota; kingdom Viridiplantae; phylum Streptophyta; class Marchantiopsida; order Lunulariales; family Lunulariaceae; genus Lunularia; species Lunularia cruciata. Next base: position 27,446,449 of record OX419762.1, on the reverse strand, counting down.
ATGACGAATCTATAGTTTACTCTACAACTCGAAAGATACATGAACATGGCAATATTGGTGAACAGAAACCGAAGTTCTCAAAATTGTTTGGTTGTGTACAAGCGTTCGATCCTGTCCTCAGACAAGGATCCCATGTAGTTAGTGCCCAGACTTTTAAAACATTGCTTGTATGTTTGATGAGGTCGATAAGTGAAATCTCCAGCGCGTGCTCAAAAGGATCCCACGACACAGTAGACAACTTACTTTTCAATCTCCGCAAGTTCAGACGTATCTCCTTTATACCCTTTCAGTAGGATGAGATCTTCTTCACTAGGAAGAGTATTCAGCATAACATTAAGAACTTCCATGCTGAGTACTTTTTGATCTTTAACACGCAGAGCCTGACACAGCTCAGGGACTGGTTTCCTGAGACTCCGCAACTGGATTCCGACATTGTGAGCCCTTTTGTGATCCAGCACCTGTACACCATGGTCTTTCTTTCGTGCTGACATGGTCTGTATCCATAGCTTCTTTCAGATATTCATACTCGAACGGATTAATCGGCTCTGATTTATGGTTCAAGCTCACTTGTTCAAGTCTATATATCATGAAGAGAGGTGAGTTGACTTATTTCCTTTAGTACTGGACAAGCATAAGCACTTGCGAAGCGTAACCCACCTTCTTTGCAATACAGCTCTCAGTGGTTTCTTTAAGACCAAACAAGGACTCAAGCTCCTCCAAGTCCATCTGTACTGAGCTCAAGGTGGCAGTCTTCCAGACTGTCTGATCAGCCATTGCACCACTAATTTTATCCCACACAAGTTGTTTCATCTTAGGTCGTTTGCTGTCAATGGCTGGAACTGCTGTCATCAGATCAGGGATCGCTACAGACAGTCCACCAAAGCTGAGAGGTGGTGGAGGAGGAGCTGAAGGTGGAGGCTGGGGTGGAGCTCCAAGAGTGGGAGGTCGAGGTGGAAGAGGTGGAGGTGGCGGAGGTGGTGGTGGTGGAGGAGGACGGGGAGGGGGAGGAGGAGCAGATGGTGTTGATCGCGGAGGGAAACAAGGAATGTGAGCAAAAGGCAGTTGGTCTGAAATTGGAGCAGGTTGTGAGTAAGTAGTAGGAACTGCAGTAGCAAAAGCTGTTCCATCTCCTACTACTTCTGAAACTTGTGATGAGCACCCTGTTCTGAGAGGCAACTCTTGGCATGCAGGAACATTAGCTGGATGTACAAGAACAAGGGACGGTCTACCACTCATTGTACTTTGCTCCAATGCTCCGTTTTCGTTTCCTATTGAGGGAGATGATGATGCGCAAATTTTAATGTAGAGCTTTGGAGGAGGAAGTTGGCCTCCCTCCTGCTTGGTTGCACAAACAGCTGCATTCGCCTCCTTGAAACTTTCTTGAGAAAGACATTGATCCAGAGATGATGATGTACAGAGGGAAGCAGTCGGGGCTGTAGGTATCTGTCCAACGGTTGCACCAATCTGCGCTACTTGGTTTGAAGGATCAGTACTCAGAGAAATGTATGTCGATTCAACATCACAGTCAAAGAGAGGGTTTACAGAAGAACAGCAGGAGTTCCTAAGAATCTCCGGCAGATTCTTCTCAACATTTTCGCCGAAATGACCTACTCCTGCTACTAAGCGGGAACCGAAACTCGGAGAAAGGACAATGCCTCTGCTACCAATCAGTTCGTCTGAAGAGAGAAGCAACTGCAACCCTTGGTTGTTATCAGCACCATATGATCCCCTTCTGCTGTTCCTCTGCTGTGAAGTTTCAAGTGAATCACCTACCTTGGTGAAATCCAGTTGTTGGGTGCCGATCATTGGCGAACGCAGTGCTGATGTATCAACCTCCTGCAGACTTGCAGTTGAATCACGTAGCTTAGTGAAATCCGGTACTTGGGTGCCAATTACTGGCGAACATTGTGCTGATGTAGCAATCTCCTTTTCCGCTTTTACAAGGCAGTTTGGCACAGGGTTCCCCTCACGTGATATGGGCTGCTTTTCCTGCGTATCCTCTCCCCTTGAATTGTCCCAGCTGGTGACATCTGCTAAAAGAAGTTGGTTTACTGCTGCTTTCAAAGTTAACTCTTCACCTTCTCTCCCATGAGTTACATTCTCTACAAATTTCTGCAATCTATCAAAACAAACTCTCGACAGGCCAAGAGACCCTACTGAATCACAGGAGTTCCTCCTTGCTATCTTTGTCTGAACATGGATGTCAGTTTCCTGGTGGTTAAGGGCTCCAGAAGTAGGTATGTGACATGCTGAATGATTATCTCTATTTGCATCTCCGTAACCAACGTCTTTGGCAACTAGCTGCCTAGGCTCAAACTCAGAGACTGAGCCCTTCAGTTCATAGTCAAGGTCATATTGATGAAGGGGGTGTAGTCCTGATCGGCTACTCGTCTGCCAGATTCCAAAATTTTCTTTTGTACTTGAAGCAAAAAACTCTCCGTCTTCTCTAGTCGATTGTCCAATCTTTTGGATGTCAACTTGGTTTCCACCTTGACTCGAGCGAAGATGTGATGAACCATCGGTGAACACATTGACTGCTTGAGAGTTTGATCTGGCTATGGGACCATGTTCATCATATGAAGCCCTATCAAGCTCTTCAGGTTTGAAGAAAGGCTGATTCTCTTTCCACCGACTAGCATCGGTGTCAGGCTGAATAGACGAGCCCGCACAGGACGGCATTCGACCTGATTCGCGTTGCGACGCCTTGTAACTGCTGGAGGGATTTCTTTTATTGACTCTTGCTTTCATGTTCTGTCTCCCTTCTTCCCCATCAACTGTATCTGGCGTTGACGGCGAGAACCTGCTCGCACAAGATAGAAAATTTGCCGCCTTGCAGCTTAGTCTCTCAGGTGTAGCACTTATTGCAGGGAAGAAGTCAATAATGTCACCTTTTCCTCCTTTGCGGAAATTTCTATCTGCTACCAATTCGACTTTATTGGGAAAGGGATTAAAACATGACAAAGGAAATCCACACTGACTGAACCAAACTGCTTCTGTTTCACAACCCTCATCCATATCTGCTGTCCGTACATCAGCAGCTGCAGCACTCTTGTCACCGCTCGGCACTGTGTCCTCTCCTCTGTGCAGTGGATTCATACCTTGAGTTATGCTAAAGGGAGCGCTAGTACCTTGCCTAGCTAGAGCTTCTCCTTGGCACTTCCCTGAAGAGCCTTTCAAGGAATCATGAAGCTCTGAAACTTGTTTCTGGCCATACCCTCTGTTGCCATATGCGTGTTCTTCCTCGTCTCGCCTATGGGGACCTTTTAGTCCCTTTGAAGAACCTGGTGATGGTAGATTTTGTTTTGAACGTCTTATTGACAGAGCATACTTCATGATGTTTCTGCAAAATTTTGAATCACTTTCTTCAAACCAGTGCTTCCAGTAGCTTGGTCCGTAGCAACTTATTTCCTGCTCTTTCTTTTCCCAGTGTGCATCTTCTCGCTCTTGCGTATATTCCTCTTCTTGAGTATTTCCAGATGTTTCCGTCTTAAGAACTGTCCACCGATTCTTGATATAATCATCACACTTACCCTTGTCATCTGTTTCGAAGAAGTTGCGTGAACTAGCGACCAGTGTCGGGCAGTGACTGGCTTGCCCCAATTTGGAGTCCCTAGAAAACATTTCTTTAGAAATCCTGCCTGTCATAAATATCTCTTGTTTAGCAGCATGATAGACAAAGATTTTTACTGCACATATATGCTTGAGTTTGTTAGCTTATAATTTACAGCTCTGAAGCTGCACTTCCAGCAATAAACTTGCAATCAAACATGTATGTGTGAGACTTGTAGTCTTACTCGCAGAATCCGTTACATTTACAACCCCAAAAATCAAGATAAGAAGCAGAACATCGGAAGTATCTCACAATTTGGTGCACTGACCTAAAATCATCATTCAAACTGGCAACTTGGTCTTCCCCATCGAGAAATCTCCCATGCACTCCAGAGGGATCCGATAGGGCTTTCCACCAGTCATTTGGCCCAGGTATATCATTCGCGTTTGGGCAATCAGACTCGAAACAGTTAAGCGGGCCTGTCTGTCACAGCACTGTAGATGATGAGAGGATCAATGTAAGAACCGAACAGCTCCATGTGCAGTTACCACTTTACCACACACATGTGAAATCTTGTGAAACTATTGTTGCTGATGCAAAGATACCACCTTCTTAACAGCATTGCTTGCCTGTAGAGTGAGTTTCTTCCAGCTCGATAAAGTCAATATATTTAACTAATAACGATTCCGAGGAGTATATAAACATCATGCTCTCAATGAAACGCAGCAGGGATGCAACATTCTTAGCACCAGCATTCATGTTCACTACCAGACTCATCAGTTGTCCATGCAAAAATAATAATACTTATTTAAGAGCAATCTAAGGATCAAAGCCGTTCAGGTTTTAGAGAGCTTGCTTACCAGTTCCTGAGGGACCGGTAGAATTAGAGTCGCCTTTCGCGAGGGAATTGTGGAAAGACACTCGACCATATTGGAAAAGATAGTTCCATTCCTCAATGAGTACAACCGTGAACAGGGTTCCAGCATCTGCTGCTGTCAACTGCCTGCCATCAGAGTGGATGCTGTCAATCTTTCTTCTATACCGGCTAAGAAATAACGAGATGTCTTCGACAATGCATGGTGAAAAGGACACTTATACTACTCAGAGAGAGCAAGTGAAGAATCACCTATGCACAAATAACCTGCCGTGTTTACTTCTCATGAGCAGTCTCCCGAAAGTCACAATCACTTTTTCGGAGACTTTCGAGGTATTTCTGAAAGTCGTACATCGCAGCAGCAGGGATAGATTTTTGAGGACTGCGTGATGACTAAGTGGCAACTTCCCCAAGAGAAGCCGAAACACGTATATCTGCGAGTACCTGTTTGTTATTGCTGAAACCAGTACCAACAACGTCAGTGGAATGAAACCTCGCCCCTGTTAGAAGATACGCGCTAGTAACGTCAAGCATCAGGTGTCAGAAAAAAACCTGACGTGATCAAAAGCGGTAGAATAGACGGACTAGTGAGTGTAAAGAACTGCCAGAAGAATTCGTTCAAAACGTACAAACCTGCTGCTGCAATGAAGCGGTCGTGGAGGGCATCTGTCAATAGAGATCCGTCAAGCTTCTTAAGCTCCAAGAGTATGGCTGCTGCTAAATTATGGAGGTCCATTTCTTTCACCCTTTGATTAAAATCTTCTGCATGTCGGAAATGCTCAAGTCAGTGCGGCATTTCCAATGTCGCAGCCACCGTAGTAAGTAACTTTTCATCTTAATAAATGGAAACGAAGAGGTGTGAATCTTTTAGGCAATTAGGGTTTGCTCATGTTCACATGATGTGAATTGAAGGACAAGGTTCAACAACTCTCGACTTTCTAGCCTCAGATAATTCTGATCTACACAAATTCTTGTCTACAAAACAGTACATACCGACAGAAGGAACTAAGCAGAGCAAATCCGAACATGCCTGAAATCGCATTAGCATCGATGCTTTGCCAAGCAGCCAACGCCGCCTCTCCGGATACAGGTACAGTAAATAAGCCTTCAATTATTGAGGCTGTCGGGAAACCATCCCTTTGTTAAACAGTTATTATTGATTGCGGAAGGACGTAGGCCAGGACCAAAAATTTACATTTAGTGTGATTTGTTCAATTGCAAATTTGGGAAGGGTTGTCCACCATTAGAAACAGATTTCGTTATGCAAGCAGTGGAGGCATAACTTCTTACCATGCTGAAGCAAAATTGCGATGGCCTTATGCAAGATTCCGAAGGGGGCTGATATTCTGCTTCCGGACATGTCGTTCAGCATTCTTATCCGCGATGGGATCACTCACCACTCGTATTAGCAATTCAGATGCGCCTCAGAACAGACAGCGAGGTTTTGTGGCAGCGCCTGTTGTTCAGTATTGGCCGTTCATATTTCATTAGTCAATCGGGGCAGCTTTAGTACAAGATTCCAAGGTTCGGGGAGTGGGGATAAGTGCCTTCTAATCTGATTGCCAAACACCGGGAGCAAGACACAAGGATCTAGTATCTAATGCGCCTCCGCGGTCCTTTGCCGTTCATCGCAGTTTGGTGAAAGTGATGAAATTGGTGAATTTCCTTCCAAGGAGTGCAGATTCTCAGCAAAATTGTGGGCTGGAAGTTCATATCCTTTCTCGTATTTGAATATCAGCTTCGCGTACCGTGCGACACAACAATCGGGGCCATTTCTGCGAGGCCATGTTGTAGGCGAGATCAATTGTTGGCGACAGTTTTTATTTACCCTCCAGAGTCAGTTTCGCAAACCGTCAAAAGTGCAGGTCCTGCGGTCCAAGATGGTTCGGAATGTCGACCTGCAGAACAGTTCTATTTCCTCTGCGTCCGTGCTGTCAGTGGCGACGGAAGCAAGCATTTTGCAACTCTTCGATTCCAAAATTCATCAGCAGTTCGATAAAATTAGTCCCCGGCTCTATACATTTTCTTCACGCTGGGTCAGTTTGGTTTGGCGATTTGCTGTTTTCAATGGCGGTATTTCGAAATTCGTAGAATCGCATATCAATGTCTGTGCTTGCTTTCATTACAGGCACAATTCGCTTGCACAAGAGGAAACCACTACAGACTGACCGGGAACAAATTTGATCAAGAGGTTTGGGGCCACATTAAATCGTCCTCGTGTGTTCTGTTCAGATTGGTAGACATCCTTCCACTTACGACCCCACTCCTCAACACGCGATCCTGCGTCTGATCAGATACACGCGCTACAAGTAATAGTTTCACACTATTCCAGGACTAGAAGGAGCCATCTATTTCAAGCAGTAGCTCGACTTCTTCGGTTCTTTTTGCTTTGGTAGCAGTTCAACATTACATCACAATTAAAAACTAAAAGGATCCCGCCTTTTCGTTCTCCTGCTTGGCCAGTATAACTGAGAGACTGGACAAACCGCAAATGACCTAAGTCCCATCCTATATCTACTATACTCCTTAGCTTGTAAATCAGTTGACCGGAAAGAGTACTGCACGATACTATTTATACTATTTTGCTTCTCTCGTGTCAACTGCATACTCTTTTACTTTTCCTAAGGAGGAGGCGACCGCGTAGGATAACAAGAAGGATGGGAAGACCCCATTAAGCCGTACAAGGAAAGGCATAGAGGTAAAATGGGACTAAGTCCAATAGTATCGGTACCTGAGCACAATCGGCATGTTCCTCCTTGTAGTTCAGTTACGTGCTTCTCCTCGTAGTGCAAGTTCAGCTTCCGACATCCACGACTTGGTTTCTTGTCACCGGTGTCTATACCACCCGTAAACGTGTGACTCAGTTGGAATATACCGGGGTAAGTTCCTATAGTAGCTGTCTTCGTACGATACATCGGTCTCTCATGTCATGAATTTCGTAATCTTCATAATTCATTCACGAATGAAACAAATCCAGCAACAAATGACTGTCAGCAGGGACAGAGTGTCAAGACAGAGGAATTTAGTCGGCACGAGGGAAGAAGGAGGCAATGTCGGTACTCTGTCATGTGTCGGACTTGCATTCCGAGCTCCCTGCGCATTTTAGGATTCTGTCTACTAAGCCAAAAAGGTGGCCAAATAGAAAGTAAAGGTACACAGTGCCCTGAAAGTGGTTAATTGAAAGCACCTTCAGCCCCCGGTTGTGTTGCGGATATCGATCATGCCAGTCCATGCAAGTCCGCCGATATACCGTTCATCTCTCCAGCGTCTGAAAAGCGGGACGGATCATCTGCATCAAAGACGCGAAGACTGCTTTGAACTGTTGGACAGGACAGAATAAGAAATGAGCGGTTTGGAATGTTCGCAAACTCATCATGGAGTTCGTATACGTCCGTCTTCTGCTCCTTCTGCCTATGTCAGGATGCCACTTACAGTACTTTCTTCTCTCCTGGTCATCCTTCCTATTAGTTGCACTGACAGGTTTCTCTACCCACACATAAAATACTCCAACTATGGTAGCTTCTTTCGACTTTTGTTGTCCATGCACCGGACAACCCGGCCCGCAATCAGGAAGTGGGGCTCGATCAGAATCATGGTTCTTCTTCATGGGTTCTTATATCTTCCACCACTACACAAATGTCACGAGAGAAAGTCAAACCTCCATTCCACGTACGATAGAGCTTTCAGTGCGGCTTTTCGTCAATAAACGTGCTCCAGCACATTATCTGGGACAGTACTCAAATCTCCTGCACCATTTCCATTTCTCGTTGTCCCACCCGAAATCGAGATTGTGCTGACAACACGCGTACAAGCCACATTCATACCATATCTGGTGCAACTTTTGGAGAAAAGGAGTGCTGAGGGTTCACCTCCTGAACGGGAGGTAACTCAGCTCAGCGCCATGCATACGAGCCCTACTTTCTGCCTTGTCTAAATAAATTGCCTCGAGAGAAACCAGATGTACTCGTTGATGGGGATTTAGAATGCACATAATTCAAAAGCAAGGTCACATTCCAAAACAAGTTGACCATGATAAACATTTTGGCGGCAGGTGTTCATAGCATAAAATATATAATTATATCATATTTATCCAATAATAATATATTCGCAATTGATCACATCGAGCAGAGTAGAAGGTTTCAGAATCAAATAAGAATTCCCACCAAAAAAATTTAATATTTTTCTTTTGTTGGAGACATTTCTTATCATAAGAGGATTATTATATATCTCATGTTATTGGGATATGGGATTATCATGCTCCAAATTTGGATAAAAATTTCATAGAATTTAAAATAAATTTGAGTAAGTTGCAACGCTTCTCACTTTTTTTATCAAACAAATTTTATTGTGTAAAATGTGATACCAAAGGATACTTACATAATCATTCTATAGTAAGTTTTCTCAAAATAACACAGTGTCACTTATATCAATTCCACAATAAAAACCAATATAAAAATTTTATTGATCATTAATAAAAAAAAATTCATGCATTTTCATATGTTAGCATCAATAGATATTAAGCGCTTAAAAGACACATAAGATAATCCTTGAAATTAAAATCTAGACCAAATAAAGAGGTATGTCTTAGCGTTCAAAGATATGGATAGATATAACATATCAGTAACACGTATCTGAACCACTTTATCTTTTCCTCTCTTTTTCATTCCAGGGAAGGTTAAGGTGCAAAACAATTTCCACTGCCGAAGCATCATGACAATGACAGTTAAACATTTAGTAGACTGCAGAGTATAAATAATTAATTAATGGTAGTCAGTCAATCCATATAATGTGCATTAAGGGATCAAAACTTGAAAGATATATGTGAACTTATATTTAAACTACATACAAAGATAAATACATAGTCAAGATATAAAACACTTGTATAATAAGTTGCAAGAAAAAAAAAATCTCTTTTTTTATATTGAGAATATTGAGATTTTGCAAAATCATCAAAGGAATATTATCAAATAGACAAAATAGGTGTTTTATGCATAGATTACTAAAATAAAGCATTGGGAAAAACATTTATTGATCAATTGTAATGCATTATTAAACTTAATTTTAAGAACTCTTTTCTACTGTAGTTTCCTCTTATAGCGTAGAGCATATGAAAGACAGTGTATCTCTGTTACTAATTTTGGCATGCAAAATTATACGGGAAAAAAAGATATGGTTTGACAAACGAGTACATATCACATAGATCATCTCTTTGCAGCATATGGTCTTTTCAGAACATTTGAATAAATTAGATATAACTCTTACTTGGGATGCATCTACTATCAAAGCTTAAACATAAAGTTAACAACCACAATATATTCGTTACTGATCAAGTATAATAGGTAATGAAAAATCACCTTGAACACTACAATGCACATCATAAATATATCCCATGTATATATCCTTTAAAAGGATAGGTAGTTATTTATTTATTTATTTATTTTCTTTCATTTTTTAGTGAGAAGTAGGTAATTTTTTCATAAGAATATGTTGCTATTTGATTTTTTAATATGTGATTATATCAAGGTGTAATGTTATAATGTATAATCATACAGTAGTTGATCTAATATCATATTGAGAGAAGAAGTTTTTTCTATTAGAATTTTCTTTTCTTTTACTCATTTTTATTTCATAAGCTTGTAGGTATATTTTACAACTTTGAGGAAGATTAAGAAAATTACTCATTCACAGAAGTTGGAAGTGAAATGAAATGCATTCATGCATTTCATTTTGGGCTTTGTGTCAACTCCACTTTCTTGATTTTGCATATCATTAAGAAAAAATCCAGACATCACCTGACTATTCTAAACAATAACAAATAGCCACAACTTGTATACCCGTGGTATTCAAAGATATTGTTAAATGCTTTAGTTAAATAAAATCTACTATCTTAAATCTCGGTGCCGGCAAGTGAAAGTTGGGAGGTTACGGTGAAATTTCTGATAAGTTGGTTAAATGTAATTCCTTCTTTTAAGTGCAATGAATCTGACAAGAAAAAATAAAATATTAGGGCTAAGCATAATGTATTCCATCCTTCATAGGTGTAAAGTATACCAAATGAATTCATACTAATAAGACCTTTGTGAGTGCAATTTCTTTATAAATGCAGTTATTTTATAAACACCACTTGTAAAAACAATATCCATTGATCCTGAAATATTCTAAGTATAAATTACTACAATCAGGATAGGTGATAATACCCATGCAAATTGTCCATAATTCCAATCTCAACTAAATATTGCAAATTCTCCGCATCCTAACTCTGGATAAATGTCATGGATAACTCTGGATTTGTTTTAAATAACAATTCTGGAACAGTTGGATAACTGCAAAACCTCCCTCCATATATGTTCAATCTCAGGGCAAGAAATGGAGGCATTGCACTTATGGAGAGGGCACTGTAGTGTTAAGTCTTTCCGTGGAAGATGCGAGCGGATTCCCCAGCATATACGTCCAGTGTCTCCTTTGCTAGTACTGTAGACAAGAGCTGGAAACTGAGGTTTACTTTTCATCACCCGAGTCATACTAGTACGGTGTTGTTGACACCAAGCCTCGCCCAAGGATGCGGTGCTTCACCAGCACACAACTCTGCGTCCCCTCATCCACAAGCTTTTGGAGACAGGCGAGAGTCAAACCAAAATGACGTTGACAAAGACTGCAATCACAGAAGAGAACCCCACGAAATCGATGGTTAGAAACTCCTCGAGCCTGTGACGTTCAGCCCCAAACTCGTGGATTGCGAATCTTACTGCCGATTTGCAAGTCGATGTCTTGGATAAACAAACGGGAAGCACTGCAGAAACAATGTGAACAGTAGACCTTGCATTTCATGTACTGTGCGTGACTTCGATCGATGCATGTGGAAGAGTCCAACACAATATAGTTAAACAAGTTGCAAAGATTTCGATTGCTTCCTTTTATCTTGGTGCTTTTGTATTCCTTTCCTTTTCGGGGTATACTATTTGGCCGTTTGGCAACTTCCAAAAGACAAAGAGAGCCGTCTATTCCATCATCCCCGTACCACCCTTTAGACACACAGTACTCCATAATCCCCGTACCACCCTTTAGACACACAGTACTCCATATTGTCTACACCATGTTGTCGAGATTGTTTTGGTGTTCAGGGATTTGGGCTTTGTGGAATCTGTGTAATATTTCCCGGCTGGTGTTGGGGATTCCCTGCCGGCATGAAACAGGTGGGAATATACACGAATGTTCCCAAAAACAGAGGAGAAAAAGGCGACCACATGAAGGAGGGGGAAGATCCCATCAAGCCTCACAAAGGAAAGACAAAAGAAGTTAAAGGGGACTAGATCACAATAGTATCAACATGAGAAATCTGCCCAGTCACACCTAGGATATCCGAGCTATGCAAGTAGTAATGTCTATAAACTATTGGAGTATCCAAAGAAGCATCACCTAAAGTGATTGCAATTCTGTGGATTGCATCAGTCAATGTTCTCTATAGAGCAATGGACACATGTTATCTAAAATGTTTTATAAAGTATGAGAACTTTGAGAGTGAAAGTGGTACACATGGCATCTAGTATGATAATCTCTGGTGCATTCCTTGACAAATGTGTCAAAAACCGTGTCCATTGCTCCATATAACTCCAAGGCTAGAGGGACAAAGATTGACCTCGCTGAATACCCCTATACTTGGAGACCTTGTGTGTTGTTGCTATGCTTGCTGCCCATCCAAGAGGATAAGTACTAACTCACTCCAAAATTACATCACGCGGAGGGTCTGTAACCACAACATCCACCATTATCACTTGATCATCTCAGACCAAGTATAAATCTACTCTGACACATGTCATCTGCAAAGAATATGAATGCTCCCTCCAAGCAAGGTATCCACTTTCTCATACCATAGCAAACACTATATCCTTGATTGCATTGTGGGTAGTTATCCTTTGTCCTCCAAAAGGACACTACGTTATATAGACTGTTGTTGCATCTAGTGTAGAACCACACTCACAAGTGAGTAACAAAGATGCAGACTGGTGAACCAAACTTACGCAGAAACTCATCATTGTAGAGAAGGTGGTTGGTGCAAGTCAGAATGCTCTAATGCACTATCAAGCTAGGATCCAAGAGCATGCCCCCTTGTAGGAGCAAAAGTAAAGATGTGCTTTAGTAGCCTTAGTAATGCACTAGTCAGCTAAGAGAGAATATTGCATATGCTGACATTATCTTTCTATCGGAGAAAATTGCAAACCTCTAGTACAATATGAGGATAGTGAAGCGAAGGATGGAAGGTCCTCTCTTACATGTAGGAGGACCTTACATAAAAACTGAAGGTTAACCACTAGAAGGGGTTGGAACCTGTCTGGTTTGTGTAAATTGTTATGCAGTTGTGGGGGTTGCCACCGGGTAGCACTTTTGTCAGACTTAAAACAAGTGAGTATCCTGCGACATCATTCGCGAAAATAGATGATTGAGTGTAACGAAGCAGAACTCAATGGATCCCATCTTTGCCTCGAAAGGTAACCGGTTCTCCACAACACTGGCCGAGCAGTTCCGGCCATACACCGGGTTCGACACTGAGATCTTCCATTATGAGTGAATTGCTCCACAGTTGTCGCATTCGATTTCCCCACTAGCCGAAGCAAAACACGCAGGAAGCTCCGCATGTGATTTGGTTGTGGGAAGGTTGTCTCCTGACCGATCAGTCAAACTGGTCGAGTAAGAGAATTGAAATCAACAAAAGGAAAGGAAAAGTCAAAAATAGTTGCTCGGGGATTAGTGAAAGATCCCAGTTCGAACCCTTCGGTAGTTTGTCAATTTACGTCTCTTCTGAAGAGTGAACAGAAATTTAGCACGAGCAATCTGGGGATTTGGCTGTCAACCATATTGAGAACTCGTGCGGGTAGCTTTCACTGGAGCAGAACTCATTCAATTTCTGGTTTGAAAAGTTAAGACCACCGTCGACAATCTCTAATTGTTAATACTCGAGAGTAATTTAAAATGCAACAATTAGTGAAGTTAGGTTTATTTCAAGTTGTTTGTAGCACTTTTTGAAGTATGAGTACTTTATCTATAGAATCATAAATTAAAACAGATTCACTAAGTTTTTATAAATAGAGTACATTTCCAAAATTATTATTCTCTGGATTTTCTTCAAATATACTCTATTTTTAGAAACTTGATTATCTGTTTAAGTTTGTCCTTTCATAATCAATGGACTCACACTACAATATTAATATTTACATACCTCTTTGACAGTGATATTCCTGCTAAAATTGAAGTTGAATTCCGGTGAAGTGTAAATTCTTTTTGATGTGATCGTTATTATTACGATCTTATTCTTTTCAACATCACCTTAAGTGAATAATTACACATATATGTCATGATTAAATAAATTTTCTCGATATAAGAAGTAAATAAATTATTAGCTGTCTTCTCGATATCATTTCAAATATATAATCATACTATGACGTCATAGTTAATTAATAGTAATAAAAACTCCTCTCGCTTGATTAATAAGAGATACGAGAAGTATCAAGATCATAATTTCGAAAATTCACTTTATCGCTCGAAGAGTATCGTAGACTTCGATTGATGAGGGATATTCACCAATAGGCTCTCTTCTATTTATCAAAGATAACTTGCTTTCTCCATTGAGAACATCAACATTCACCTCAGTAGTATTAGGCATGCAGAGTGCTATCCGGGACAGGCCATGGTTAAATGAATGTAAAGAAAAGCACACTTGTGGAAAACGATAGCATCACAAAGAAGGTACCAGAAAAGTACTCTAATGTTTGTAAATGATTATTTTTGATAATTTTGGAGTTTTATAGTTTAAACACATCTACATTTGTGGGATAGAACTAACTCGAGGTAAACCATTCTCGACCATATTTTAACCATTTCCTTTTGTCCTCGACGCGAAATCTGAAATCTGCAACACCTAGAAATAACTAACTTTTAGAGAGAGTCCACTGCACATGTATCGAAAAGCACTTTCTAGACGGAATGTTTGGGAACTGCTTTAGCTGAGCTTCTCGAACATTCTTGGATGACTATAGTACTTAGTTCCATCGAAATCTATTGGTCCACAATATACCGTACAAGTCAATTCGCGCAATTTATAATTTCGCTCACTATGGTACTTCTCCTTGCATTCGTTGTTTACATGGGCTCTCGTCACAGCGAATTCCTCTTCATACGATCTTAAATTGAGAATTTTAGAGCAAATTAAATCCGAATGAGATCTGCCAAGTTAGTCTCAGTCTCTCATCTCCCGTTTCACTAGTGCGGTAGGGCAGATTTATCATATAGACTCGATTGGAGCTTAGCCCCATTTTACTCTTTTTTTCTCTCCTTTGTACTACTAGATGGGATCTTCTACGCTTTTTCTACGCGGTCTCCTTCTTCGTTTTCATCGGTAATCATCTCCATTTCAGTGCAATCCATCACGTGGAACCTTCACATAATGATACATAAATAAAAATCTACAGCAACATGATTCAAGGGTGTATTATGTTTAGTGGAGAAACTTTTTAAATACGACCTTCAGTCAAGTGTGAATACTTAAAAGACATTATTTTTTTCAGCTCTGCTAGGGTCAAATCGAGTTTGCAGTACGTTGTCATTTACACTTTATTTGACCTTTAACTAATTTTAGACTCTGAAGATTTTGCTGGCTGAATGATCACGTCGTTGTCTGCTGTGGGATTTGTAGTGGCGCAGGTCTGTATTAATAATAACGTAGGCCAGAGAATCGCATGGCATTAGATTGGGCAGAAGTTAACACCTGTGAACCTGTTAATTAAAATTTTAACAATCTTACTTAACCAACTCGCTTCTCATTTACATGCGTAGCATGGATACGCTAGTAACCACCTTGCACCACTCCCAATGTTATCTTTCTTATGATTCGTGATATCCTGATAGGCAATGGTGTAGACCCAGCTATTTGGATCTGATCTTTGGATACAAATATGCACTTGCTGTCTCGTTATCGTTTGATTATAGTGATTCCGGACGAATCACCGACTGAAAATATTGACAGATTTATCCGATATTACATCCTGGAAACAACATCTGGAAACACTTGAACTTACATAATATATTGTACCCCGGATTAAACCAAAAAGGGATACAAAGCACCACGGAGTGCATGAGGAGATGGAGGAGCACAAGGCCCAATGAAACAAGATAATGAAACAAGATACTGGAGCGGAGCTACAACTCTAGCAGAAGTCTGTGCATAAAAGTCCTGTGACATCTTTACCTGTCTCTCATTGGATTTGAAAGCGTTTCCCAGTCAAGTGTCTCAATCCATCTGTAAAAGATGCCAACTAAATGGTTCTGAACTAATCCATATGATTACAAACAAACTGCAACCACGAAAGAGGATTTACACGATCCACGTCGATCCATCACACACGATTTGTCAAATATTCGGGAACAAAATGTACTATCGAGGGATAAGAGTCTTTGAGAGCGGACTGCGACTTTTCTAAACACACTTTGAGGGTACTAGTATGAGAAATCAGAACCAACTTTTCCCGGACATAGGCAGGCCACTTCCAACTAGCATCTTTCGTTCTTCCTAGTGGTAGTCTCGTACTACTCACTCTTATTAATGAGAACTCTCAAGTACAGTATACTACTCATGCACACCTGCTCAAGATCTGGAATCCACTAGTTCCGGGAGTGAAAAGTGTTTGCCTCTCTCTCACAAAGGTATTATTAATTCTCTCTCTGCTTTTGTGGGTAAAGGGATACAGACTCGTAGGAAAGTGAATATGGACCCGAAGGCCAAATGGAAGACCTTCATGGATAAAGAGAGAGTACAAAACCTCAAAGAAATGCAGATGGAACAACAGAGCCTAGAAACCCAAAAGCCGAGGAGAAACATCAGGCCAAAGCACTACGTGAAAGAAAATCTAAAATAGTACATAAAATAACTAACATAACTTGCAATGTAACCTATTCTTGAACGACATGATATAAGTACTCGAAGTGAATATCTAGTAGATGGGGAAGGAGGAAAGATCGAAACGCGTCGGGAGCTCCTGCTGTCGCTACCCATGGGTGAAGATCGAATATCTGTAAACGTTGAAAGGTGATGGATACATATTGCCGGTAGTAAGAAGTGAGCATGGCTAACGAGATAGTTAGTGCTCCTCTCCACTATAAGGAACCCCTGCTGCATCGGAGGGAAACCGTCAAAAGAGGTTCACATACTCTCGAAACAATATTGTCTGTTCAAGGATGCACCTGTTTCTAGTAATCACAAGCACCATTGAATGTACTGCATATATGTTCATGACCTCTGAATGTTTCACACCCCAAACTAAGCTCTGTCTCCTCACTACTTCTGACAAGTAGGCCACTTTGCAGACCAAACTTCCCGTTGTTTTCTCCATCTCCTTGATTACTTTTATTGCACGAGGTATGTTAACTCTTCTCTTTGGGGTTTTGAATGTCAACCTGAATGTACAATCTTCAACTCGGCTAGCTCACAAGACCCATGTTCAGTATAAAGAAGAAGAGAGGAGGGGGAAGACTCCATCAAGCCTTAAAGAGAGCCTAGGGGAGCAAGATGAGACTACCCTTAAGAACATTGTATTTATAAATTATACATAAAATCTCATAATTATATAAATCATCCAATTTATATCATAATGGAAGATTTGGAGATCTAGTATGAACCAATGTGATTGTTTTTCATGGATTGCACCAACTAATACTATTTGTGAAGGAATATATATTAGGTATCTAAAGTAAACTTAAAATAAAAGAGTGATAATGATATTTCGTATGTTTGAATTTAGTAAGCTCTTGTCCAAACTTTAACAAACGTGTGAGAACTCAATAAATGTCCCTCCATATAACACCAAAGTTAGAATGACAATGATACTCTATGTTGATTGGTATAGTAAGCTCTCATTCAATATCGTTCAATAAGCTTTCTTGTCAAGATCTTTCCAATGGTACCTCACCCATGTTGTTCTAAGATTCACCAAAAGTTCCCTTTGGTCAAACTTGTTTGACCAACCAAATAGGACAAGGATCAACATGTCGCCAATCCATATATCTAATCTAAGGGTGTAGCTTCCTTTATATATAAGACAAGGTTTCCCTTTGGGGTATCAGAGTTTTTAAGAGTTCCAATCTTGTGTGCTTCTTGTGTTGTTACACCTGTACTCTAAATTATTACCTAGTCCCACTCTACTTATCATAAAGATGCATAATCACCTACTCCAAAACATACCTTACATGATATCTTTAACCATAGTTGACATGGTAACCTAGTCATATCTAACTATATATAAATCTACTCTAACCCGTATCATCTATAAGATTTACAAACAATCTCTCCATATCAAGTACTCAATCTTTGGTGAAATTACAAGAATAATATCCTTTACTTGATGGTATCAATGTTTTAATCTTTTTATCTCTAGAAGGTCAATGAGTCATAGGCTCATTTTTTGTTCTGTTTGAGTGAAATTTATACTCACAAGTAAGCAAGGAAGAAGTAGATGGTGTACTAAACCTAAGCACAACCTCGTGACTAGATGGAAAGTAGCTAATGGAGTCAAAATTCTCAAATACATGGTCAAACTAGGATTCAAAAACCTATATCCTTGCTAGAGCAAAGACAAACCCTCATAGAAATGGATGAGTTTGGGCGGAGTGGATGATTCAACTAGAAGAGAGTATAAGATCTATTAAAATTGGCAGTTTATCAAAGAAATTACAAACCTTGAAACAATCAGAATACATAGTGTAGAAGAATGAAAATCTTCTCGTGCATCAAGGGATGAATCAACTCTTGTCTTTCATAATAGCACTTGGAGAGATAAAGATCCATCTTAACCTAGGTAAAAGCATATCAAGGACATGCCTATCAAAAATCACCAACAAAGAGCATAGTGGATGTGTCAAAAGGGATTAAGTGCATAATAAACCTATAGATGTCACCTCCTTCATATTTAGTGGGTCCATCCATCCACACAAATAACAAAAGCTCAGCAAATGAAAATTTTAAAATATATTGAAATAGCTAATGCAATAAACCAATAGAGAGTTGGAATTCTTATTTAGAATAAAACACAAAAAAAAGAATATATACAAATAGTTTTGAAGTGAGCTATGAAAAATAGTCTTGAGAAGGCTTCCATCTAATATCGTTGTAATATTTTTAGCAATTGACTAAAAATATTGTTCCTATGCTATAGAAAGCAATGTTTGCAAAAAAGAAAAGATGTTGAATACTAAAAAGAAGGCTTTAAGAGAACAAGTCCTACCAAGGATCCACTAGCCTCCCTAAGGTCTTTAAATCCGGATGCATGTGCAATGTTATTAAGAGTATTTTGAACATCCATATGCAAGATGAGCCAACTTTCCTATGCTCTTTAGATATGAATGCATATGAGATAGTACTAGAAATGTTCTCAAGAGAGGTAAATTTGCTAAGAATCACTCATTCAAAATCTTTTTGTATAATGAGTCTGAAGTATATGGATAAAGATATTACTAGAAGTGAGAATATTGAAGTACCATGGTATTGCTATTTAGATGCAATGAAATCTCTTGAATAGCAATCAGTCTAGTAATCACAAGAAGTGAGCTAGTACCTAATATTTGAGTAAAAATTTGAGCAATCTCTACATGGCCACTTGAAATAAATTCATGGAGTCACTAGAAGGATAATAAATTTCAAAATATCAGGAAGATGCTTATTAAACATCCTTAAAAAAAACCCTTAAGAGAGGTATGGAATTATGCACAAAGCATTGGTGTAAAGAAATCTATTGACTCTTTCAGCTAGTATTTTAATACCTCAAATGATACTCCCTTTCTCATGGAGTATGTAATAAGCATAAGGATAGAATAGTTTCCTTTTCAAAACTAGCAATAGACAGAGACTTAAGGCTCACGCAACTCTTTATAATCTTTCTTCCCTACTTTATATTATCAAACAAAACCACCTATAGTATCATAGGTGAATAACTCTCACAAACCATGTACAATTGATATGGGTTTATCTTATAATATACACTCATAACCGGTGTTGAATTTGAAATTTGAAATTTGAAATTTTGGTTATTATATCTCTATATTCTACAAGCACAAGCACAAGCATCTTGTTGGCATAAAATTTGGTAGATTGACATTTTAGATTGTTGATGAAGCACAACAAAGTAGAGATATGAAAATAAAAGTTCTACACTTATGAATATTGACTATTTTTTGAAGAAATGAAACCATTTCTTTTACATTTTAAAGACTTAATTTGGAAGTTGTAAGTCTTATATATATTTTTAAATAAATCATCCTAATAAGGAAATTATGCTTTTCAACCTAAAGCTCCATATTGATGGATCATCTACTAGTGTCCAGAAAAGGAAAGTTTACTAGTTGGAATCTCATAACATGTGAGTATCTTGAAGGAAAATATACATCTTAATAATGATCCAATAGCTTGGTTGAAGGAATCTTACGCTTATAATTCTTATAGATTTTTTGTCTCTGTAAAATATATGCATAACTATAATAACTTTTTTCCAATTGAACGAGATATAGTAGACACAATTTTTTCATCACTAGCAGAATAAGTTATTGCAATTTACTATCTTTTAAGGCATTCAATATGGATTTTTTCATTGTTAAATATTATTAAAAGTACTTCAGCGGTTGACCTGAGAAGCAACATATGCTTAAATAGTTTATGAACTTAATAAGAATTCAAATTAAACCTTATAATTTATTTTATGGACTTGAGAAAAATAATAATATCAATATTCAAATTTCAATCTATCTAGACATCAATACTTAGAAAAGATCTATTATGATTTAATTTTTGTACAACTAAGCTTATTTTCTTTTTTATTTCACACTAATCTTATCTTATGATCACTTTAGTTCTTGCTTGGAAGGTAAAATTCATCAAAAGCATGTATTTATAACATTCAAATTATTATATTATTATTTAATTTGAACATATGGAATAGATGACTCTAATATATATATATATGTAACCTCATTTAAATTTGTAAATTTAAGAAGGCAACATCAAGTAATCAAAACAAGAAAGAATATAAGTCCTTAAAATTCAAGCTTGATATTTCATATTTCATTTTGAAATTCTTATAAAACGTGAAATTTTATTACTTAAATTTATTTATTATTTTTTATAATTATTATTTTAATCTGGATATATCTAATCAATTTTATAAAAATTGCATAAGCTTTTATTTTGGATATTTTTTGGGAAAGTAGTAAAATAGATAACATCAACTAACACAATAATCTTCCCATCAAATATCTAAAATGGAAACTTATGCCTTGTATCTTAAGATTTAGTTATTAGTGTTGTTTCCCATTTTAGAAACTTAGATTAATGCTAATACATCAAAGGTAAAGCAAAATATTAAAAACTTTACAATACTTTTGTTATATCATATATAGTATTTTTTTCTCTTATAGATACATATTATTGTTCAAGAAATTTAAGAAATGAGAAATACCTTTTAATAACCTTATATTTCAAACATCCATCATGACTATTGTTATTTTGTGTACAGGTTTTTGTTTAATAGTCTTATGAGATGTACATACTATTTAATATAAATTCAACTTGATATACAGTAACTAGATCTTTTTATAAATTCAACTTGATTCATTAGCTGGATCTTTTATTGAATCATCCATTCAAGTTTGATCATTTTAGATGCAGATTGCTAAAGTGAAAAATCTATTAACACTTTACTTATTTTGTGTTTTTGTGAAGCAAACCCTATTAAAATCTATGAATTATCAAATTTGAATGGAAAAGACACATAAATCTGTGGAATCAATCATAATTAATGGATTGAAAATTAGTCGCTACCATTGAGAAATGATTCTCCATCCTAAATTTAAGGTGATTGGATTTGCACCAAAGGAAACTATAAATTTATACAAAATGTAAATGTAAATCATGAATAGAAACTGGAGATTAAGTGTAAGTATACAAGTAATCAGGACATGAGGAATCTCCTCACACTACTCTCATCCTTAATTTGATTAAAAAGGTCTACTTAGACATTTCCTTTGATGGCAAACTTTTTGGAAGAGTATTTGTCAAGTCTCATTGAAATCATTAAGATGTGCGGAATCCTTGAAGCTTATGTATCGATGAACCGAAACATTAAATACTATGATTTTTTTCATAGAATATATGGTTTAGTAGTGAGCTACTTTACTGGTCTAAATATATCCCCTTTGAACGATCTTTCTAATCCATATTTGTTATCTTTAGTAACTACCAATATTTTTCTTTTCTCCTTAAAGCTCCGGGTGAAGGAGTCTCTTCATTACTTTTCCCTGAATTCTCAGAAATTATCGTCAAATTATTTTCCGGTCACGTTCAATTCCAGCACTTGTCGTCACTACGCGTTGTCGGAAATTCTTTTACAATGTCCTCTAATACATACAAATCTACGAGTGCAACCCCAAATTGCCATACAATATTACAGTTTTATACATATTTTATAGCCCCCAATACGGCTCTTTTCCTTATTGTCCTTAGTGGAGAGGAACCTTCAGGTGCTTCACAAGAAAATCCCAATCACAATTTCCCAAAGACATATGTAAACTTCATATAACCCAACAAAACCGGAACTGAGAACTCTTATACAGGGAGAACAAAGGGAGAACTAAAAGTCTTATTTATTCAATGACAGCATATAGAAGAATCTTGCCCGCCTCGTATCAAAACCAGAGGTAACGTTCTTCGAGTCTTCTTCGAGCATAAGTTTTGCTGCTATTTATTGAGCCCTTTTCCTTTAGTTGATGCTCATTCCTTCCCCTTGTCGCACGCGGTTCCTGCACTTCTTGAGCTATTCCCCCTTTTTATTCCTACGTCATACTATTCTCTAATAACTCATAATTCCCTCTCTTTCTTTCCCTTTAGAGACCGAAAGAACCTTCTCTATTGCAAGTTGCATGATCTCATCACTATATTGATGTGTTCTCATCATTCGTTCATTCACTCATACTGAATGATCACGTCAGTCTATAGCTTGTTGGAACGACATAAGTATTGATGTGGGGGGGAACTTCTTCGTGCTTTAGGGGTCCATGGAAATTGCGGAAGAAATAACCACCCCAAAGTAGGCTGGGGGTTACTGAAAACTCCCCACGAATCATTGAGAGCTAGCCATCATATTTGTCTTTTGTTTGTGGATATACGCTATAGATTACGTACAGCAGTTTTCACGACGTTTAACTGTTTAGACTGGAAGTACCGTCGAGACTGCAAAATGCAAAGGCAAACAGGCCCAAAAAAAATTTACCCAAACGAAAAGGAAAAAAAGCAATACATGTGCACCAAAAAGTGCAAATAAAAAGAGAGAGTCCAAGATTCTATGAAAAAGGGCAAATAGACTCCGAGAAACAAAGGCCTATGCGGAGCTCTAAAGAACAAAGCCCTATAAGGAGTAACCTGCACAAGAAATATGTAAAATGAGAGATATAAAAACCTATAATTGAATGCAGATTCTCCAAGGGTATGTTTATTCTATGGTGAGCGCCCGTGACTAATGCCCACTGATGGAGACTCAAAATGATCTATGTAGGATGACTAAGACCCTTTGCCAAAAATAAGAAGTACAGATGGCGGATGAGAAAGTCAAGGTACCTCTCCTATGTAATGAGCCATGTGCTGCCTCTCAAAAAGAGACCATCATATTGATGATAAAGGTGGCCAAAGATCTACACTTCTAGAGGGACAAAGGTATCAAAGGCAAGTTGTGGGGTATAGTGGTCCTTCTTCACCGGGTGGTGATGATGCACTCTACGTCTCCTACTTGGATGCTAGCTCGTGCAAAGGACTTTGGTCAACTCGGGTTCACCTCTACCACATCATACAACATACATCGGTCATCCCTTAAAGTGAAAATATCTGTTTGCACCTTCCGGTGAGGTGGGCTTGGTAGGACCATCCATCACTCAATCTTAACTTGTGCACAAGTAGATTATAGGCTCTAGGCCGCAGCATCTCTAATGGCATCTTGGATGCTAATAGGCTCTCTTCCTATAGCACATCATAAGATGTGGATGCACTCAACATAAAACATCGAACTGCATAGGCATTGGTTCAATATGCCCAAGAAAGCTTTATGTGGTAGACCTAGTGAAAGTGTGTAATACTCCGAGGACAAGAGAAGAGAGAGAAACACAAATTACACATTCAACATTCGGTGCCCCAAAGGAGCACCTTCGCTTTATTATATAGACAAAGAGGATCTCCTCCAAGGAAGCTCCACCATAGGATTAGGCACACAGATAGGTGACATGTCAACAAGCTCCACCCTTGTCACCGCCACCACTTACTTGGATGTGTGACATGTTGGTCTAGGTCCTGTCTGGTTGGTCAAACAAGCTTTGATCGGAGGGAATCTTTTAGGGAATCTGCTTGTAGGATTTTCAGAATCACGTGAGTAAGGTACCGTTGGAAAGCTCTCGATAAGAAAAACCAGGGGAGAAGGAAGGTTAGCCTTTAATCCATTGGATGGGGAATCTGCACATTTTTGAGGCCTAATTCATCAGTTTAGGCCTCCGAAATTGCCTTCAAAGATTTCAGGCATATTTTGGTTCCTACTCTATTAGTAGAACTCCCATTTTGGTGATGCCTCTTTCTGATCTGTTTAGTCCATCATGTGTAACATCCTTCCAGATGTTACCAAACCAATTCTCACCTTTAAATCATATGTCTAGCTATTGGTTCTAAGGTTCTCAAGTCTATTTAGTTTTTTGCTCTATTAGTAAAAGTACTCTTTTGGTGATATTTCTATCTGATCTATTTTGACCATCATGTATAACATCATTCTAGATATTACCAAACCAAATTTCACATCTAGATCATATGGCTAGCTCTTGGTATTACAAAGTGACATGGTGAACTCCTCCACCATGAATCAAAAAACCTCAATCAAAGTGGAAGTGCAACACAAAGCTTGGGCGCCCTTCTCACCACAAGAGAGGATCCTAACTCTATCAAGTAAAGGTGCATTAATGAGGATGCTAGAAAGGGTGTGAGGATGCTAGAAAGTGTGCATATGCTAATTGAGTAGCTCAAGGAGCGTATGCACACTCTACATGAATCTTCCCTGACTCTAGGGATACAACATACACAAAGAGAAGAGTGTTATAAGTGCGAGTATTGCAAATAAATCACAGATAATCAAATATATGTTTGGAACACATGTGTGCATGATTCAACTATCATAATGAGTGGCAGTAAAAACATGCACTCCTCGTATAAGAACATCTTTTGCCAAAAGAGGAGCCACTGGAGGAACCTCTCTATGTGACTTATTCTTAACAACTTTATGTTCACTTTCTGAAACCAAATTTATGCTAATCTTTGATTTGCATGCTAAGATCTCAAGTGTCAAACACTCACATATCCATGTACATGGCCTCAAGGATATTATAAGTAAATTACTATAAGATTTTTTCTTTTAGAAATAGAGTGGGAAATAATTAGGGATTTTAAAATTGGTTGTTCAAGATGTAGGGTGCAGATACTTAATGACTATCTATCAATTCTAAAAGAGAATAATATGTTTGGATTGATAAAGTTCTTAGAGGTAGATCATTTTCTTTTTAATTTATAGGTTGGGTTAGTTTAGGGTTATTAAAAAATTACCACTAATTATTTTGATTATGTCAATAAAAGAATAATTCCAAAATAGGACATCAATCAAAGTGTCACCATAAACATTATATTCAATTTAGGATATGAACACTGTAAACTCTAAAAGAGTATGAATGTGAATCCATTCCACTCATTCTTCTTTTCAATTCAATTCTTTGTCATTCAACCCCCTTCCTTGCTAGAAAGTGACTTATATGGTTATTTAGTCTTTTCACTGATTTCACATTGAATTTTATGATAATTAGACCTACATTGAAACTTTTTCTTCCACTATTTTAATTTCAATAGTAGCTAAGTTCAATCCTTCCATTTTCCTTCCTACTCTAGTGTAGAATGATGGATTCCAAAGCTCTTTTGTATAATATAACTTGTGTCTTTGCTTTTCTAAAAGAATACCAGCCACATAAAGATAGAGGAAGATATGTTTTTGGATGATTTTGGAAATAGATTTTGGAAACTTTAAGAAGAATATTTCTCATGTATATTCCAAAATAGAATCCATTAGTAAAACTTTCTTGAATGATATTATTATCCAAATAAAATCAATGAGCTAGTAAATGGACAATAAAGAGAAGTGAAAATAAGTAAAAATTGAAGTGAAAATAGTAGTTTAGATTTCTAAAAAGTTGAAATTCAAATGGGAAGTAAAGAATATATACTCTTCAAGAAAAATAAAAAAAGTAGAAAAATAGAGATTCAAAGAGAGGAATGCTTAATCAATAAAATTCCACTCAATGATTCTAAAATTAGCAAAATTAGAGAAACATACTAAGTAGAGTAGAAGTGTTATTTGTATGTCTAAAGTAGTTATGCAACTTCATACTTTTGACCGCAGATTTTCATGCACACAAGTTTAAAATTTACATTTCAAGTGCAAAAAAGAGAAATAAGTAGTATTTCCTTAATGGATCTTAGTTCTAACTTGGTCTTAGTATACAGTTCTATAAAAGGTTCATATGTAAATCATACCTTTTAATTTATTCAGATTCAATTTTACACATTAAAATACACCAATTTGTACTTCTATGCACTAGCGTGTACTGATATATATAAGTGGTTATTAGTATCCGCTTTGTTTATCTTTATATACATTAATATGCTCTAGTTATTCTTGGTTTTTGGATTTATAATCTTTCCAGTTTAATGATTGTACATAGTACATACATTTCATTCAAGTTCTAAGTATATAGCACTGAGTTTACAGTTCATTTTGTATGCTTGTTCATAATAAGCCTTTCATGCTTTCATAATTTAGATTGATATTCCTTTGAAGTAGATTTGCAATTCTCTAGATTGATGCACAAATGTGATCATTTTATTCGAAGATGATAATTTAGTTCTTGTAGCACTCTTTTACTTGTCTACTACAGAAGATTTTTTGCATTTTTCTAACTGAAAATATGCCAATAATTTATGAAATATGAAATCTATCCATTACAATATATGCAAATTGGAGGTAAAATTTCCAATTTATCTTTGTATCCAATGGAAAAAATAAACCTCAAATTGTGGAAAAGAAAATAATATCAACTGATGAATTAATATTCATAAACATTCATAATTAATAGTCAAATGGAGCAAGAAAGTCATCCACAACATGTTACAAGATTGAAGCTCTTAATATAGGTCCACACATGAGGAATCTGTGTCCTCTTATCAACTCCACTCTTGGAAAAATGTTTGAAGTGAAGATTATATACATCATTTAAATTTTTTGAGTTATTATTTTACCTTTGAGTATTTTACTTACTCCATGGAAAGAAACAAAAGATACATTTTAAATCTATTTTATGGAATTTTTTTCACACATATTGGATCACTAAAAAAGTATAAAATGTGTTACAATCTTGTCTCTCTCAAACCACATGTTTTCTAATATTAAATGTCCAAAGTTATAAGTACAAAAAAAGAAAAGGTTATAAAAAATATAAAGATGATGTTTCTTGTTCCACCAACCAATACATCAGTATAAAACATTCATAATTATGACTTAAGAACAGGACTTAGGTTGTTGAGAGTGTGTGTATTTTCAGTTTTGACTTTCTCTATAATCCTCTATGACTTGTAACCTAATGATTTGTAAGAGTAATTATAGAGTAGACTAGATATAGACTAGGCTATTTGAGAAAATAATTATAATTTTTATGAAAGATACACTTAATAGTTAAAAATAAAGCACTTTGCATTGGTGAATATTATCAGTTAATTATTTCAAGGGACATTGCAACTGCAACACTACAATAAAAAATTTCCATATCATTCTCCTTCTCATCTATACTCCAATCCTCACCATTTTAATCATCATTGGACCACATCAAAAGTCTAATTTGTATGCATTATAACTTAAAATGGTACACATGTGCATACTAATTTTGTTCTTTACTTTTCATGGTCTAGTACAAAAATGAAACACTTCAAGGTCATCGAGCCTTACATTTGTAAACCATATGTGAAAAGATCTCACAAAAAAGAATAAGAACCAAGATGCTGAATTCATGTTATGAAAGTTAAAAGAAGGAATGATTGAAACATCCCTTAAATAAGTTTTCTTTTGTAGATTTCAAATTTAGATTTTTAAATTACTGAAATTCATTAATGTTTATGGTTTACTCCATTGCCTATGGTGATCCATTAGAAATATGGATCCCAATAGTGACTTCTAGCTTTTTGTGACTATGGTGTCTACATCTACCAAGTTCCCAAAACTCTTTAAAAGTACTTGTAAAAAGTTTATTATGGAGGCTTTCATTTATAAGTTTCACGTAACTCTATGGGTAGAGATGTGACTTCTGTAAATTCTTTTATTGGTTCCCAAAAAAGTGCTAATAGCTAAACACTACATTTAAAAAAAATTTAACTTTGAATGTTGCATGTTATCTTGCATTGTAGTTGGTTGCATGCTATCTTGGATTGTAGTAGTTTGCATGTTGGTGTGAAATTGCATTGGAAGAAACATGAAGGATGAAACATGGGTGTCCTTCATGTCCTCATACTCTCCAACTCCACTTCCCATTCCTTATTGTATCCATCTTTATGTCAAGCCTAATTCAAGTCCTTTTGTATCTCCAAGTTGTGGTATGTTCCAAGAGCTTCTCAAGATGGTGTAGTTGGTTCTTTCTTCATTGAGAGAAAAATGAAATTTGAGGAGAAAGGTTTTGGATGATGTGTCACCATTATGTGTTGATTATTTATTATGTAGAAGATCAAGAGGACTTCTCACAAATTAATAGGGGTAGCTGCAATAAATCAATTCAAAATAGCATGACTTTCAATCACATGGCTACTTATTTTGTGTGGTGCAAGAAAGGGTTTATGGAGTTTATGGCAAGAGATAATTTATACAAGAAGTGGGCACAATACATGAAATTGTACAAAGATAATTGAGAATGGAAGGACAAGCACACGGGAGAAAATCTCATGATGAAGGAATTGAAATGGGGATGGATAACTATAGATGATAAATTAAATCATCTTTGCACTCAATTTGAAAGAATGGATCAGATGTTTTGATGCAAAGTTGTTGTGCATATATACATCACTACACAAAAATTTACTGATATCAACACCTTACACTATAGAAGCACAACTGACATATAAGTCGTACATGAACACTAAAGTGCCACAATAATCAGTTCATTCTTCCACTTGAATCACAATGAAATCAGATTTGTACTTGATCTTTCACTCAACAATCTAGTAGCAATTGGGCACTAATTAGAGTCAAGTCACACCTACTCTAGCTAAGAGACTCTAGGCAATGCTTGCTAGCCTCTATCCACCATAGCCAAGAACTCAAAGGCTCAACATCAAAGAAGTGAGCTCTCTAGAGTTGCATTTTGAAGGTATACTCCCTTGCTTGACCTAGGTCTCTGGCCTTAATAGAGCCATTGATGGCACATCCAATGGTGCAAATAGTGGGTCCTACCATATGATCAATAGTCCTGATATGAAATTAGACCTCCAACAAGTAGTCAAGTGTGTAACTATCAAAATACCTATGACTGCAAACATTAACACTCTAACATTTGAGCAAACTAGATTTTGTGCAACAAATATTATGACAATTTTTGTGCATATATATATATATATATATATATATATATATATATATATATATATATCACTATACAACATACATTGTTGTCAACATCATACACTCTAGAAGCACAACTCATGCATAAGTCGTAAATGAACTCTAAAATGCCATGATTGCCTCCCTATCTGGCGGTTTGGTCCCTTTTAACTCCAGATAGCTATCTATTCCAAGTATATAATATGTCATATGGTGGGCAAAGATCAAGAAGCCAGGTGCTATTGAGCCCTATTGTTAGTAGCATGTTTGCAATCTATACCACATAAAGGTGAACTATTTATAAGTCAAGTATATCTAGGACATAACCACTATTCTTGCGGAACCACCATGAGGGGAGGAGTCAAACATGCCATATGCCATCCTCTGAAACAATTATCACACACCAATATAGTAGCAACTCCACTAGAAGAGCCACATAACATACATTGCAAGCTTGCATGTACAAGTGCCAAGCTTGGGTCCATAGTGCTATCAATGTTTGGGAGGTAGCATGTCACACAATTATGTACATGATCCTTCCAAACAACACCATCATGTCTTTCCAACATGAGGACTCCAAAAGAAAAAACCTTGTGCACTCTCAAGATAGTGCGACTTGTAGTAACATCAATTGTCATCAATGCAATTTGTTATAGATATACATAGTTACTTGGATGAAATCAACGGATCAAGGATCTATAACCTCCTCCTCAAATAGTAGCATAACATAAGATATCCCCTACTTAGCAATTGCTAAGTTTGCAAAGGCCATCAATATCACTCTCCACAAAGATCTTTGCCTATTGAGAACATGCACTCACCTAGATGTTTTGATCTTCCAAGTCCAAAACTATAGCAACATCACAATGAATGGTTGTAGGTAAATTTTGATCTTGTCCATAGAGTAGAAAGCAAGGAGAGAAGGATACAAAGGAGACTTTCTGGTTGAACCAATAGCTTATTGTCAACCAAGGTAGTTGGAGTTCTTGATCTCCCATGTGGCCTGTCTACAAATTATACTTATGCAATCCTCTCTTGACCATCTGAACCACTCTCTCTACTAAGCCATTTTCCTTAAGGTGATCTTTTGAGGTAGTATGATAATCAATCAAGGCCTTGTCACACCAGACCTAAAACTCCTCCTAAGAACTTTGTACCCTAATCAATCAAAACCTTAATTGATACACCAAAATGACTAAGAACCCAATCTAAGAATGAATGAGTTGTCCCTTCACTGCATTTATCAAGAAGTGCCACCAACTCAATCCACTTGGAGAAGTGCTCCATCATAACCAAAAAATATCAATGATATCTCACAAAAAATAGTAAAACAAAGTCTAAACTCCAATGGTAACCTAATCCCATGATAGATAATGGGTGTAACTATGGCATATGAGCATTAAATGATGCTCTAACTCACAAACCACACATCTTGTAACAAATTGCTATATATTTGGTCTATATACCGCATCACCAATAATGACTTTGGAGTAAGCTATATGTACGCTTTACTCCAAAATATCAAAGCTCCTCATGAGTATGGTTTTTGAAATAGAAGTGGTACTACTTGAACTATACCATCCTCCCATACACAAAGAAGGTATTTTCCCTCCAATCTAAACTACTTGGTTTGCTGAAGAACATGGTCTCTCTCCTTGGCACCAACTATGCCAACCACAAAACCAATGTAAAGATAATCCATCACTAAGACATGAATGTCTGGTGACTTGTACCAATATCTCCATCCTTTAGATCTATAACCTCAACAACTCCTCATGTATGTGTTGAGAGAGATACTACCAAGGTAGATAGAGATATAGAGAGGTAGATGCATGCCAACCTAACACCATCTCCTCATATATCTCAACATACTAATGTGCTCTAGTTTGATCCTGTTGGCTAGGACATGGGTCCCACCCATGTCCTAGCCAACAAGTTTCTACTCAATCCATTTGCATCACGGTTCACTACTCCAAGTCTATGATTAACCATGAAATCATATTCTTATAAAATTCAAAGCTCATTGTGCAAGCGTCCTTGAAAGTTTCTCAGAATCCATCAATTACTTCAATGGTTGATGATCAGTGATGAGAATGAAATGATTACCAAATAGGTAACATAAAAATATGCTACTACCCATATTGCTCCCAAGCACTCCCTCTCATATGAAATTAAATTTTCCTCTGCTGAATTTTTGGAGGGACTAGCATAGGTCACCACAAACTCCTTCTCCTCATCATCATATTGGGTGAGCACTACTCCAAGCCCCAACATACTCCAATTGGTATGAACCTGGAATGGTTATCCTTTGATAAATCTCCTAAGAATAAGAGTAGATTTCAACTTCTCCATAAAGCTCTCTCCTACTCATCTCCCCAACACCATTCCTATGTAAGCTTGGTCAGCTTTGTCAAGGCCCTTAGTGATGACACTAAATCCTCTTAACATATTGGTGATAAAAAATTGCAAACCCAAGAAATGCTTTCAATCTGCTCACATTTATAGGCTGAGGAATACAAGTACTAATCTCTACCTTGGTCTTCTCAACACCAAATCCTCCATGGTAGATAGTGTAACCTAAATACTCAACCTACTTGTGGAGAAATCTACACTTCTCAAGTGGTAATTTGAGTCTATGATATTTCAACCTCTCAAACACCTCCAATAAATGTCCTTCATGGTCCTCCATAGTAATGCTATAGACCAAAATGTCATCAATATAGTACCAATCCTACTAGGTTCCTATCCATGACCCTCTAGAACTTGGCAGAAGTGTTTTTCAACCCAAATGGTTAGAACCTACACTGATATAATACATCCTTATTATGAGTATCAATATCCCAAAATGTACTGAAGACCTTTGTATGCCCAATCACATGAAAGATTTCCTTTGGTGTACGTATGGTATATTGATTAGCCCTAGTTTGTTGGTTAATAGGAGGGTAATTTCCACACATTTGAATTTTTGTGTAGTTGCATATCCTTCTTGGTTTGCATCATTATAGTTGAAGCATACTCTCCATGTGAAATCTCCACCAAACTGGCCTCAAAAAGACCTTTACTTTGTCTTTGAATCAATGTTCTCTCTATGTCACTATATCTATAAGGACATCAAAAAATTATTGTATCATTAATAAACTCAATCCAAATACCAAGTCCTTTTAGAGCATCTAAATCTTTCATATCAAAGGTATAAAATCTTGTGTAGCTCCTCAAAAACCTCCAAACTCTTTGCCTTTCTCCTCCTATAAGCTTGGGCCTAATGATTGGCTCCCAAGTATCTTGTGTAACTGATGTAGGAGTGGAAGACTGGTTGGCTACTACACCGGGCCCTTGGGAGTAATAATATCATAGCTCCTACCACCAGAGTTCCCAAGCTCAATGTGGAAAACTCCCTTTGCTCTAGCTACAAGCTCCATACATCCTTTAGCTGCATCCCAAGTAGACCAAGGGTGTAACCCAAAGTAGAACATGCTCACATGCATGGACCTCAAGTATACCACTCTCACTAGTAGCCACTAGCTATGTCCCAAGAATACCATGCCCACTCAATCCATTGCCCCTAGTATGTGCCTAAATTGTCTTGATAGGTACAACTTACAAGTGTCCAAATGGTGATACCTATCAAGCACATCATACATTGCTTTGCTTGGCCAAGGCTCACAATCCAGGTCAAACAATTTAGGTCCATAGCTTGACCTAACACCTAATGCTTTGATGTCTTTGACATTTTTGTAATAATAATAATATTGGTATGTAAACCCATTGATTGCTCCCTCCCATTGGCGTTGTGCTCCACCAATTGCTGTAATTGTGAGTCCTAAACAAGCCCAAGATCTCTCTTTCAAAAATCATGGGAACTTAAAAAACTCATAAGTATGGATTAAGTGTCTCTAGGCTATCCAATAAGGTTCACCACTACCATAGGTAACCTATCAACCACTACCACTGTTTGATCTGGCACTCAACATCCAAATATCATCAACAATAAGGTATTCTAGTCATTAAATCTCATCATAAACACACTATAAAACCTCTTTAGGTAAGAAGTCATCCACCAAAGATAAAGATGACGAGCCCGTGATCCCACTTTGGTTGCATCCAATAACATAGAAATTCCTATCCAAGAATGTACCTGATGTATATTTCCCACCACCCATGTACAAGAATCACCCATCAAAAGGACATTGTCCAAAATGTAGGTTGGAGGAATGGATTGATGCACTTAGAGATGTTGTAGTGAACATAACATCTCTCAAAACACACAAAAATAGGGATCCTATATACCTTGACCTTTGCCAACATGATTATATCCTTGACATGGCCATTTTGAATCACCAAATGAATTAGATCATTTCTTTCCAAATCATATGCCCCCATTAAGGAAATGTCTAATGGTAGGGTCTTTTGGTAACCCTTGAATACTGATATCAATAATAACTCAAGATACAGATAGGCCAAGTATGCCACATGATGAAGAGAGACTCATCTAGTAGTCTCATCTCTCTCCACATACAAGTATCTCTATACTCATATACCTACTTGTAGTACCGCAACTAGTCTAGTGCTTATCTCACCAAACAATTCCAATAAACATACTCCCTATATTGGATGCGTCCAAGCAATAAGATTGGTATCCAAATGTGACAAGGTAATAGAATTTAGAGGCTCATCCTCACATTGGTCTCTTGGTGGTACAAAGGCTCCATTCTAAGCTTGTTGCACCAACTAATCCGCATGTTGATGCAATGCCTCCTTAGAACTCCACAATGGAACAATCCCACTTGTACACCAAATCCAAATGGGACCAACAATCCAAACTCCAATGGGAATTTTGCATATCCTTTCTCTCAATGGGAATTTGCCAATAGCCGCTGCAAAGATCCAACTTGGAAAAGTAGCATGCTCCACTTAGTTGATCAAGCAAGTCATCGATCCGAGGCAAGGGATATGCATTCTTCACAGTTTGCTTATTGAGCCCACGATAATCAATACAAAAACAAAGTCCTCCATCCTTCTTTGGAATAAATAGTACCGTTGCTCCCCAAGGAGAGGTACTATGTTGTATGAAGTCCTTCTCCAACAACTCTGTAAGTGTTGTTCGCAACTCCTCCAACTCCTTTGGTGAGAGCCGATAGATTGGTCTACTCATTGGAGTACTCCCTGGCAATAACTCAATCTTGAAGGGCATACCTCGATCGGAGGGTAATCCCTTTGGCAAATCATCCGGAAACACGTCTGCAAACTCCTGAACTATCCAATCAACCATTGCTTGATGAGGCTCTTGGTCCTCCACAAATTGTTCTTGTGCAATCAGCTTGATCCACACCACAAATATAGACTTATCTTCCTCCAAAGCTTGCTCCATGGTTGCTTTCTTGGCAAACTTCCCATCTTGGGACTCCACTTCCTTCAAGGTTTGCTCTATGGCTACCTTCTCGACAAACTTCCCATCTTGGGACTGACTATTCTTAGTGTCTTACTCAGAGGTGCCAGACAACTTCCAAAATCAACCAAAATCTTACAACCCCAATTAGATATCATACCTTACAAGTGAAGCAAACTTGCATAGGTCAAGCCTTCAATCCCATTGGAACTAATCAAGCTCCTAGTAGACAGCTCAAAATCTCCTATTGGGATTCCTTGTTTCCCTGATCATTCCACTCCATGACCTCTACTTGGGCAACTTGTCGAGGTCATCCATTCTTGAGTGGACATTCAGCAATGCAATGCCCCAATTCATGACAATAAAAACAACCACCATTTTGTCGCAATTTCTCTCTATCTGCTATGCCAAGTGGTCTTTGTTGAATGGCATCAACCATGGTCTATGGTTGCTGGCTCCTCCACTTGTGTGTAGTGGATTGGTAGGCTTTGTGGAGGTCAAGGTCAAGATCGAGACCAAGTTGTTGCCACCAAGGAATCAAAACGTTTGGCCAACCACATGGCTTCCTTCAAGTGTTGTGGCTCTTGCATGGTTATCTCTAATTTGGTTCTCGCCTTCAAGCCCTTCACAAATTGATCCAAAGCTTCACCTCCCAATATCTCTGGAATTTACATGATGGTGTTTTGGAACTATGTGATGTAACTTCTTACATAACAAATCTATTTCGACTCTGCCAACTTATCCTGTGTAGCTCGTGTGACATTTATAGCTTGGAACAAACTAATTATTGCACTCTTGAATTCTGCCCATGTCAAGATTGGTGTAACAATTTGTCATTCCGCTTGCTCTACTTGGAATCTCCACCATAGCTTTGCTACTCCATCCAATTGGCTAGAAGCCAAGAGAATCTGTTTTTGCTCATCTTGTAGATTGGTAGTTTCAACATAACATTCACAATCAAACACAAAATTCTCCACTACACCCAAAAGATTCTTGCCTTCAAATACCTTGGGTTTAGGGAATCTGATCCAATCTTCTCCTTCTTGAATTGGTACTCTCTCCACCTACTCTTGTCATCAAAGATCTCGTTCATCCAACAATCGAGTAAGGTGCTCAATTTGTTGTTGCATACTAAGGATAACATGGAGTATTGCCGTCATGGTTGCTACTCTATCACACCACTCCCTATCTATCTAATTTATTAACACATAGAAACAACACGTCCACCATTCTCCATAAGTTACAACCGGAAACACCAAGGGTTCCTTAGATATGGTGATCATATGTAGAAAATCTTGTCCAAAGTGCAAGGTGATGAATTATATGAAATGATGCTTGGGTAGTATTTGGACGTGAAAATCCCAATGTTTTGATGGAAGTGGATGTAGTGGTCCATAAATTCCATCCATCCCATTCTTGCTCTGATACCAATGTAAAAGACTAAATTTGAGGAGAGAAATAGGAGAATGGAATCTCACATTGGGACACTCAAATGACAGAAAACTCTGAATGCCTAGCATGAGCTTTGGCTTTGGTATTTATAGGTTGTATATAAGGCTCTTGAGAAGCTTCTCAAGAAGCTTCCTCATGCCGCTTTCTTAGAGTGCAAACCAAGTTAACTAAGAAGCTTCTCAAGAAGCTTCCTTCTAGAAGCCGCCTACTTGGCGTGCAAGCTAAGCTAGTTGGAAGCTTCTAGAAGCTTCCTTCTAGAAGCTACCTACTTGAGGTGCAAGCTAAGCTAGTCGGGAAGCTTCCCAAGAAACTTCCTAGATACTTTTGGAATATTCTAGGCTAATTTGTCTTATGTGCTACTTTGTGAGCCCGACTAACTTTATCGCTAAACTCCATATTGTTACAGTCCAAATGTTACCAAAGAGGAGAGGGTGAGATTTGAGGAGATTTTCCGAAAGTTCATCCATGTGTTTGCTTTCAATTACAAGGATCTAAAGGAAGTGACCTTAGAGGAGCACAAGATTGAGGTGGAGTCACATGCAAGACCAGTACACCAAAAGCAAAGTTGCATTAGCCCACCAATATCTTTGGTGGTGAAGGAGGAGATTGATAAGCTCAAGGAGGCCAGATTTATCTTTGAGGTGGAGAATTTGGAATGGGTGTCTCTCATTGTGATTGAGAAGAAAAAGAATGGTAAGCTTTGAGCATGTGTGGATTACAAGAAGCTTAATGTTGTTACCAAGAAGTACTATTACTCTTTTCCATTCATTGATGAGATATTGGAGAAGGTTGCAAGTCATGAGAAGTATAATTTTGGATATTTTTATAGTAGGTATAACCAAATCAAGATTGCACTAGAGCATCAACAACTCACCACATTCACCACACCTTGGAGAACTAACATTTTCAAGGTCATGCCTTTTGGGCTTTGTAATGCTCCAACCACATTCCAACGGTTCATGAACAGGTATTTGAACCTTTCATTGGAATATCTGTGAGAGACTTCATTGATAAATTTTGTGTTTATGGGAGCAAGGAAGAGCACTTTGAGCACCTAATCAAGGTCTTGCAATGCTTGGATGAGGAAAATGCATCACTTAACCCAAAGATGTGCATTTTTAGATTGAAGAAAGTCTACTTTAGGGGCACATCATCTCCAAGGATGGAATAATAGTTGATCCTAAGAAGGTGAGGAAAATCTCAGACCTTCCATTCCCTTCAAGCTTGACAAAGTTATGCCAATTCTTGGGGATGGTTGGATACTATAGGAGGTTCATCTTCTCATTTTCCAACAAGGCTTATGCATTGACCATATATGTGAAGAAGGGTGTAGATTACATGGTGATTTTAGAAGACAAGGAAGCTCTCCAAGCTTTTGAAGAGCTCAAGCAATCCCTTGTTGTAACTCCAATTCTTGCTAAACCTGATTCTTGGAATAAACCTTTCATCCTCTACACTAATGCTTCTAATGTAGCTATAGGATGCACTCTTAGTCAATTAGACCAAGATGTGCATGATCATCCAATAGCTTATGCTAGTAGGTAGATGGTTTCAGCAGAAAAGAACTACTCTATCATAGAGAGAGAAGGGT
Source organism: Lunularia cruciata (assembly GCA_948567375.1). Taxonomy (NCBI): domain Eukaryota; kingdom Viridiplantae; phylum Streptophyta; class Marchantiopsida; order Lunulariales; family Lunulariaceae; genus Lunularia; species Lunularia cruciata. Next base: position 27,408,859 of record OX419762.1, on the reverse strand, counting down.
TGGTAGTGATCTTTGGTCTCAAGAAGTTTAGACACTACTTGATTGGAGGGAAAGCCACAATTGTCACGGATCACAAGGCTTTGAAGTACATCTTCAACAAGCCTTATGTAGAAGGGAGGCTAGCAAGGTGGAGGATACTCTTGTCTGAGTATGATTATACCATTGAGGATAGGCCAGGAAAGAAATATGCAAATGCTAATTTGTTATCTAGGGCTTATGATCATGATGGAGATGAGCCAGTGGATGATTCCTTCTTGGATGAGGAGCTCATGATAATCTCAATCACTCATGAGGTTCCAATGGAGTATAAGGAGATTGTGGATTTTGTGATAAGAGGTAACTATCCAGAAGGGATGCATGCTAGGGAGAGGAAGGCCCTTGTAGCAAGATCTAGACCTCACACAATGGTGGAGGATATTTTCACCAAGGAATAGATGGTCTACTTCAAAGAGCAATGGGTAAGGAAGAGTCTATCCTACTCATAAAGGAGTTTCATAAAGGTTTAGTGAGTGGAGGACACTTTGCAAGAAAGATGATTGCTTTCAAGATTCTAGATGCAGGTTACTATTGGAGAGGGATTTTCAAGGATTATCTTGATTATTGCAAAACTTATCATGTTTTTCAAGCTTTTGCTAGAAAGCTACATCCACTCCACCACTTAGATCAATTCCATTGCCATGACTTTTTGAGAAGTGAGGAATTGATTTTGTAGGTCCTCTCAATAGAACCCCAAGGAACAATCGGTATATTGTGGTAGTTACTGGTTACCTTACCAAGTGGGTTGAGGCTAGACCATTGAAGGACAAGAATGAAGATGAAGTGGGTAGATTTCTTTGTGAATGCATTATAACTAGGTTTGGATGTCCTTTAAAGTTGGTTTCTGATTGAGGAAGAGAGTTTATAGGAAGCATCACTATAGCCATGCTACAACATTTCTCTATCACACATAGAGTAACTACATCCTATAAGCCAAATTACAATAGCTTGGCAGAGAAGAACCAATCAGACCTTGTACATGATGTTGGCCAAAGATGCAAAAATGGAAGGGGCTAAATATCATTGGAGCAAGAGGATTCATGCAATTTTGTGGGAGTATATGACAACCATGAAGACTTCCATTAGATATTCTCCATTTAAATTGGTTTATGGTATTGAGTCTACCTTACCTATTTACTTTGATCTTCCTATCTTCCAAAGCATTCATAGGAGATTGAAGAAAGCACAAGGAGGTGATGCAAAGAAGTCAAGGAAGGATCAACTCATGGAGTTGGAGGAGGCAAGAGCAGTTTTTATGGTTCGAGTGGAGCAAACCCAAAGGAAAAAAAAGCAGAGCTATGACAAGAGGCAAGGCAAGAAGAAGGTGGAGCCTTTCAAAGAAGGTGATTGGGTAATGTTGTTTGATTCTATTCGATTCAAGAGAAGTTTTTGCCTAAGTACTTTGGACCTTTCATAGTGGAGAAGGTGTGGGGCAATTACACCTATGATCTCAAGGAGTTGAGAGGAAGACACTTTGATAGGATTAATCGTGATAAGTTGAAAATGTATCATAGAAGGTAGAGAGACCTTCACTTTGAGGACAAAGTGAAAACTTAGTCTGGGGGTAAATGTAACACCCATTTGTAGATACGTGTGGTATTGTGATATTTAGCTTAGTATAACAAGTACTTGAGAGATATTATTTATATAGAGATAAAAGATGGTTCTAAATTAGTCATGATTAGCTAAAGTTAGTCATAACTAAGATAAAGGGGACCTTACTTTAGAGGAATTGGAAAAAGATGAGCACTACTATTTTGGATTCTAATGTGTTGACTTGGTATTATTCCTAGGTGTTTGGCTTTGAGGAAAGAGTTGAAAAATCTTGGGCCTACAAGCCTTTTTGTTTTGGATTCTTCTATAGTCCAAGGATAGCCCATGTGAAGGAATCCTTGACTTAGTTGTTGGGTCAAGATAAGATCACATGCTTAGTGGAATATGTGCATGTGGATGGATATTCTTTTATACTTTTGACTTTACTTGACTTCTAGCCTTGTAACTTGAGTTACTTTGGTAAATAGTAACTTTAATGTGTAACTATTTCACAAGTATATAAACAAGGGATGAGGAGGTACTCATCATCCTTTCATTTGTAACTATCTCTCTCTCATTGAGTTCTTTAGTGAACAATGTCTTGAGTCTTGGAGTGTTAGCCTTGAAGGAGTATGATGGAGTTGGGGTTCTTTGCCTTCTTAGTCCATGGTGCGCTACCATAATAGCCATCAGAGATTCATCCTGAGTGAGAGACAAGCCGGCTCACAGGTCACAATACCAAGGATGCACTTGTTGATAGAGGATTTGCAATAAATACCATGTTATAGAGGTTGATGAAGAAGTTGGGTATGATACCCTCTAGATCTTCAACATTTGTGGTCAGCATGGCAAACAAGCAATAAGTTTGACCAATAAGGGTGATACATAAGGTGGTAGTTTCAATCATGGGAGTTCAAAACCTCATGACAACCTATGATTTGTTTCTTGGGAAGCCATAGTTGAGAGCAACACATACAATTGATCAATTGCACAAAAGGTACTTGCATATTGGGCCATCAAACCAGTGAGTTACAGTTCCTATGACTAACACCATCAACACTTCACATTTAGGTACATCATCTTTTGATTATTGGAAATAAAATTTAAAAGAAAGAGCTTTAGATGTGGATACAAGTATGAAAGAAGAGACTTCCATGGAGGAAGATGAATCTAAATCTAGTTTAGATGTGTATCCCTTGTGTCCTATGGATTTTTCATCTAAGCCAAAGGTTTTGAAGGACCTAAATAAATCACCATTGACACTTGAGGAGATAAAGAGGAGGTTATCTACCCTCAGGTATGGTCCAAATAATACCAAGGAGGAGAAGGTGAGATTTGAGTAGATTTTTTGCAAGTTTATCCATATGTTTGTTGTGAATTACAAGGATCTAAAGGAAGTCACCTTGGATGAGCACAAGATAGAGGTGGAGTCACATGCAAGACCAATCTACCAAAAGCAACATTGCATTAGCCCACCAATATCTTTGGTTGTGAAGGAGGAGATTAATAAACTCAAGGAAGCTAGATTTATCTTTCAAGTGGAGAATTCAAAATGGGTGTCTCCAATTGTGATTGTGAAGAAAAAGAATGGTAAGCTTTGTGTACATCTGGATTACAAGAAGCTCAATGTTATTATTAAGAAGGACTATTACTCCTTGCCATTCATTGATGAGATCTTGGAAAAGGTTACAAGTCATGAGAGGTACAATTTTGGAGATGATTATAGTAGGTATAACCAAATCAAGATTGCACTAGAGCATCAACTACTCACCACATTCACCACACCTTGGGAGACTTATGCTTTCAAGGTCATGCCTTTTGGGCTTTGCAATGCTCAAGCCACATCCCAATGGTTCATGAACAAGGTGTTTGAACCTATCATTGGAAAATTTGTGAGACTTTATTGATGACTTTTGTGTCTGTGGGAGCAAAGAGTAGCACTTTGAGCACCTAATCAAGGTCTTGCAACAATTGGATGAAGCAAATGCATCACTCAACCCAAAGAAGTACATTTTTGGTTATGAAGAAGATTTAATTTTGGAGCATATGATTTCCAAGGATAGAATAGCAGTTGATTCTAAGAAAGTAAGGAAAATCTTAGACTTTTCATTCCCTTCAAGCTTGATAGAGTTATGACAATTCTTAGGGATGGTTGGGAAATTTAGGAGGTTCATCTTCTCATTTTCCAACAAGGCTTATGCATTGACCATCTACATGAAGAAGGGTGTAAAATACATGGTGATTTTGGAGGATAAGGAGGCTCTCAAGCAATCCCTTGTTATGACTTCAATTCTTGCAAAACCTAATTGGAGTAATCCTTTCATCCTCTACATTGATGCTTCCAATGTAGGTATAGGATGCATTCTTAGTCAATTACACCAAGATAAGCATGATTATGCAATAGCTTATGCAATAGATAGATGGTTTCAATAAAAAAGAACTACTAAATCATGTATAAAGAAGGTTAGCAATGTTCTTTGGTCTCAAGAAGTTTAGACACTACTTGATTGGAGAGAAAGTCACCATTATCATAGATCATAAGGCTTTGAAGTACATCTTCAACAAGCCTAATGTGAAAGGAAGGCTAGATAGGTGGATGATACTCTTGTCTGAGTATGACTACACCATTGAGAATAAGCCAAGGAAGAAACATGCAAATGTTAATTTATTATCTTTGGCCTATGATCATGATGGAGTTGAACCAATGGATGATTCCTTCTTGGATGAATATCTCATGATAATCTCAATCACTTAAGAGGTTCCAATAGAGTACAAGGACTTTGTTACAATAAGTAACTGTCCAAAAGAGATGCATCCTAGGGAGAGGAAGACCCTTGTAGCAAGATCTAGACCTTACACAATGGTGGAGGATATTCTTTTTTCACCAAGGAGCATATGGTCTACTTCAAAGAATAGTGGATAAGGAGAAGTCTATCCTACTCATGAAGGAATTTCATGAAGGTTTAGTGTGTGGGGAACACTTTGCAAGAAAGGTGACTGCTTTCAAGCTTCTAAATGCAAGTTTCCTTTGGAAGGAGATTTTCAAAGATTTTGATTATTGCAAAACTTGTAATGTTTGTCAAGCTTTTTCTAGGAAGTCTACATTCACTCCACCTCTTAGATCAATTCTATTGTTGGGACCTTCTGGAGAATTGGGGAATTGACTTTGTAGGTCTTCTCAATAAAACCCAAGGAACAATTGGTACATTGTGATAGTTACTTATTACCTTACCAAGTGGGTTGATGCTAGATCATTGAGGGACAAGAATTAAGTTGAAGTTTGTAGATTTCTTTATGAATGCATCATCATTGGTTTTGGATGCCCTTTGGAGTTGGTTTTTTATAAAGGAAGAGAGTTTATAGGAAGCATCACTACAACTATCTTACAGCATTTCTCTATCATACTTAGAGTAACTATGTCCTATAAGCCAAACTCCAATTACTTGGAAGAGAGAACCAATTAGACCTTATGCATGATGTTGGCCAAAGATACAGAAATGGAGTGTGCTAAACATCATTGAGGCAAGAGGATTCATGCAATATTGTAAGAGTATAGGACAACCATGAAGATTTCCATTGGATATTCTCTATTTCATTTGGTATATGGTATTGAGTCTCCTTTACCTATTCACTATGATCTTCTTACCTTTCAAAGCATTTGTAAAAGATTGAAGAAAGCACAAGGAGTTGATGTAGAGAAGTCAAGGAAGGATCAACTCATGGAATTGGAGAAGGCAAGAGCAGTGTTATGGTTTGAGTGGAGCAAGCCCAAAGGAAACAAAAGGAAAGCTATGACAAGAAGCAAGGCAAGAAGAAGGTGGAATCCTTCAAAGAAGATGATTAGGTAATGTTATTTGATTCAAGAGAGTGCAAAAGAAGTTTTTGCGTAAGTACTTTGGACCTTTCATGGTGGAGAAGGTGAAAGGCAATTACACCTATGATCTCAAGGAGTTGGGTAGAAGACACTTTGATAGGATTAACCATGATAATTTGAAGGTGTATCATAGAAGGCAAAGACTAACTTTAGCTAATCATGACTAATGTAGAACCATCCTTGATCTAAATAAATAATATCTTTGAAGTACTTGTTATACTAAGCTAAATATGACAATACCACACACACATGCACAAATGGGTGTTACATTTACCCCCGGACTAAAATTTCACTTTGTCCTTGGAGTGAAGGTCGCATAGCTAAAATAGAGGGATCTTACTTTAGAGGAAGTGGAAAAGGTGAGCACCACAATTTTAGATTCTAGTGAATTAACTTGTTATTATTCCTAGAAGTTTGGCTTTGAAAAAATAATTGAGACTCTTGGACCCACAAGCCTTTTTGCTTTGGATTCTTTTGTAGTCCAAGGATAGCTCATGTGAAGGAATCTTTGGCTTAGTGGTTGGATCAAGATAAGATCACATGCTTAAATAATATTCCCATGAATATGGATAGTCCTTTAGACTATCTTTCTCTCATTGAGTTCTCCAGTGAGCAATGGTTGAGTCTTGGAGTGTTGGCCTTGGAGGAGTATGATGGAGTTGCGGTTCCTTGCCTTCTTAGTCCATGGTGTGCTACCATAATAGCAATCAAAGTTCCATCTTGAGTGAGAGACAGGCCGGCTCACAAACCCAACCTCAATCTTAATCTTAGAGTAATCTTCTCCAAAGTGGCCTGGAAGTTCTCAATCAAAGGTGAAGCTTGTAGCTTGGCTCCAAAGCCTTTCTCTTGCAAGAGAGAGGATCCAAGTAGAGGTGCATTAGTGAGGATGTTGGTAAGGGTGTGAGTGTGCATACACTTTCACCAAGATCCGCCCAAATTTTCCTAGAGTCTAGGGATATGAAGTCAATAAACTTGTGGAGGAACATGTGCATAGGGCCTGGCAATAAGTCACAAGCCAATAAAAGATATGAATTGAAGGCATAAGTGCTTAATTCCATTATTGTCATAAGTTTCACAAAAAAGGACATCCCTCATGTAAGAACGTATCCGCCAAACAAGGAACCGCCAAACAAGGAACCATTAGGGCCCATGCTCCAATATATATTGTTGGTGTTGTGGCATCCTATTGTATGGGGCCACATCTGCCCATGACTTTGGGAAGAGCTATTTGTTGCCTATGCCACTCATCTAACAATTGTGGGAACATGCATGGCCCCAAGAGAGTGGAGAAAGTGTGGTGGATGGTGCTATCAAACATCAGCAAGTATGGCAACAATATCTCTATAGGTAGGAAAGTACGTGCCAAATAAGAGGCCATAGGAGGTAACTCCATGAAAGAGTGGAATAGGCCTCTTGGATATTCCCAATCTGGGAGGAAGTGAATATGGGATGTGACTTGGACTAAGATGTTTGAGATGAATGCACTACAGATATCCTCTTGTCCTAGAGGAGAGTCCAAAATGTATTTGAACTGTTGTGACATGTCCCTCACATCTGCAGAACCCATTTACCTTAGGATAAAATTTTAATAACCCCAATCTAGACGTAAAATTTTCTGTATAAAGGAAGAAGTGACGAGCCGGTTGTGGGAAAGGAAAGAGGTGCAAAAAGTAACACCTCAAACAGATAAACTCTAAAAAAAGTGAAGAAAGAATCTTGACACTTTTGTCACAACCAATGAGTTGGAAGATATATTGCAAAGCTTTTTGGTTATGATTAAATTCTCCGAAAATTCATGCTCTTTTTCAAGTTCATTTCCTTTCATGTAATTTCGTAACGTAAAAAATATCATGGTCCTTTTTCTTTAAGGTCTTGAAAGTTCTTGAGAAATCTACCCTGAAATGTTAATGTGAGTTGCTACACAGCCGTCACAAATTATAAAGGCAACCATAGACAACATGTGTTTCTTGACTTTATGGCTTCTCATGGAACCAACAATGCAAATGATGAACGTGTTCTAGGCAATCATTTCTCCTTTCTGTTTATTTCTCTCTAGGATCCATGTTAAAGATCTTTTGTCGGTAACTTACTGGGAAAGTGCTACCGTCAAGGACAATGCAAACTTGATCAATTATTGAGTCCCAGCGAAACCAAGGATCTCTAAGCAACATAGAAATTCTGAAGTTTTTGAAACCAGAATCTGTAGGTGGAGAACTACCCTAGTCCACTTTTTTTCTCCTTTCCCTTTTTCCTCCAAGCTAAATCATGTGTCCAACTGTCGTCACTTTAGTCGCATGAAGTTCTCTGTGAATTTCTACATTCTGCAACATAAGTGTTCACAGATAGCAACTACTCATAATGCTTCCAGCGCATCTCCAGCAGGTCGGTATAATTCAAGATCGAAAGCTCGATTCTCAAGTTTCACTTTCATATTTTATTCCTGGGTAAACGTATTAGAAAACGATAGATCAAATCAGTCACGCCACAATGAATGAATAAACGTAATCCTCAAATTCTATGTGGGTAACGTAAACCCTTCATCCTACTTCTGTCCAAGTGACTGTCAAGAGATGTTATTACATCATTTCTAGGATCAAACACAAATGTATTGCTTTGTACACTAATCCGATTTGAGTACGTTAGTTAATGGTCCAACCGGGATGTAGTTATAACCTTTCAGCAACATAATACAAGAATGTTGGACCTTGTCCACCGAATATCTCCAAAGGAATATGTGTTCTCTCCAATAGTTGAAGGAAGGCTACTCTGTTTGCAGCGCAAAATTTGTATTTTGCATGACTTTTCGTTTATTCTATCACCCCATACCGCGAGGATTGTAACGGCTTAAAGTAGGTAGATATTTGTAGGTAGTAAGCAGTTCGGGTTTTGGAAGCGAGGAAGAAAGCTCCAATCGCAAGAGCGTGCTTAACGCAACAGAGATATTCACTTGGCCCGTCCAAGTCTTTTTCTTTTAAATGTGACTGCGTACAAAACTAACTAAAGGCCATGCATCCACCTGCTCTATGTTGTTTTATTGCATGCATCATGGGTAACGACTGGTGTAGGTAGGATAAAACCACCACAGAGGTATGTTACCATCAAGGGCACCAAAAGCACCTAAAACGACTGTTCATTGAGCACTATGACAATGGATTTGAGCTCAAATGCCATTCAGCAATTCCGCCCTCACCTACAAGTAGAGAGAAGTTTGTTCCTAATAGAAAGGAGAAAAGAGTATCATCTAAACCTTTGATCATGAGCTTTGAGATCATAAAAAAGTTCGATACTCGACCTTTCTCTTCAATGGCCAGCAATATCACCCTTGTTGTTGTTGTTGTTGTTGTTAGTGTTGTTAGTTCCCTGAAAGCTCCTTTAACTTTTCGAATAAACGTCCACTGTCAAGTCGTTTGTCCCTTTTGGGTACGTGTTGCCTCAGCTTACTCGCTTTATGATGTGTGCCATGCTTCCACTCTGTCACTCTCTGTCCTTACACGGCATTGCAATATTGTTAAATAAATATATGCAATTTTCGGAAGCGTCGCCTGTTTGGGGCTTATGGACTTCTTATTTGAACCAAGGAAGCCATTGTATTTTGCTATCAAGACTAGAATAAGGTTTATTTGAGGCAACGTGTGTTTTGAATATGAACTTTTCTAGGATCATTGAGGGTTTAGCGTTTGAAATAGGAATATTTTCATATATACATATATACGATCCTTGGTTCAATAAGGAGGCCCATGTATATTTGATCAAGATTGAAGTAATTAGTTTTAGGGGACAATGAGTTTAGAATTTCAGCTTTTCTTTGATCATTGAGGTTTAGTGTTTAACTTTGGTGTGTTATGTGTTTATAGGAAGGGAGGGGGTTATTACAAAAAATAATAATTCTATCCAAAAATATGTTTCTTTAAATAAAACGAGTTTCATTATAAAATATCAATACTAGTGACATAATCACTGATCTCAATTATTTATTGCTGATATATATTGCATCCTTTATTAGTTTTTATGGTTATGGTTTTATTTTCATGACATCTATTTCAAGCAAAAAAAAAAAAAAAAAAAAAAATAGAATACGTGGTTAAAGGAGAATGGGGTTTCAGCTTTGGGTTTAAAGAAATAAGAATAGAGACAAGCTCTATCAAATGATACCAAGGTTTCAGATTTGGACCTTGTGGAAACTTCCACGTATGGATTTCCTCAAATTTTCGTGAAGTAAAATCTTGGAGAATCATATTATATTCAAAGAATGTTGGTTGTAGAAAGCTTTTATTGTAGTAAGCTAGGGTTTCATTTAGCAAAGATTCTTTTGGCCAAAGTTAGGAGTTTGAGTTATAATTCAAAGCATGTATATGATTATATTCTTGAATCATCTTGATTTATTACAACTTCAAGTCCAATTTCAAAATCCAATGTAGAATTCAAATTCATTGTAGTAAGCTAGGGTTTCTTTCAAAACTTCAAATTGACATAGATAGCTAATATTTATCTACATATAAATAGTTTAGAAAGAGCTATCACCAAGTATAATATCATTCAAAATTTCCATTTTGCCATTTTACATATACAATCATGACTTAACTATCACTAATATCTTGTGATCACATTTGCTGGATGTCTTTGGTACCAAATGGAAAAAATGTTAACTGTATATACGTTCCAAACAGTGTTGGAGTTTTTTTCATTTGGCGCTTGTTTGTATAATGGGTAGAAATGTTGAAGATGTTTCAAATTTCTTGGCAAAAAGGTGAGAATCTTGGTCATAGCCATGTGTTCCATGTGGTTCTTAAAATACTTGTTAAGGAGTTTTGGCATTTTGAAAATCGATCTTGTTAGAAACTCACCGAGTTTAAACTTGAGATATTTCTTCATATTTTAATGTTCAAAATTTTTTCAGGATTCCATAGCCTAAACTTGAATCTTAATATTTGCATTAATAAAACTAACGTTCTACGTTCGATCGATACAAATAGTAAGAATAAGTGTAACTTTTTGGTTTCTGTGTTCTATGTAATTTTGCAATGTCCAGTCAATGTATATTGGCCAATGGAAAGATGCTTAACTTGACCTAAACTCTGTTCTTTTATTATAAACTCATTAAAGGTTTTTTTAAATATTAAATTTAATATAACTCTCATATAATAGTATTTAAAAGCTTCAAATTTCTATGTTTTGAACTAAGGTCATATTCATATAATCCATCATATAATTTGTGATTTATACTCTAAAATTATGATCCACATTTGCCATGTATGATTTACAATATATTTATCTTTTACTATCTAAATATATAAAAATTTCCATCCCAAGCCCACACTTTAGGTCTTGCCTTATTATACGATTCTAATTCCTATTCTAATTTAACACCTTGCATTTTCAACTTGAGATGATGATAAATTTTTGAATAGTGAATGAGTTATTTTCTCTCCAAATTCATTTATCATATAGGATACGAGTAGTCCTTATTATAGAGTGATATAGGATGCAAGATGTTATAAAACCATATTTATAAAATCCATCTAAGATATCCATTAGACATAAGAATTACATTATACATCACAATTAGAATTTTTATTGTCTTGGAGGTATTTCTAACTTTTCAATCCTATCTCATCTAAGATTCTTTCAGTGAACTTTCTATTGAATAAATGGCAATAAATGCCAAGATTTTATTACAATATGAACCATTGTGTAAATGAGAGGTACTATCAACATGCTAGATAGCTTCTAATCCTAGCAATTTTATCAATCTCAATTAAAATTGTATACTGAATATAAAAATTATATATGATAGATTATAACTTGAAATATAATTACATATTTGGGGTGTTTCTTGCCCTTAAGTAAGTAGTGTGTCATTTAAGTTTCATCATCAAACTTGAAATTTTCATTGCAATAATGGGAAAGTTTGATTTAGACTCCTGAAGTATCTTGGGATTGTTAGGCCGTTATAAGGTTTCCAAGATAAAAAATTTGAATGTAGGTAGGTACTATAAGCAATCAATATGTTCTTTGTGTTGAAAAGATCTTCCGTTCCTAGATTTTATACCAAGGAGCTTTTTTATCAGGAAAATTGAAAAAATGCCCCACCATAATAAAAAACATACAAATAATTCATTGCAAGTTCGATTTTTGAAGTATATTTTATCTAGTAAATCAATTTCACCTTTTCATATATTTTTTAATTTTTTAATATCACTAGTAATTTAAATTTTAAATACTATAGCTAAAATTCCAGTAATTTTAAAAAGTAATTAACTTAAGGTCAGCTATATATTACGGACACAAGCCAGAAGAAGATCTCTGGTCAATCACACACATAAAGTTTAAAAAGAAATATAGTCTAGTCAAGATACATTACGCGCTAAAGAAAGCAGAAGGATCACAATCCCAGGCAATCACATAAGTATAATATAAAAAATGTATAGTGTAATCTTATACATAAGAAGAGTGTAGTCTAGAAGGAGCAGCCTAGAGTCAAGTCTATTTGATGACACGGATGAGTAATATATGAATATAATATAATTTGACCATGCATTCTACTTTGAATTTTTATGATAACTGTCCATTAATTCCAGAGCTGAATGATCCATCCATCATTCATCTAAAATGTTTGTTTCAGAAATGAACACAAATTTAGAGTAAATTGCAGGTTTATGCCTGGTCAAGATGAGAAATATTTTTGACGTGTTGAGTTTAAAGTCTAGTCTAATTTACTCCACATATCCTCACAATGTTGTTTGATAAGTAAGTTATACTTGAAACCGAGAGTGAAGTTTTTATGCGCAAATTGAGTTGATAATACGATAAACACTTTCTTTCTATCTATTGCAAAGGATACCTCTGACCATCTTCCTAACTCTTTCATTGAACAATTTTACCCGAAGACCATACAAAAGCAGAGCCATCTTTATTCATTGTCATGTTACAGAATTTTATTATATAAATCGCTCTAATTTAGATACGATATTAATAGGGAAATAGGCGACCACATAGAACACATGAAGGATGCCACCACCTAGACACGGTATTAATAAGGAATTGATTTCTTGGAATGGAGTTTAAATTATTCATGAGAACTTTGCAATTTACTTGCGGAAGTCTCCCCCACCCCACTCCACTACACTAATAGTGATTAGCATCGTTGAACAAACATTTAAGTTGACCTTCCTATGGAGTGCCCTATTAATGTTTAGAAAAAGGGGTACTGCATGCTACAGGGGCAGACTCTGCCATCAATTGCGTTCCTGTAGGTAAGGATAAAATGTGATGGAGATCATGGAGGTTCGGCTAAGAAAGCTGTCAGCGGATTTCTCCTACTGGCATCAAGAGCTGTCGTTCATCCTCTGGACCGAACTGTGTCTGCCAGTCCCTTGTCCCTGGACCCGATACGGTGTACTACAATATATATACGGCTTCATTTTGCTACCATATACCATCTTCAGTGGTGAACTCGGAGGGATTATTGGTTTGCAGGGGAAGGAGGATATCTTTCCAGGAAAGAAGGCAAATCTTCATCAATTTAATTTCGTTCTCATACGAGGTTTCGCCATGTCGGTTTTAGTAATTCATTTATAACGTTTAACAATGCTTAAAATTAGAGTAACATATCTCTATCAAAAGAGGATATGCACCTCCACGCATAGGGTACTGTATACCGCTCAAATACCGCAGCAGACACGTGAACAGAATCTCATTTCCAAATCACCTTCAAATTCTGCAAAATTTATCCTTTTGCTCTGTTTATAAATGATGCATGATGATGTTGCTTAGAGGAATGCTTAGGGGAATCAGTTAAAATTCGTATTGAAGACAAGAAAGATCTAAGCACTCGAAACGAGCGCCTGCTAGGAACTCCAAACTACACTCCATATCTGTATAAGTGAATTATCGTCATGCCATGAGAGGACTCTGAGCATGACCCAATTCCATCGGTGCTCAGAACAATAAAGATCAAGTGATAACTAACATCAAGCATTATGAACCAGCAAGTTACATCAGACATTCACAGATTACAACAACAACAACAACAACTCTAGCTTCAGCGTCATATGTTACATGATACCTTAACACCTAACTCTTCTTCTTCATCATCTTAGAACAAAACATACAAACAAGGTAAGATCACAGCTACTAATGAATCTAACACCTCAACCTTAGCTAACTTCTGTTGGTAGTTCTCGTTTCCTTCTGTCTGTCAGCGTTGTTTGCAGGTTGCAGGGTGAAGAACTTTTCCCCGTTTGAAAGTGATTACAGTCTAAGTAAGTCATGACTGACGAGGATTAAGGACATTGCCAGTGACAGTTCAGAAGAGAAGAGAAGAGAAGATACAGAGACTACAGTTTATAGTACGGGGTCCGGAAGACTGACCGGAATGGTCGACCGACCAGCGGACAAAGACTCGGTCTTCTGTACGAAGCATTATTGACAGACAAGAGGAGGGGTTGAAAAGCGGTGTTTGAAAGGAAGGGAAGGAAAAGCAGCAGGGGCAGGCGGTCCCTCCATTCATCTAGAGGAAGCGAGTGGTAGTACTTACTGTACAGTGATAGCATTTTCGTCATGGATGCGAGGATTTCCTTCCCAAAGGGTTTCTCAAATTCTCTCTCTTGCACTCACACAAGCCCGCTGCGTACTGCACCCCTCCGTTCGATTGGCGTTCTTCCCCCGCGGTGAGTGTCTACTGTCGATTCTTCTTCTAGATGTATTTTCTTGTTCGAGTGCTGCCGCTGCTGCAGTAGATCGGAGATTTTGATTCAGGTCTACGGAACGGAGAGACGAGTTTCTCTGTTTCAGGTAGTGTCTTCTTCAATAGGAGTGACTGTGGCGAGGCATTTGAAGAGAGGGAGGAGACTCTTGGTTTCGGTGCATCTTCTATATCTGCAGCAACAGCAGCTGTAGTGAGAATCTGATTTAGGCTTTCTGGAGAGAGAGAGCGGAAGAAAGCGGAGGAGACGGAGGAGTTATGGTTTAAGTGCTGGAGATGGAAACAGAGTGGTCGAATCTCGTCCTGAAATAAAGGAGGAGGAGGGAGTGGCGGCAGAGAGGCCGTATTGTTGGACACCTGGGAGTGGTATTCGGTCTACTTTCAACGAAGTCGTTGAGTGGGAGATCAAAGCCTCAGGGGATTCGGGGAGCGGATTCAGGTTCTATGGAGGTCTAGTAAGACGTCCTGTTTATGTGGGGTTGATGGCAGGGTTTTGATTTGGAGACTAGCTGTTACTGCCGCCGTCCGGGGTTTTAAAATTGGCTGTGGTATTCTGTATGGGATTCGTGGAAAGCGCTGTGGTTGTAGCGCTTTATTTGTCGTTAGTACTTCGATTAAGCTCTTTCTTGAAGAAATTGTCTTTCCTATTGATGTCTTGATAGACATCCATTCACGACCTGCGGCAGTAGTTTTGCTGAACTCCGGACGTTAGTACTGGATATATTCCGGACTTGATGTAACTGTTCTATAATTCTTTCTTCAAAGTACGGTCGGCATTGTGCTTCAGTTCTATCCTCCACTGTTCTTAGTATATTGGAAGGTTTACAATCTTGTCGGTCTGCACATCTTTACTTGCAAAGATCAGCTTGTGAGAAGAAGTCACGGCGGCACTACTACGAAGAAAAAAAGTCCAGTGCTGCACGCGGGCGACTTGAATTGAAGCTCAGCTTTAGTTGCAGCGATTTCATGAGACCCATTCATACCTGAGAAGTTGAGGATTGAGCGGAGATCGTGGTGTAAGTATGGATTCTCATTTGAAAGAGCTTTTTGGCACTTTCCAGCAACAATTTGGCCTGGGGCCAGGTTTAGGCCCTGGTTCGGGGATGTCCTTAGTGAAAGTGGAAGGCATCAGCCAATCCTTTCTCAAATCTCTCTTTCGCGCGTTAGCATCGTTGTGGCGATCGCAACCCTGGAAGCGATTGAAGTCTTCTCATTTATTCGGCGTAAAAGTCGGTAAGCCATCCGATTGGCCTGATGCACGCCAGCCTTTCACTTGTGTGCAATTTGTAGGAGCTAAAGCTGGGGATTTGGGCCTAAACATTCTTCGTTCGGAGGAAGATGCAGTTGGAATGAATGGAAGCAAGAGATCAGGAAACGTGAAATCAGTACCTCAACGGGGGCTTTTGCGTATCACGTTCGGACCAGAGGCAGAACTCTCTCCTGGTAATAGGAAGATGATCAGGACACTGGGACTAGAAATTGCCGGGCCAAAAGCATATCCAGCAATAGATGTGGTATTCTCTCAGAAGGCCATTGCTGACGGGTTCCCGTCGTTCCGCAATCCACTGATGGAGGAGCTGAAATGGATATATGCTTGTTTGAGAGCGCTTACTCAAGTCCATCCTCAACTTCAGCAAGTAAATGGCGCACCATATGCATTTGAAGAATTGGCCCAAGTTGTAGAAGTCTCCTATCCGGTGGAAGACACGCGTGAGAAATCTGTGATGGTGAAAGTTAGCTTTCCTCCCAATAGTGAGCAAGAAGAGGCGGGCAATTCTCTTCCAAAGCTGTCCGAATCCATGGATAGTACTGGTGAGAAGACTGAGGTTGCTAGGCAGTGCGTAGTTTGTGAGAAAGAGGTGCCAGCAGAACGAGCTCCGCGGTGTAGCCGCTGTAAAGCAGTCATCTATTGTGGTCATGTTTGTCAAAAGCAGGACTGGAAGGAAGTGCACAAAGGCGTCTGCGAACTTTACAAGGTAATAGAACGAGACCCAACTTACTGGTTGATTCCGTGTTTCTCGTAGACGCTTGCATTCTTCTGCATCAACCAACGCCGGCAAAAGATGATCTCATGTGTATTGGAAAGTGTTATGCCTGTGGCTCCCCCTCATCTGGTTGACACAGAGGTGTCCAGTTGATTTCCCGCCGCAGAACTCTCTCTAACGTACATTCTACGCGGAGCCTGCATACTCCGGCAGGTTTTCAATATCATGCTTTGTGGATGTATGATCTACACAAGCAGTGTTTAGTTGATTCCTATATTTAACATGTCTCTCCTCTTGTCCAGATCCTGACTTCATGTTTCACTGGTATTGGTCACACCTTGTATCCCACTGCTGATTCATTATCGTAATTTGTCGCAGGCAATGATGGAGCGAGTGGATGAGCTAGAGATCAAGGGTTTTACATTTCCATACTTGGCGGAGCAACCTTGCAAGTGGTTAGAACAAGTGGGGCTTCATGGGAAAGGAATGTGGAGGAGACTCTGTACGTGCTATAGATCTTGCCCATTTGGTCAACTGCCGCCTCCTGAAGGGGGTGGCTGGGCTGGAGCATGGGGAGTAGAGCATGGTAGTTACCCGTCTGATGCTCCTCTGTTGGACTATGATAAGGCAAGTAGTCAGTTACTACTGTCTGGATGGGGAGAATATTACAATCTTCGTGGTTTGCCTATGTCTAGTCCAGTGGCTGCAATTCTGTCATTTCCTCTGACCGTCTACAGCATTGTCACCTCAATCTGCGTGTCGACGAAGAATATGCTGGCAAAGGGAAGAGAAGTCACGGTGCATTACCTTGGACCTGAAGGAGAGCTCGACTGGCTACCAGCATTCACAGAGATTGGGCACTTACTAAGTGGATCGGGAAGCCTACATATCGTTATGGTAGGTCCTGAAGTTCCAAGCTCTCTATCAGGCGAAGTGAATAGTCTTGGGAGAAAGGTGCGAATGACTTTTGTTCAGGGTCTATACCAAGAAGAAGCCAATGCGCTGCAACCACCTCACCTCGTTGTGGCGCTGAACGCGGGATTGGATCGTTCAGAAACCTGGGCTGGTGCACTGGAGGTTATCAAGCAACAAGGAGCACCAACGTTTTTCACTGATTATGCTGAGCCTTGCTGCGTCAATGCTAAGCAGGTACTGCGAGCTTCTGGACTACCCATAAGTCACCCTGTCACTCCCAATACGTTTCGATCACCAGTGCGCAGCCAAATCCCTTCCACAAATGTGCCTTGGTTTAGTAATGGTTTTATGTTTGGTGTCAACGCTTGAGGAATCTCTTTCCGTCAGCGGAAGTTCATGTCTTTCGCGATTGTGGGAGGAGAAACAGAGCGATCCCCAATTGCGAGTTCTACATTTAGAGATTGGCGGTATTTCACTGCTCTCACTGGCCGAGATCGGAATCAACTGAGTTAGGCTGTTTGCTTGGACATGATCAGTCGAGGTTGGAGAGACAAATAAAAGCTGCTGGGCTCCTGTAACTCAGGCAATCAAAAGTACGTTTTGGACTTGGCTTCACCAGGCACCTAGGCATGGTCAAAGGTATGCCGTGGATGGACCATGCTTCAAGGAGAGCTTCACATTAGACTTGTTAGATTCAACGCCTAAAAGTCTCAGTAGCACGACTTGTACCTGTCAAACTCCGTCTCAGGTGATGACCACCGAAGAGTGCGTTTCGTTCCCCAACACAGTCTGGGTCGATACCAGCCTGAAGGTGGAAACAATCTGAGCTCTGTAGACGCGTTAGATGTTACCATTTGAGATGAGATTAGTATGCCCCTGACATAATCATCCTCTTGAAGACATGAGAGAGCTGTAAATAGAGCTTAAACTCATTCTGCAGCCCTGGCAAAGCCCTTTGATCAATTTGCTCAGAGAAAGCTTACTTTTTGGGGGTCAATTTTAGGGGCTCTTACCTTAACCAGGATCAAGCAAGTAGGTCCATCACCATAGAGTTCTGTGGTTCTTCCGCACACAATCGACCACGGCCCCGAATTCGAATACGAGCCTGTGTTAGCAGTACTGGCACAGATTTGCTGAGATGCCCACTTAGAGAGAGAGGGAGAGGGAGAGGGAGAGAGAAATTATACCAATATTCTTTGTGACTGTCTTGA
This sequence comes from Lunularia cruciata, assembly GCA_948567375.1. Classification (NCBI taxonomy): domain Eukaryota; kingdom Viridiplantae; phylum Streptophyta; class Marchantiopsida; order Lunulariales; family Lunulariaceae; genus Lunularia; species Lunularia cruciata. The sequence continues at coordinate 27,390,601 of OX419762.1, read as the reverse complement.
TACTTACATTTTTTCTTCCACCGAAGATGACCTTCCGGGCCTAAAGGCAATTGCAAGCCTCTGGTGCCCTGGCCGTGAGCAGTTCACTGTTTCTGTAGTTTTATCACGTTGCTGCAAGAAATACAATTCGCACTTCGCAGCTGTCACTCTGATCTGGCCATCTATTGTAAACATCAAACTCATTGTTTGTGGGATGTTTTTGTTGGGAAACTAAACAGACTTTGTCTTCTTGCTATCTGCTAGAAACGCCAGTAACATTTGCTTTCTAATGAGCTTACTTCGTCACTTCAGACGAACATTATCTTACTTTCTTGAAACTTTCTTGTTCTTTCTCTATCTTTTGAGATAAGTTCCGCTCCTGAGTTGTGTTCCTTGCTACGAAACTCAATTGAAGGACACCGTGCCCCAGTATTTTGCTTTGTAATCTATCCAGCTTATTGTTTGTAACGTATCTGCATTCCATACACGTTATGCTTCTTCCACCTAACCGGTGCACAAGGAGAAATTCAAGACTTTGGAGCCAAAGACTCGGAGATCCTACGATGGTACTGTTCAATCAGTGGTAACCAGGTTGCAAACTACAGCACCTTTACAAAAATGAATTTGATTCTGGGTTTGCCAAAATAGACTGTTACTACTAACAACGATGTGCCACTGGTAACAGTCTGTCTCAAGAAGACTACGTTATTCAGCAAACAGGCACGGGGTTTTCTGAAGCACTGACGGCCCTTTAGTCGATTAGGCTCTAATTAGACGGACAACCAGGATCTATGTGGTGAACCCACGAGTCATGACAGGGATCCAACAAACGATGAATTGGAACTGATGAACATGCTCTGAGAATCGATTGAGACTTATCTAAAACCCGTGGATTTGTCTCTACCTGAAGTTTACCAGCCAACAAGGAATTGAAGGTGACAGGCTTCGACTCCTTATTCTGTACTACGGTTTGTAGTTGGTGGTGAAAACCGATAGTCGGTGCAGTAGTTAGAAAGCCGTCCTGGTGTTGAACCTCAGTGAGCAGTGACGCATCTGAAAATGTACGATGTACATCAGCTGACTGAAGTCTTCACTGCTTTAAGGGAGTATTCAATGTAAATTGTCCCTGATTTAATGCTTCTTGGTGGGCAAAGGGCACTCCTTCGGATCTCCAGAGTGTCCATTAAATAGATTGTACGTATCTTACCTCACTTCGACCTCACTTCTCACTGCTGTCTTGTCTGAAGTCACTGAATGCAAATAGTTCCTTCTTCCATTAGAGTCAGCTCACATTCAACCAACAGCAAGTTAACGAAGGGCCGTTGTCCTTTTTCCTCACGGGATCCTGGCTGTCCTTTCATCCTCCTTTCCAGTATCCATCCTCCAGACAGTGGGAAATTCTGGAGAGGAGTGGGGCTTTCTTTTCTCAACCAAGCTGGTGGAAGCATGACCAGTTTCGACGGCTTATAGCCTAGCTATCCTGCCTGTTTACTGCCCAATGTGGATTCCTGTAGGCACGCCCATGATCATCAGTTTACCATGACGGGGTAAACAAATGACATAAAATAGTACAACGTGGATCATACGAGAGCCATATTGGGAAGGATGAGTTACCGTCTCGTGGGACTTGGGACATGAGCTTCGGTTTGTTTGGTGCGATGAGATGATGCAAAGTCTTCTTTAGTGATTACCTCTAACGAACTGACCTACCGTCACTTCGTGGATCATGTGACAAACTTTTCAAGTTTCTCACAGTTATAAAAATGGACACATCCCTACTGGCCTGGGTATTCCTCAGAATCACAAGCTTCCCATCAGAGTCTAACACTAGTTCATTCATCTGCTGTGAGCAAGATTCTGGTTAGGTACGTGTATAGGTTCTGGACGTGTATAATTCTTGCCCTCACCTACTTTTATCTGCTCGGTTGTATTCTCCACTACCTTTAGTACGGTAAGTCCTCTGGTTCCCCATTCTCGTTGCTCGGTCTAATCTAGCAAAGAGTATCTTCTTTCTACCTTCCTTGCCACTGAACTCACCATTTGTATGCTCTCTGATAAATTTATAACTGTCGTCGAGAGTTCCTCCATACTTCAACTTCTCTATTCTTCTCCATACTTCTCCTGAACGTGTTTGAGAAAGGAAGCTACTTGTTTAGCGGATCGACAGTTGTCTTCCCATGCCAGAGCTCTCAACCACGTTGCCTGCACCTTCTTCGATTTCTGGTTATGCGTGAAGGACGGAAGAGAGTAAGTGTCCGCTGTTGTGGAAATTGTATTGGTGTGCAGTGTCAGGATTCAAATGTACAAACTCAAACGAACTGGTTCTGTCGGGGAAGTCATCCCTTGCTGTTATCATTTGAGCTTCCTGTCATAGATTTAAAACTGAACTCATACGAAAACTGGAGTCTTCACATAAGCTGGATTCATGCTGAAGCGATCTACCCTGCGATGAGACGGCCAATCAATTGGCTACCTGGGCTTGACCTTATGCTGATAAACCTTGGGTTTCCCGTCATAGCAATTAAACCAAAGGTCGTTGGGCCACAGATTACTACTAAAGAGCTCGAACATGGCAACTAAATGTCATGTCTAATAGGAACTTCGTCTGTGCTTGAACAAAAACGAAGTTGAAGTACTCTTTGATACCGTATGCAGACCAATAAACTAACTTGAACCACCCCTGATTTCTCACCCTGGTGATAACCTCGAAGCTTACTTCAATCCAGTCTAGAACTGACCGAGTTACGATAAAACGAAGGAATGGAAACTTTGCTGCTCGGTTTCTTCGTACTCGCACCGTCCCTTCAGAATACTAGCTCAAAATGGTTTATCTACGTTCTTCCTCAGTGTATATACGGGTTAGATCCAGCCCTATCTGGGATAAACTGTCAATTTAACCAGATCCCAACATTACCCAAAGGCTTGACTACTTCACAAGGCACTCTCAGATTTCTCACTTCCTTTTTCCTCACTGGGGCTTAGCCCCATGTTACCTTTTTTGTCTCTCCCTTGTACGGCTTGATGGGGGTCTTCCCATCCTTCGTTTTTCCTACGCGGTCGCCTTTCTTACTTTTCCTCACCACTTTCACCATGCTGAGAAGGAATATTAGGGGTTTCAGTTAGCGTTTTTTCCGTTACTAGTAGAAATCCGTAAAATTGTATCGGTAGCGTGATGGGGTACGTGAATTGTACGGGAAAATGCATGTCCATAGCCATACAGAATTTGATGGGTTCCGCAAAACGTGACTACGAGCAATCCGTAGAACCTAATGAGTAAAGATACGCGCGAATTTTCGTCCATTATAGATTTTTTCACTCATCAAGAGTTGTATGGTAGCGCTCATTTTTGAGGCGATTTTGTTGGGTACCCGTATTTTGAAGGGTATTGCTAGTTTGCACTTAGAAATCAGTCAAAACGCTAACTGAAACCCTATTGTATTTCTCCATTGACTAGCTTTCCTTTCATTTTATGCCCAATTAATTCAATCAGCATTTTTCTATCTATTTAACGGTTTATTTAGTTTAAAATTCCCTTATAGTTTAGTAGAATAATTCTTGTAGTAGAATATTTTTACATAGCTTTGTGTACCAAGGTAATAAAATTTGAATACTGAGTTTTAGCATATCTAAAATAGTGTTAGGCAACTCATGTTCTATTATCTAATGACGAGATGCAATTGTAGTGTTTTTTGGATAATTTAATATTCTAAATATCTGAACGGTTTTTTCATTTGTGATTGTTGATAGACTAATCTTGACACTTAATTTTCCATATAATAATAATAATAATAATAATAATAATAATAATAATAATAATAATAATAATAATAATAATAATAAGAGGAGGAATGGGCTAAATGCTTAAATATAATAAAATAATTAGAACAAAGATAAACTATTTGTTTATTTGTGTTGAAAGGTACCTAATATACATGGATAAATAATAATGTAATATTTCTGGGCATTTGAGTACTCTTTCTCATTTTATGGTTGTTGATATACCAATCTTGACTTAATAGTCCATATAATTATAACAAGAGGATCATGGGCTAAGAACTTAAATATAATAAGAGATTTAGAGCAAAGATAAAAATATTTGTTGATTTATGTTGAGGTAGGCCTCATATACATGGAGAAATAACAATGTAATATGTTTGGGCAGCTGAGTACTTTTGCACACCTTTCTATTCCTTCCATTTTGTAATTTTTGATAACCAATCATTGAAACATATGCGGTGAAGGTGGAGGAAGGTCCTTTCTTCTCCAAGTACTATTACAACAACAAAATTGATAATGTTTGTTTCTTGAAACATAGGATACTATTCCTTCCTTTACCTCTTTGCATTCAGATTGCATTAGAGTGTTTGTAATTTTATGTAATGTTTTGATAATTTAATTAACATCTAGATTATAGTCTAGTGAAAACATGCCTTATGTCAGAGATATACCCATGCTGGCCATAATTAGAGTCTACATGATCCCCATGCAGGTGTGTTTTGAGATATGTTATGTATACTATGACAACACTAGTTTCATCAGTTTGTTTTTCTAGTCTACATTTTGGAGAATGACACTTTGATGCATGATTTTTGTAAATAGGTGGTGGTGAGTACACATCACATCTATTCTTTGAGGAGACCTGCCGTGTTGTTGGATCGATGTAATATTCTAAGGATAGAAGACCCTTCAAGAGAAACACATGAGAAGAAACACAAAGCTTCACACTCAATATTTAATGTCCCAAAGGAGCACCTTGTCTTTATTATATAGCAAAGAGGATTCACTCAAAGGAAGTCCCACCCTTGGGGGCATAGAGAAGGCAAGCCCTTTTTTCCAAACAAGGGAATTTCTTTCCATTTTCAAAGCCTAATTTATCCGTTTAAGCCTCCAAAATTAGCTCTAAAGTTTTCAAGGTATATTGATTCTTGCTCTATTAAAAGAAGTATTTTTTTGGTGACATATCTTATTTGATCTAGTTAGGAAATCATATTTAACATCATTCCAAATATTACCAAGCCAAATTTCACCTCTAGATAATATGTCTAGCTAATGGTATTATAAACCTCCTCCCTTTTAAGATGTAATGTTCTTGTTGCAATACTATTGCTCAAAAAATTGCACTAACATCGATACATGGGTGAAGTTGGCTTCTAGCTCATGTATTGCCTCAATATAGTGGGTGAATATTGCACTGACACTGATATATGGGTCAAGTTTGCTTCTAGCTCATGTATTGCCTCATATAGTGGGTCCTTTCAAATGTACAAGATATTCCACACACGGATGGCAAGTACTATGGATGCATTTCTGGAAAATGCGTTTGGCTTTGTACTTTTATGTGCCATCAATGAGTGTTGGACACAGTCAAATTTCTTGTATGGAAGGAAAGTGGGGTGGTTAGGATGCATATCTACATAGGAAGGAAATATGGAACACTAGATAGATCTTCACATATGACGATAGCTCAAGGTGATAGGCTACTATGCCTATTTGCAAATGGATGGGAAAATGTCCAATAAAACAAGATCTAAGCTTACGAAGGCCAACTAACATGAGGTTGGTTGTGGATATCTAGACTTGATCCTCAACATTAAAACCTCATGTGTTGCCAATGTGCATCTGCATATTGTTTCTATCAATTTTGGGTGATCTACAACTTGTGCTTAACATCAACCTTGGTAGCCATCAGATGGATCTTCATCAAGCTCAAAGGTGTGAAAGGATGCTCTCCATACATGAGGAAGAATGGTGTGACCTATGTGGATTTATTCACTGAATTGTTATAGGCAAATTGTACCAAACGGAAGTAAAGTGTCCCACTTCTCTTGCTCATCTAAGGTGAAGCCCCAAAGCATGTCCCAATAGTACAATTAGCACACTCTATTTTTCCATTGGTCTATGGATGGTAAGCTGTAGATATGGTCAATTTGGTTTTGAAGATGCCAAAGAGTGTTCTCCAAAACAAACTATTGAATTGAGTGCCTCAATCTCCTATCAATGATGAGAACTCAAGATATGCCATGGTGAGAAAAGATTGCATCTAAGTACAATTGAGTTAATTGTGGAGTAGTCACATCTTTGATGATAGGATGCACATGAATCATTTTGCTGAGTCAATTGACAAAGACTGCAATGGAGTCAAACCCTAAGGTGATTCTTGAGCAATTCACTAACTAGATCTATGCTTACCTATTCCTAATGTTGTGTAGGAGTAGGGAGAGGTTGAAGGAGTCCAATGGAGCTGGATTAGATGCTTTATTTTGTTGATAGAGAAGGCAACTTTGAACATATTCCATCACATTGTTGCTCATCTTGGGCCAATAGTAAGGTTTGACTACATCTAAGGTCTTGTCCACTCTAACATGACCTACAATGGTAGAATCATGAAATTTTGCTAGGATGGTGGTCCTTATGTCTATGGCATTCGGGATCCATAACTTTCCATCATGAAAGGTGAGCCCTTGGGTATCGGTGACGCTTTGGATGCACAAGCTCTTACAATTTGTGGGTCAATTTTTGTAGTAGCAAGAATCCTTGGCCAAAATTCAAGGTTCATCTTGATCTCTACCACTAGATTGTTTACCATAGGCATTTTGGTGAATGCATCTACAAGTTGTTTCTTGCCTTCCACATATATGATCATCATGTTGAACCATTTTTGTAAAAGACCAAGACCAAGGAGAGAAATAGGAGAATGGAAACTCACATTGGGACACTTGAATGAGAGAAAACTCCAAATGCCTAGCATGACTTTGGCTTTGGTATTTATAGGTAGCATACAAGGCCTTTGAGAAGCTTCTCAAGAAGCTTCCTTGAGTCGCTTTCTTAGAGTGCAAGCCAAGTTAACTAGGAAGCTTCTCAAGAAGCTTCCTTTTAGAAGCCACCTATTTGGCGTGCAAGCTAAGCTAGTTAGAAGCTTCTAGAAGCTTCCTTCTAGAATCTACCTACTTGGAGTGCACGTTAACTAGTCTGGAAGCTTTCCAAGAAGCTTCTTAGATTCTTTTGGAATATTCTAGGCTAATTTGGCTTATTCTCTACTTTGTTAGCCTAACTAACTACGTCGCTAAACTCCATACTGTTACATGTTCCCCCATCACTAGTTGGTGATGTCCTTGTTGCCATTGAAGCTTCAAACTCATAGATGACAGTCTGTGCATTCTGGAGGTGAGAAAGAGATTCCTATGTGGCATCATGAAGGGGATACCCTTTCCAAAGGACCTTGTACTTTGTATGTTGATGGCGTCCTTGTTGGATGTGGCGACGTGCAAGGATACGATCAACTTCATACTCCTCATGATCAACTTCATGATCATTGATAGGGATAGGGGGAGGAGGAGGTTGGACTCAAGAAGAGAAAGAAGAGGGGTTAGGAACAAAGGGTTTCAACTTGGAAACATGAAAGACAGGATAGATTTGCATATGATAAGGCAAGGCAAGTTGATAGGCAACATGAGAGACAATTTGGGTGACATCAAAAGGTCCTATTCAATTAGGGGCAAGTTTATGAACTTGGGTATCAAGTGGGAGGGGTAGATTACTAAAGGATAGCATAATTTTATCACCAACTTCAAAGGTGAGATCACGACGATGGTGTTCCGCATATTTTTTTTGACAATTCTAAGCAACAAGGAGGTGAGATTTGGCTTGTTGGAGAGATTTGGATATGGTGGTCAAGAAGGTTGAAGTATGAGGGACTTGAGATGGAGGAGAAGCAAGAAGAGAATCTAGGACAAGCAGATCTTGGCCAAAATTGAGAAAGAAAGGAGAGAATCCGGTGCTTGCCTATTTAGAATTGTTGTATGCAAACTCCGCAACTGCAAGACATTCATCCCAATTGGTATGGTGAATGTTGACAAAGGCACAAAGCATATCTTTCAAGATGCAATTTGCATGTTCAATTTGTCCATCAGTTTGAGGATGATAGGCTGTGGACAAAGCAAGCTTGGTGCCAAGTATCTAGAAGAGGGCTTGCCAAAACTTTTTGGTGAAGCGAGGATCACAGTTGGAGATGAGTACGTGTGGCATCCCATGATGTTTGAATACATTATTGAAGTAGAGTTACACCAAGGTTGGAGCCTCCACAGTATCAATTGTTGGTGCCAAATGGATTTTCTTACTAAGCTTATCCACAAATAACACAATTGTTGTATGACCTTGTTGTGTCTTGGGCAAGGAGGTGATGAGATCTAAGCTCACATGTTCCCAATGAGTAGTTGGAATAGGAAGTGATTGAAGGAGTCCACTCGGCTTTTGGTTACTAGCTTTGTTGCGTTGACAACTCTCACACAATTGGACAAACTCCCAAACATCTTGCACCATGTTGGGCCACCACCATTGGCGTTGGAGGGTACCCAAGGTCTTATCTACCCCCATGTGACCAACTATTAGTAAATCATGGGCTTCCTGAAGGCGCACAAGTCGGAGATCATCTTTGGTTGGACATAGATCCGGTCAGCATGGAATAGAAGGCCTTCCTTGAAGGAGAAGGTGTTGTACTCCTTGTCGCCTATTGGTAGACGACCATGTACCATTTGGAAGAAGAGATCTTGTTGCAGAGCTGACCAAAACTCGTTATGGACCTTGGGGTCAATTGACACCATTGTAATTGCCACCGTGATGAGAGGAAGAGACTTCAATTAGGTCATCATGATAGAGCATCACGGATCACATGGAATCGACCTGGTTTGTACTCAAGTTTGATGTCAAACAATTGGAGTTGCTCTTCCCATTGATGATGTCGACTCTTCATGTATTCCAAGTGTAAGGTTTGCAACAATGGCTTGTGATCAATTTGCATGACCACTTGTTTCCCCAAGAGGTAATGCCTCCATACCTTGATGGCATATACTATTGCAAGTTGTTCCCGATCTCAAGCAAAGTAATTTCTTTCAGCTGTATTTAGTTGGCGAGATACAAAGGCAATAGGATGTAGTCCATTTAGGAATTCTTGTTGCAGCAATGCTCCAATTGCAAAGTTAGAAGCATCAAAATCGACCACACAAGGTAGTTGAGGATCATATGGTTGAAGAATGGGTCTTGAAGATACCATATGCTTTAACTTCTGGAATGATTCTTCATGCTTGGTGGTCCACTAGAAACTCAAGTTCTTTCCCAAGAGGTCAGTCAATGGTGCAGCCACATGAGCATAATAGTGGATGAACCGTCGGTATAAATTGGCCAATCCATTGAATGCCCATACTTCTATAGCATCCTTCAGGGTAGGCCAATCAGTAATGGCCTTGATCTTCTCTTCTTCCATCTTGATCCCCTCTGATGAGATCTTATGACCCAAGAAGGTAACCTCCTTCTGCCAAAAGGCACACTTTGACTTCTTGCAGTAAAATTTCCATTGTTGTAGTTATCTTAGGACTTCTCGCACACAATTCATGTGTTCTGCCTCTATCTTGCTATAGATTAAGATATCATCCAAGAACACCACTACGGACTGATCCAATAGCCCCTCCAACACTCGATGCATCTGATCCATGAAGACTGCTAGAGCATTAGTGAGTCCAAAAGGTAGAACTCTCCACTCAAAATGTCTATACCTTGTGCAAAAGGCAGTCTTTTGCACATTCTCTCTCTCAATACAAATTTGCCAATAGCCACTACAAAGATCCTGCTTGGAAAAGTAGCGTGCTCCACTTAGTTGATCAAGCAAGTCATTGATCCAAAGCAAGAGATATGCATTCTTCATAGTTTGCTTATTGAGCCCATGGTAATCAATATAAAAACAAAGTCCTCCATCCTTCTTTGGAACAAATAATACCGGTGCTCCCCAAGGAGAGGTACTTCGTCATATGAAATCCTTCTCCAACAACTTTGTAAGTGTTGTTTGCAACTCCCCTAACTCCTTTGGTGAGAGTTGATAGATCGGTCTACTCACTAGAGTACTCCCTGGCAATAACTCGATCTTGAAGTGTATACCTTGATTGGAGTGTAATCCCTTTGGCAGATCATTTGGAAACACGTTCGCAAACTCTTGAACTATCCGATCAACCATTGCTTGATGAGGCTCTTGGCCCTCCTTGGATTTTTCTTGTGCAATCGGCTTGATCCACACCACAAATACAAACTTACCCTCCTCCAAAGCTTGCTCTATGGTTGCTTTACTAACAAACTTCCCTTCTAAGGACTCATCTCTCTTCCAAGCTTGCTCCATGGTTGCTTTCTTGGCAAACTTCCCATCTTGGGACTCATCTCCCTTCCAGATTTTCTCTATGGCTACCTTCTTGACAAACTTCCCATCTTGGGACTGACTATTCTTAGGTGTCTTACTTAGAGGTGCTAGACAACCTAATTGGAATTTCCTACCTTGGTGTTGTACTTGAATTTGTCGTCGCGTCCAATCAAATTGAACCTTATGATGTTCAAGCCAAGGTAGACCTAGAATGATATCATAGTGTAGAGGTGCCACTAGAAACCTCATACACTCCAAATACTCCTTCCAAATCTTGAAGGTAACAGGATGTGAGGTGCGGAATGCAAAACCCTTTCTACTATCTGCCATCATCAAACTACTTCCAAACATGGGCTTGATAGGAATACCCAATCCCTTTGCTACTTGCATAGACATGCAATTCTCTAAACTTCCAGAATCAACCAAAATCCTACAACCCCAATTAGATATCGTACCTTGCAAGTGAAGCAAACTTGCATAAGTCAAGCCTTCAATCCCATTGGAACTAATCAAGCTCCCAATAGGCGGTTCAAAATCTCTTATTGGGATTCCTTGTTTCCTTGATCAATCTATTCCACAATCTCCATTCGGGCAACATGTTGAGGTTGCCCGTTCCTAAGTGGGCATTTAGCAATGCAATGTCCAACTTGGTGACAATAAAAACAACCTCCATTTTGTCGCAATCTTTCTCTATTTGTTGTACCAAGTGGGCTCCGTTGGATAGCATCAATCTCCATTGGTACTGGTTCTTCCACCCGTGCATAGTGTAATGGTAGCCCTTGTGTAGGTTGAGGGCGAGACCAAGTTGTTGCAACCAAGGAATCAAAGCGGTCAGCCAATTGCATGGCTTCTTCTACATTTTGTGGTTCCTAGATGGTCACCTCCAATTTCATTTGTGACTTTGATCCCCGCACAAATTGATCCAAAACTTCACTTTCTTGTATATCTAGAATCTGCATGATGATGTTATGAAATTGTGTGATGTAGCTCCTTACTGAGCCAACTTGCTTCAACTCCGCAAATTTATCTCATGCTGCGTGGGTGGCATTTATAGTTTGAAAGCAACCCAACATTGCATCCTTGAACTCTCCTCATGTCAAAATTGGTGCAAAAATTTGTCATTCAGCTTGCTCCACTTGAAATTGCCACCAAAGTTTTGTCACCAAAGTTTTGCCACACCATCTAATTGGCTAGAGGCCAAGAGAATTTGTTTCCATTCATCTTGAAGATTAGTGGCTTCAAAGTAACGTTCGTAGTCAAACACAAAATTCTCCACTATGCCTGGAAGATTCTTGCCTTCAAACACCTTGGGTTTTGGAAATCAAATGTGATCTTCTCTAGCTCAAATTGGCGGTCTCTCTATATGTTCTTGTTGTTGCTGATCTTATTCATCCAACAATTGAGTCAGGTGCTCAATTTGTTGCTGCATCACAAGGATGACGTCTGGTATTGCCGCCATAGCTACTACTCTGTCCCACTACTCCCACTTTATCTAATTGATTAACACATAGATGCATCACATCCACCGTTCTCCATAAGTTACAACCGGAAGTATCAAGGGTTCCTCAGACACGGTGATCATATGTAGAAAATCCTACCCAAAGCGTGAGGTGATGAATTGTGTGAAATGATGCTTGGGTAATATCTGGACATGAAAATCCCAATGGTTTGGTGGAAGTGGATTTAGTGGTCCATAAATTCCATCTATCCCATTCCTGCTCTAATATCAATGTAAAAGACCAAGATCAAGGAGAGAAATAGAAAAATGGAAACTCACATTGGGACACTTCAATGAGGGAAAACTCCAAATGCCTAGCATGAATGTGACTTTGGTATTTATAGGTAGCATACAAGGCCCTTGACTAGCTTCTCAAGAAGCTTCCTTGAGCCGCTTTCTTAGAGTGCAAGCTAAGTTAACTAGTAAGCTTCTCAAGAAGCTTCCTTTTAGAAGCTACCTGCTTGAAGCATAAGTTAACTAGTTGGGAAGCTTCCCAAGAAGCTTCCTAGATGCTTTTGGAATATTATAGGCTAATTTGGCTTATTGTTTACTTTGTTAGCCTTACTAACTACATTGCTAAACTCCATACTATTACAATTGTCTTCACTCTACCCACCAAATTATTTGACGAGATAGATCTTTTTGTGTCTTGAGGTAGACTAGAGGTTTGTGATTTGTCTCCACTACACATACCTTCTCTAAAGATGGTGCTTCCAATGCTTGGTTGCAAGGAAAATGACCAACTCTTCTCATTTGGTGGTGTGATAGTTGCATTCTATTAGTAACAAATTTTGAGAGAAATATGCAATTGGGTGCCATCTGTCATACCATTCTTGTTGTAGGATTGCTCCTATTGGTACGCATGATGCATCTATAGCAAACTTCATCAAATTGATTATTTTGGGTCATATTATTTCAAGATTGGTGCATGTAGTAATGCATCTTTCAATTCTTGAAAGGTCAATTCTTGTGCAATTCCCTACATCCACTTCTTCTCCTTGCCAAGTAGTGCTATTAGAGGTTGTGTAACCTTGGAAAAGTCATTGAAAAACTGACAATAGAATCCCATCATCCCAAGAAACTCTTGAGTTGAGCATGATCTTCTAGAGCACCCTATTTATGAGTAACCTCTATTTTATTTGTTAATACTTGGATACCTTCTGTACTTACTCTATGCTCCAAGTAGTCTATTTTAGACTTGCCAAACTTGCACTTTGAAATTTTGGTATACAACTTATTATGTCATAGAATCTGGAGGACTTCTCATAGATGTTGCTTGTGCTCCATCATTGTCATGCTATAGACTAAGATGTCATCTAAGGAAATGAAAACAAATTTATCAAAGTATGGACAAAATATGTCATTCATTAAACTCATGAAAGTGGCTAGTATGTTAGTGAGGCCAAATGGCATCACCATGTACTCAAAGTGACCATACCTTGTTTGAAAGGCTATTTTGTGTAAATCTTCCTCTACAATCTTGATTTGTTTGTAGCCACTCCATAGATCAAGGTTGGAGAAGTGTTTTTCCTTGTTGAGTTGATCGAATAGGTCATCCATGCAGGGTAAGGGATATTTTTTCTTCACCATTTGTTGATTTTGGCCTTGATTAGTCAATGCACATGTACATTGTACCATCCTTCTTCTTCACAAACAAGATAGGAGTCCCATATGGTATGACATTGGGTTGGATAAACCCTTTCTACAACATATCCTTGATTTGAGCCTTACACTCTTCCAACTCATGAGGTGATAGTTGATATGTGGCCTTACAAGGAGGTGTCTTCTTAGGAAATATCTCAATTTTATGATCTACCTCCCTCTTGGTGGTAATCTTGAAGGTAGATTATCTGTGAAGACACAACTTGAAACTCATTGACCACATCATTCAATGTTTTAGGAATTTTTCCATTGAGTTGTGCACTTTGGATTTCTCTTATTAGGCCCATGAAACATCTATTTATCTTACAAATAGCTATTTTCCCTATAATATAGCAAGAAAATTCTTTCTTGTGTAATCTTTCTTTAACTCCAATGATATTCCATTGGCAAGTTCTCACTACTTTCTTTTTCCAATCAACCGTGGGGTTGTAGTGCTCCATCCATGGCATGCCTAAAATTGCATTGTAACAAGCTAACCGTATCACTGGCCACTCAATCTCTTATTGATACTCTCCTATAAAGAGTGCTACCTTTCTAGATAATAATTCAATCTTTGTTTGACCATTAAATAACTTTACTTCTTCATTCTCATCCTTCTCTAGACCCATTCACAACCTTATTGTTACAAAGAGAGACAATAAATTCTTTGTTGCTTCAAGGCCTATCAATACTCTCACTTGATTGCCTTCTAGAACTCCATTGATTACAATCAATTGTGATTTTATCTTCCTCAACCTTTGTGCACTTGTCTTCTTCCTCCTCCGGCTTTTTCTCTTCTCCATTAAGCCAATAAGGCCATAAGGTATATTCACTAGTGATCTTCATTTGCTATTGTGATTTTCACATCCTCTTCTTCAATTCATCTCTCCATGTTTTTCACAGATTGCTTATATGGAAGCCAAGGGTCTATGGGAAGACGAACATAATAATTGATGGCTATTTGCTCAACTTGGCTGCAATTGTAGCAATGATGTTAATTTGCTCAAGTTCCTTCTCCTTGTGGGACTCCATCTCTCCTTTCTTTGACTCTTCTTTGTTCTCCTTGGAGTGGTCATGCTCCTCAATCTTGAAACCAAATGTTTCCCAATTCCATAAGAGTTGGTCTACCAAAGTGTGGTGTTTCAGCCTAATAATGTTGAGTTTGGACTACCCCTTTGCCTCCTCCAAGTGCAATTGCTATCCTTTGAGTGCAAGCAATGGTGTCAAAAATAGTATGAGGGTTTTTTATAATTACTTCTTGGCAAATACACCCCTTTAACCCTTGTTTGAAAGTATATAGAGCTTCTATGGGAGTCATATTGGTTATTGCAACTTGTAGATCAACAAATACCTCATGTACTCTTGTACACAATTATTTTGCTTCAATTCCTATAGTTGGGTTTGGGCCATCTGCACTGAATCCATGGATTTGAAAATTCTTTACTAGCCCTTCATGCATTGCTATCCAAGTGACCTCTCTTCCTTCTAACAACATTGACCGTTCCAAAACATCATACCATGTGAGGGCTTTATTGGTCAAATACTCACATGCAAACACGCTTGCAAAATGATTGATGATCTCAGTTGTGAATAATCAAAAGTATTAAATCATTCTTGAAATCCAATTTTTGATTACTCCTATGGAACATTGTCCTTTGTAAGTGTTGATGTTTCATGTCTTGTTCATTTATAGTAACAATGTGGTTTCATTGTTGATCAAGACTGGTGTCCTTGGCATGAGTGACTATCTAGGTACTTTGGCCATTGGTATTGGGTTTTTGGATAGTTCTCCTTCTTGCATTGCTTGATCATTCATAAAGGTACATACTTTACTTTGCATTACCTCCATGGTCATCTTGAGCTCTCAAAACTCATTCAACATCCCCTACATTCCTTGCATCAAATCCTACAAGTACGGATCCATGATTCTTACACAAGATAAATGCTCAATCACTACTTCTTGCTTCAATAAAGAGTTAGTATGATCATCTAGGATGGGGTATAGACTATTGGGATTACCATTGGGACTTTGAAGGCTATCACTTGTTGATAATATTCCTCACCAAAATTATAGATTGCAAAATCCCTTAATATCACATTTGGACTAACCACATAACGGATTTCTACTTGAAGGAAGAGGATTGGGTATATTCACATTCATTGCACCATAAAAAATGTAAATTGTCAAATTACACTCTTTATTGTATATTACTACAAATAGAATCACCAAGTTTGGTGAATTCATCACTATATCCATGAACTCTACTCCAAAATGGTAAACAAGATATACTCTCACTTGCTCATGCTATATGTACATAATCTTGATATTGAATGAATGGATTCAAAAGCAAAAAGTGGGGTGCAAGAAATTATCTTCCAAGAGCCTCTAGTCCTATCCTCTCTCTAAAATACTTCTAATCTATCAATTGCACTATGGTTTCTCCCTTCAAAACTACTCAATCTCAATAGCTCATGTTCCTCCAAGAGGGGTGATCCACTCTCTTGGATTGAAATTTGAGCTTGGATACCATTGTAATATTTTGAGGATAGGAGAACTCTCAAGAGAAACACAAGAAAAGAAACAAAAAGCTTCAAATTTAATACTTCAATGTCCCAAAGGAGCACCTTGTCTTTATTATATAGTAACGAGAATTCTCTCAAAAGAAATTCTACCAGTGGATCATATATATATGGATTGGTGACATGTTAGCAAATTTTTACTCTTAGATTAGTTGCATGAATGGGTGACATGTTGTTTCTTGTCCTATTTGGTTGGTCAAACAAGTTTTACTAGAGGGAATCTTTAGAGAATCTTCTTGTAGGAAGCTCAAATCACATAGGTGAAGTACCATAATGAAGCTCTTGACAAGGAAAACATGGGAAGAAGGGGAGGGTGGAAGAAGGCAAGTCTTCTCCTTTCAAAAGGAGGAGCATTTGTCTCTATTTTTGAGGTCTAGTTCATCCATTTAGGCCTCCAAAATTGGCTCTAAAGTTTTTATGGTGTTTTTGGCTCTTGCCATATTAGTGGAAGTACTCTTTTGGTGACATCTCTATCTAATCTACTTAGTATATCATATATAACATCCTTCCAAATGTTACTAAGCCAAATTTCACCTCTAGATAATATATCTAACTAATAGTATTACCATGGATCAGAGTGGGATCACGTGCTCATCATCTTTGTCTTTGGTGGACAAACCTCTTACTTAGAGAGGTTCTATAATATGCTTATGATAGGATTCACTGACTAGGCCAACTTATTATTGATGATATGTTGGATGTCGTGCACCAATCTCAAATGGTGGTATTGGTAGATAGTCTATGGAGCTTGAAGCCCAAGTAGAGAAAGTTTTTTCATTGAGGTTAGGGACTATAGTGGTTGGAAGCATGACATTATTTCTCCAAAGTGCTCAATGTAGTAGCCAATCAATACGTCGTCCACTCCTAAATCAATTATAGAGGATACTTGGGAGCCAAACATTGGATCCTAGCTTACAAGAAAAGAAAGATAGAGAGTTTAGAGGTTCTTGAGGAGCTACACAAGTTGTTTTATATTCAATATGAAAGATTTAGGTGCTCTAAAAGGACTTGGTATTCTGATTGAGCTGACTAGTGATACACCAATTTTTTGATATCTCTATATATATAGTGACATGGAGAGAGTATTGATTGAGAGCCAAAGTAGAGATCTTTTTGAGGTTGGTTTGGTAGAGATTTCACTTGGAGAGTATGCTTAAGCTACAATGATGCCAACCAAGAAGGATATGCATAGCAACTACACAAATAGGCAAATGTGTAGAGATTATTGTCCTATCAACCAACAAACTAGGGTTGATAAGTATGTTATGCTTACATTGGAGGAGATCTTTGATGAAATTGGGCATACAAAGGTCTTAAGTACTTTGAATGTTTGAGCATGATATCATCAATTTCCAATCAAGGAGGAAGAAAAGTACAAGATAACATTTTGAGCTATTGATCGTCATAGTAAGGATGTATTATCAATGTAGGTTCTTGCCATTTGGGTTAAAGAAAGCTCCTAACAAGCTCTAGAATGCCATGTATAGGATCCTATCAAGATTGGATTTTTCTTGGTGCTATATTGATGATATTTTGGTCTATAATACTATTGTGGAAGAACATGAGAGACTTTTATTGGAGGTATTTGAGGTTGAGATCTCATGGATTTTAGATTAAATCCTTAAAAGTGTAGATTCTTCTACAAGTTAGTTGAGTATTTGGGTCTATAATACCCATTTGTGCATGGGTGTGGTATAGTGATATTTAGCTTGGTATAGCAAGTACTTGAGAGATATTATTTATGTAGAGATAAAGGATGGTTCTACATTAGCCATGATAATCTAAAGTTATTCATAGCTAAGATAGAGGGGACCTTACTTTAGAGGAAGTGGAAAAGATGTGCATCAATATTTTGGATTCTAATGTAATGACTTGGTATTATTCTTAGGTGTTTGGCTTTGAGGAAAGAGTTGAGAACTCTTGGGCCCGCAAGCCTTTTTGTTTTGGATTCTTGTATAGTCCAAGGATAGCCCATGTGAAGGAATCCTTGACTTAGATCAAGATAAGATTACATGCTAGTGGAATATGCCCATGTGAATGGATATTCCTTTCTACTTTTTGACTTTAATTGACTTTTATTCTAGTAGCTTGAGTTACTATGGTAATTAGTAACTTTGGTGCATAACTATTTCACAAGTATATAAACAAGGGGTGAGGAGGTGCTCATCATCTTTTCATTTGCAACTATCTCTCTAATTTGAGTTCTCTAGTGAGCAATGTCTTGAGTCTTGGAGTGTTAGCCTTGGAGGAGTATGATAGAGTTGGGGTTACTTGCCTCCTTAGTCCATGGTGTGCTACCATAATAGCCATCAGAGGTTCATCATGAGTGAGAGACATGCCGGCTCACAGGTCACACTATCTATCTTGGAGGACTTGGTGTTCAACAGACCAAGGTGTAGGCTATTGCACATATTCCTTGGCCTATGGATGTGAGCAGAGTGTGAGCATTCCTTGGGTTGGTAAAATTCTATCACCAACATATTAGAGGATTTAGTGCCATTGCTAAGACCTTGACAAAGTTGACCAAGCTTACACAAGAGTGGTGTTGGGGAGATGAGCAAGAGAGAGCTTTTATAGAGCTCAAAGAGAGGTTGGCATCTACTCCTATTCTTAGGAGATTGATTAAAGGATGATCATTCCAAGTTCATATTGATTGGAGTATGTTGGGGCTTGGAGTAGTGCTCACCCAATAGGATGATGAAGAGAAGGAGTTTGTGGTGGCCTATGCTAGTTGCTCCAATAATTTAGTGGAGGTGAAGTATAATTCATATAAGAGAGAGTGTTTGGCAATAGTATGGGTAGTAACACATTTCCAATATTACCTATTTGGTAACTCCTTCACTCTTATCACTTATCATCAACCACCAAAGTGGTTTGATGGAGTCCAACAAGCTTTTAAGGAAGCTTGCATGATGGGCTTTGAATTTCATGGTTATTCACAGACTTGGAGTGGTGAACCTTGATGCAATTGGGTTGAGTAGAAACCCATGTCCTTACTAGTAGGATCAGATTGGAGCACATTGGCATGGTGAGATGGATGGGAAGGAGATGGTGCTAGGTTGGCATGCATCCACCTTTCTATGTATATTTTTTTGAGGCCTTGGTGGTATCCCTCTCAACACATACAAGAGCAATTTTTGAGGTCATAGATCCAAAGGGTGGAGATATTGGTATAGGTCAATTAGACATTCATGATGATATCTTAGTGATAGATTATTGTTGCATTGGTGTTGTGGGTGGCATAGTTGGTGCTAAGGAGAGAGACCGTGTTCTTCAACAAGCTAGGCGGTTTAGATTGGAGTGCAAACACTTTCTTTGTGTATGAGAGGATGGTAGAGTGTGAGTAGTACCACTTCCATCTCAAAGACCACCATTGGCATGCCATACTCATGAGAAGCTAGGACATTTGGAGTAAAGCATACTTATTGCTTACTTTAGAGTCATTATTAGTAATATGGTATGCAAACCAATGTATAACAATTTTTTGCAAGATGTGTGATTTGTGACCAAGTTTGAGCATTATTTAATACTCATACATCACAATTACACCCATACCTATCATGACATTGGGTTACTATTGGAGTTTAGACTTTGCTAGACCTTTACTATTGACTGTGAGACATCATTGATATGTTTTGATTATGGTAGAATGGTTCTCTAAGTGGATTGAGTTGGTGATTCTTCTTGATAAGTCTAGTGAAGGGATGACTTGCTTGTTCTTAGATCGGGTTCTTAGTTATGACATTTTGATTGTTTAAGGAACAAATTTCTTGGTGGAGTTTGAGATCTTGTGTGACAATGCCTTGGTTGATCTTCATACTACCTCCCAAGATCACCATGAGGCAGATGGCTTAGCAAAGAGAGTGGTGAAGAGAGGATTGCATGAGTATGGTTTGTAAAGAGTACACTTGGGATCTCCTATTACCTTGGTTGACCATGGGCTATCAGTTTAACCAACAACCCTCTTTAGCATCCTTCTCTCCTTACTTTCTACTCTATGGATGAGATCCAAATTTACATGTGGACATTTGTCATGATGCTACTATAGTTTTGGACTTGGATGATTGAGATATATGGATAAGCACATGTTCTCAATGAGCATAGATCTTTTGGAGAATGATGTCCATGGCCTTCAATAACTTAGCAATTTATCAGCATAGGGATACCTTATGTTATGCTATTATTCAATGAGGACATTATACATCCTCAATCTGTCAATTTCATCCAAGTGAATTTGCATATCTATAGTAGACTATATTGATTACACTTGATGTTACTACATGTTGTACTATCTTGAGAGTACATGAGGTTTGCCTTCCATATTCCTCATGTTAGGTAGACATGATGATGTTCTTTGGAAGGATCATGTGCGCAATTGTATACAATGCCATCTCCAAAACATTGATGGCACTATGGACCTAAGCTTGGTACTTGTATATGCAAGCTTGTGGTGTATATTATGTGGCTCTTTTGGTGGAGCTACTATTATGTTGGTGCGTGATAGTTGTTTGAGATGATGGCATATGGTATGTTTGACTCCTCTCCTCATGGTGATTCCTCAAGGATAGTGGTTATGTCCTAGATGTACTGGACCTATAGCTAGTTCATTCTTTATATGGTATAGATTGTAGACATGTGACTAACAATGGGGCTTGATAGCATCCAACTTCTTGATCTTTACCATTATAGAGCATATCACATACTTGGAGTAGATGGCTATCTAGAGTTTGAGGGACCTAATTGCCAACATGAGGGAGGAGGAGGTTGTGACAATTTAGAATTCATGTATGATTTATGTGTGAGTTATGCTTCTATAGTGTATGATGTTGACAATGATGTATGTTATGTCGTAATGTATATATGCATGGTAGTTGTCATGACATTTGTAGCATCAAAGTTAGTTTGCTTGGACATTGGAATGGTAATTTTGGTAGTTGCTTATGGACTACTTGATGGCAACAATATTTCATGTTAGGGCTATTGATCACATGGTGAGACCCATAGTCAACTGCACCATTAGATGTGCCATTAGGGTTGGAGACCTAGGTTGAGTAGAGGGGTATAATTTCAAAGTGTAGCTCTAGGGAGCTCATTTCTTTGATGTTGAGCCTTCAAGTTCTTGGCTATGGTGGACAAAGGAGTCTCTTAGCTAGAGTGGGTGTGGCTTGAATATAATCAATGAATGATTATTGGTAGATGGTTGAGTGGAGGATCAAGTATGACTTGATTTAAGTATGATTTGAGTGAAAAAGTGAATTGACTATTGTAGCACTTTAGAGTTCATGAATGACTTATGTGTAAGTTTTGCTTCTATAATGTATGATGTTGATAATAATGTATGTTATGTAGCAATGGATATATACATAATAGGGTTAAAGAACCTCCTATTGAGTTCTAAAGAGTTATAGACAAGATCCTAACAATATAGGATTTTTTTCAATATTATATTGATGAAATTTTGGTCTAAAGAGCTATTATGGAAGAGAGTGAGAGACATTTGTTGGAGGTGTTTGAGAGATTTAGATCTCATGGATTGAAATAACATCTTAGGAAGTGCAGATTTTTCCAAGAGCAAGTTGAGTATTTGCTCACACTATCTACCCTGGTGGACTTGGTATTCAATAGATCAAGGTGACTGCTATTGCATGTATTTCTTGGTTTACAAATGTGAGTAGAGTGTAAGCATTGCTTGGGTTGTTTATCTTTTATTACTAATATGTTAGAGGATTTAGTGCAATTGCCAAGCCTTGATGAAGTTGACCAAGCTTACACATGAATGGTGTTGGAGAGATGAGCAAGAGAGATCTTATGGAGCTCAAGAAGAGGTTGATATCTACCTCTATTCTTAAGAGATTGATTAGAGGATGTCCATTATTGGTTCATATTGATTGGACTATGTTGGAGCTTAAAGAAATGACCACCTAACAAGATGATGAAGGGAAGGAGTTTGTGATGGTCTATGCTAGTCACTCCAAAAATTCAACAAAGGAAAAGTATAGTTCATTTGAGGGAGAGTTCTTGGTAATGGTACATTTTTTATATTACCTATTTGGTAGCTCTTTCAATTTTATCATTGATAATCAACCATTAAAATGGTTGATGGAGTCCAACAAGCTTTGAAGAAAACTTGCATAAAGGGCTTTGATTTTATAAGAGTATGATTTCATGGTTATTCATAAACTTGAAATGGTGAACCATAATATAGATGGTTAAGTAGAACATATACCAGCCAACAAGATCAAACTAGAGCATGTTAGAATGGTGAGACAAATGAGGAGATGGTGCCAAGCTGGCATGAATTCTCCTTACTTATATATATTTTTAGTTGGTGGTATTTCTCTTAGTATAGACAAGGAGAGTTTTTGAGGTCTCAAATCCAAAGGTGTAGAGATATTGGTATAAGTCAATGAGACATTCATGATGATATCTTAGTGATGGACTATCTTTGCACTAGTATTGTGGGTGGCCACAGTTGATGCCAAGGAGAGAGATCATGTACTTAAAAAAGCCAAGCTATTTAGACTGGAAGGCATACATCTTCTTTAGCTATGGGAAGATGATAGGGTGCAAGTACCTTTCCATCTCAAAGACCACAATTACAACATGCTCATGAGGAGTTGGGACATTTTGGAGTAAAGTGAACATATAGTTTACTCTAAGTCATTATTGGTGGTTCAATATGCAAATTGATGTATAGTAGTTTGTTGTTAAATGTATGGTTTGTGACCAAGTAGAGTATCATTTAATGCTCCTATACCAAAATTAGACCTATTACCTATTGTGGGATTAAGATACTGTTGGAATTTGGACTTTGTTGAGCCTTTATTCACTATGAGATATTAATTATATGTTTTGGTTATGGTAGAGCACTTCTCCAAGTGGATTGAGTTGGTGACACTTTTGACAAGTCCAATGAAGGGACAATTTATTCATTCTTGGATTGAGTTCTTAGTCATTTTGGTGCACTAACCAAGGTCTTGACTGATCAAGTTATAGAGTTATTGGAAGAGTTTCAAGTCGTGCATGACAAGGATTTGATTGATCACCATAATACCTCCCAAGATCACCTTGAGGTAGATGGTTTATGATAAAGAGTGGTTGAGATGATGAAGAGAGAATTGCACAAGTATGGTCTGTAGAAAGGCCACTTTGGAGATTGGGATCTCCAATTACCTTAAATGGCCATAGGCTATTGGTTTATCTAGCAAGCCTTATATCATCCTTCTCTCCTTCCTTTCTACTCTATGGATAAGATCCAAATTTACTTGTAGCCATTTTTCATGATGCTACTATAGTTTTAGACTTGGATGATCTAGATCCAAATCCAGATGAGCACATGTTCTCAACAAGTAGAAACCTTTTAGAAAGTGATGCCAATGGCCTTTGTAAACTTAGAAATACTCAACATATGAATACCCTACACTATGCTACTCTTTGAAGAGGAGGTTATAGATTCTTGATTTATTGATTTTATTGGGTGATTATGTATATCTACAACTGATTGCACATATGACACTTGATGTGACTACATGGCACATTATCTTGAAATTGTGTGAGGTTTTGCCTTTGGAGTCTTCACGCTAGAAGGATGTGATGGTGTTTTTTGGAAGGATCATGTGCACAATTGTGCACCATGTCACCTCCCAAATATTGATGACATTATGGACCCACGCTTGGAAATTGTATATGCAAGTTTGCAGTGTATGTTATGTGGCTTCTAGTTGAGCTACTACTATATTGGTGTGTAATAGTTGTTTGAGAGGATGACATATGGCATGTTTGACTCCTCTTCTCATGGTAATTCCTCAATGACAATGGCTATGTTCTCAATGTGCTTAACCTATAGCTAGTTCACTCTTTATGTGGTGTAGATTACAAGCAAGCAACTAATGATGGAGCTCAATAGCACCTAGCCTCTTGATCTTTGCCCACCATAGTGCATATTATATACTTGGAGTAGATGGCTATCTAAAGTTAGAGGGATCTAATTGCCAACTTGGGAAGCAATTGTTGCACTTTAGAGTTCATGTGATTCTATAATATATGACTTTGAAAACAATGTGTGTTGGGTAGCAATGTATATACACACAATAGCTATCATGAAATTTGAGCACCAATGCTAGTTTGCTTAGGCATTGGAGGGTTAGTCTTGGCAATCATAGCTATACTAGTAGTTGCTCAAAGACTACTTAGTGGTGGCCATATTTTCTGTTAGGGCTATTGATCACACCATTAGAGCTACTATTTGCAACATTAGGTGGACTGTCAGATGGTCTATCAATAGTGCATTAAGGTTGGAGTTTTAGGTTGAGTTCAAAGGGGTATACCTTCAAAGTGAAGCTCTAGAGAGCTCACTTCTTGATGTTAAGCCTCCAAACTCTTGATTATGGTGGACAGAGACTAGTAAGCATCACATGGAATCTCTTTAGCTAGAGTGAGTGTGGCTTGACAATGTAATCAAAGCATATTATTGTTTGTATATTGAGTTGAGTGTGACTGATTTCTTATTCAAGTTGAATTTGTGACCATCTAATAATTGTGGCACTTTAGAGCTCATGTGTGGCTTTGCATATGAGTTTTGCTTGTATAGTGTATGATATTGACAAGAATGTATGTGTAATACTCCAAGGACAAGTGAACTCTCCAAGAAAGATACAAGAGAGAAAACATTTGTTTCATACTCACTCCTCCAATGCCCAAAAGGAGCACCTTCTCTTTGTTATATAGCAAAGAGGATCCCCTTAAAGGAAGCTCCACCCTTGGATTGAATACATGGATTGGTGACCTATCATCAATCTCTATCCTTAGTTATTTGGATGGATGACATGTCAGTCCTTGTCCTATTTAGTTGGTCCCTAAAGATTCCCTTTGGTCAAACCCATTTGACCAAAAGGAATCTTCTTGTAGGGAGCTCAAAATTGCGTGTGGTATCTACATTTTTTATTTTTTTTTGAAATAGAGAAGAAGAAGTGTATAGAGAAGTCGGATTGTGCTTGTATGAACAAAGAAGGCGAAGAAAAGAGTCTTTGGGATGAAACCCGAGGTAACATGGCTTTGGGTCATAAGGCAAAGTACTCGGACTTGCCTTGTTAGCATACAACCCAAAGTTGACCTTAGGTCAAGACGTGAAGAAGAACCCGAAGACAAAGACGGAGAGAGAGAGACTTTGTATTGGGCGGCATGAGCAGTCCAAAGAACCTATAACAAACTTCTTTGGAGTCGGCACACTCAAGAAAGTACGGGGGAAGAAATTAATGACCTTGGGAGCAAGAACTTCTTGATAGTGACAGGCAACAACTTCACCGAATCAGAAATTTGAGAAGAGGAGTGACTAAAGAGTGACTGATTGGTGCAGGACTATAAAATTACATGGTGCGCAAGAAGAAGGAGCAATGTCTAGTTGCTACTTAGTGCCTATTCAGAGTCAACCCAAAGTAATCCAATTGCAAATTTGTAGGAAGAGGAGTGGGTTAGGATTTCAAGGACAATCTTCCACAAGAGAAAAGTGAGGAAGCACACAATGGCACCAAAAGTGAGCAAGTAGAGTGCGGTGAGAGGGCTTGCAATTTGTCAATTAGAAGTAATAGCGTGAATTGAAGTCTTGACAAGACTTTGTATCATGTTCCTGGCTTGGAATTGGAATTTCAATTTTCTAGGTTTCATGGTAGAAATTGCAGCAAGATATTGCAAGGATGGGCCAAAGCATGAGGGGAAGAGAGGGAATCCCGCTTGATGGATGGTGGCGGATTGGAGAGTAGTGTTGGGAAGGGAAGCCGGAGAGGTAGGAGGTACCACCTTCTATCAGAAGTGTGATGCTTCAAAAGAGACTGCCAAAGTAAGGAAGTCGTTCAATCGACCCTGCACTAAGAATGGGTATAAGGTGGATAGTTATAGAGACCTTGAGCGGAGAGGAATTCTAAGCACGATGATGGCTATGTTCAAACCAGAGTGAACCACCTATGTTACTATGCAATAGGTAGTGTTCTTTCACCAAATGTTTGGAGGAGAGGCAGTAGATTGGGCGAAATGCTTGCATCAAAGAGTGGGGCAGATGATTTTAGGATGGAGAATGGATATGCCACCACATTATTTTGTGCCATTCATAGTGCACTTTTATTTTGGGTTGAACTTAATGACTTTGGAAGAGAAAAGTTGAATGCGGTCGCACTTTCATCCAGATTTGTGCAAGGAAGCCGATGCAGATGAGTGATACTATATGGAGAGAGTGAGAGAGGGGGATAGGTACTACAAAGAGAGTGGGAGAGAAAAGATCATAACAATTGACCTTCCAAGGGCGCAAAAGAGGACCAAGCTTGAGATTTGTGTTGCGACAGTACAACCCCAAAAAGTTCCAAAGCTTAACCCAATGGCGGTGATAGTGAAGATGAAGGAAGTCGTGCAGGAAGAAGAAGAAGAATTGGAAGGAGAAACCGGATCAAAGGAAGGAGTGTCGAGCAAAGAAGAGGAGTTTATGCTATGAAGCAAAGAATTGAGTAGCAACAGCAAAGGCAAAGCAAAGGTTCAGCAAGTGATACAGCCGATGAAAGAGGTCGGAAAGCCGAGTCCCAAAGTTTCCATGATGGAACGCGGTAGTGAGAAGAAGAAGGGAGAAGATGGCAAAGCACCACCTCAAGCTATCAAGCGTGACAATGGCTTGAGTGTATCTGCAGTGGGGCCTAGTAACCTTACTCAGAAAGAGGGAGAAAGTTATGAGGAGGAAACTTTGAAGGTATAAAGATCTCGACTTTGGGGCAAGGTACCAAATGTAGAAGAGTTAAAATCCAAAGTCCCAGGGAGATTGCAAGGTGCATGATCACATTGATACCCATCAATTTGGGTTCCGGTGTGAATGTCATGACCAAGGATACTGCAAATTGACTGGGGTATCATACGTTTGAGCCGACACTCCAAGTCTTGAAATTTGCAAACCAAACCAGGAGATGGCCTTTGGGCATGCTGTCAAACATTACCACGATCATTGGAGGGGTGCCCTTTAAGTTGAATTACATTGTGTTGCAACCAGTGACCAAGACTGGTTGCCCTCTGTTGATTGGAAGACCTTGGTTGTACAATGCCCAAGTTGTGGTGGATTGGCATCAGTAGAAGTTACGGTTCAAGGACATTTCATCCAAAGACCAGAAGCTGGTGATTGTGAGTTGGACAAAAGTTCCCCATCTTGGGGAAACTAGTTCGTTAGAAGATGAGGACGAATCCAAAGACTCATCATCTTTATCCTCAAATGAATCCAAAGATGATGTCAAGGTCAATTACTTGGAATGCCATGAGGTGGATGTCAAAGACAAAGATCCATATGACCTTGCCTCGGGTGAACCTGACTTGGAGGAAGGGGGTTTGATGGCAGCTCGCCTTGGGTTAAGCCGAGTAAGCCACATTGAAAGAGTCATCAACCTCGATGACTGTCAAGATGTTGTTTTGACTGAAGGGAAAATTTTAAATTTTTTGGAAACAATCACTTTGGAGGAGTTGGCAGGATACACTACCCTGTTTATAGAATTCTAGGATGTATTTGCCTGGTCTATTGATCAAATGTCGGGTATTCCACAAGAATTTGGAGAACACCAGATTGATCTGGTTGAAGATGCAGTTCCGGTTTGGTAGAGACAATACCGCCTTAACCCGAAGTACTCCCTCTTGGTGAAAGATGAAATTGACAAGTACTGAGGGGCCATAATCATCTTCCTTGTCTTAAGCAGTGAATGGGTTTCCCTCATTGTCATTGTCCCAAAGAAGAAAATAGGGAAGATCCGAGTGTGCCAAGACTTCCATAAGTTGAACGTAGTCACAAGGAAGGATCATCATCCCTTGCCTTTTACCAATACAATTCTAGACCAAGTAGCTGGTCACCCTTGTTATAGCTTTCTTGAAGGATTTTCAAGGTACAATCAAGTATCCATTCGAGAAGAAAACAAGGATAAAACTACATTCACGACCGATTGGAGCACTTTCGCTTACAATCAAATGCCCTTTGGGTTGTGTAATGCTCTTGCTACTTTCCAGCAGATGATGAATTCAATCTTCAAGGATTTCTTGCGCAAATTTGTGGAAGTATTCATTGATGATTTTTGTGTATTTGGGCGAAGAGATGTACATTTGGATTACCTTTGCCAAACTTTTGAAAGGTGTCATTTTACCGGATTGTCATTATACCCGGAGAAATGCTTCTTTGCAGTGAAGGAGGGAATTCTTCTGGAGCATCGGGTGTCAAGCCGAGGTATTGAAGTTGATGTCAAGAAGGTTAAAGTAATCATAGCTTTGGAATCCCCAAAGAACATCCAAGAGCTGAGAGCCTTCTTGGGACATGTCGGATACTACAGACGCTTCATGTTAAACTATGTGGTGCTTGCTGCACCCCTTACAAAGCTTCTAAAGAAATCCAAAGACTATCTACGTGAAGCAAATCAAGAAGAAGCTTTCCAGGTGTTGAAGAAGAAATAGGTTGAAGCACCAGTTATGAGGGCCCCGAATTGGGACATCCCTTTTCATGTATATGTGGACACTTTGTCCATGGCTATTGGCAGTGTCTTAAGTCAGAAGGACAAGAAGAAGAATGACTACCCGGTGTATTATGCTAGCCGACAACTTTCAGTTTCTGAAAAGAACTATTTGACAAATGAAAGAGAAGCACTCAAAATGGTGTATGCCTGCAAGAAATTTCACCACTACCTATTGGGATACAAGTTTGTTTTCTATGTTGACCATTACGCATTGCAACATTTGGTCAAGAAGGCAGATTTATCCGGGCAAATTGCAAGATGGATCTTGCTGTTACAAGAATTCACATATATTGTACAAGTAAGGAAGGGAGCTTTGCATTTGAATGTGGACTTCTTGTCTAGGTTGGAAACTCAAGACCAGGAGTGGGAAATTGACAATTGGTTCCCTGATGAAGAGTTATATCAATTAACAACAATGTGAAGTATGAGGTATGTAGCAGAATATCATTCTCTGCATACTCTCCATTGTCCTGAAGGGATGGACCCGGAGCAGAGGGTAGTCTTTCTCAAGAAAATGAGGTCATACCAGCTCAAACACAACATTCTATTCAAGATGGGCAAAGATGAAGTACTTTGGCAATGCTTGGAATCATATGAAGTAGGAGGTGTGATTGAGTCTTTACACTCCAAAGCATCGGGAGGACACTATGCTCTGAAGAATACTGTAAAGAAGATTCTTTTGGCGGGGTATTGGTGGCTTACAATGTACAAAGACATGCAAGCTCATATCCGAAGTTGTGATGCTTGTCAGAGAACGGGGAAGCTGACGGCTACTTCTCAATGGCCTTTGAGACCAATTTTGCTATTGGCCCCATTTGAGAAATGGGGAATTGATTTTGTGGGTCCCATTCAACCAATGACTCGAGTCACAAGGAAGCGATACATTTTTGTTTGCACTGACTATGCTACCAAGATGGTTGAAGTTGAAGCAACTTGCAGAGATGATGCCAAAACCATGGCAGAATTTTTCTTTTGAAACATCATCTCCCAATATGGGTGTCCTCTGGAATTGGTCAGTGACCAAGGGACACATTTTTTGAACTCTATGATGGAGGCATTAACCAAGTACTTTCAGATTAAACATTGGAAGACAACTCCTTATAACCCAAAAGCAAATGGCTTAACAGAAAAGGCAAATGGGTTACTATGCAAAATTTTGAATAAGGTGACTGTCAATTATGCCTATGATTGGGATACAAAATTACCAGCCGCGTTGTGGGCATATCAAATGACAAAAAAGATGACAACCAAAAAAACTCCATACTTCTTGACATATGGCTTGCATCCCATACTACCAGTTAAATTTGAAGTACCGACATATCGGATTCTTTGCGAAGAACTACTTTTGGAAGAAGAAAGCCAAGATCTTTGGATCCATCAACTAATGTGGTTAGAAGAGAAAAGAGACAATGCAATGCAAACCACAAAGGAAGTACAAGAGCAGAGGAAAGTCAGGCACAATAAGCATATCAAGCCTGTGGCTATGCGCAAAAGAGATTTAGTTTTGTTATACAACAATCGCCAAATACTTTTTCCAAGCAAGTTGCATTTGAGATGGATGGGGCCGTATCAAGTTCTTCATCTTTATGAAAATGGGTCCAACTTGTAGACCTGGAAGGCAATCCTTTTGCCACTTGAGTAAATGGGTGGAGAGTTTGAAGGTATTGGACCATAGACTCAAAAGTTTCTAAGACATCCAAAGTCTATGTTTGTGGGGGCGCTCACATTTGAGAAAGGGGGTATATGGTACCCACATTTTTTGTTTTTTTCCAAATAGAGAAGAAGAAGTGTATAGAGAAGTCAGATTGCACTTGTATGACTGAAGAAGGCAAAGGAAAGAGTCTTTAGGATGAAACCCGAGGTAACATGGCTTTGGGTCATAAGGCGAAGTATTTGAACTTGCCTTGTCAGCATACAACCCGAAGTCGACCTCGGGTCAAGATGTGAAGAAGAACCCAAAGACAAAGACTGAGAGAGAGAGACTTTGTATTGGGCGGCGCAAGCGGATCCAAAGAACCTGTAACAAACTTCTTTGGAGTCGGTGCAATCAAGAAAGTATGAGGGAAGAAAGTATTGACTTCGGGAGCAAGAACTTCTTGATAGTGATAAGCAACAACTTCACCGAATCAGAATTTTGAGAGGAGGAGCGACTAAAGAGTGATTGATTGGCGCAGGACTATAAAATTACATAGTGCGCAAGAAGAAGGAGCAATGTCCAGTTGCTACCTAATGCCTATTCAGAGTCGACCCTAAGTAATGCAAATTGCAAATCAGTAGGAAGAGGAGTGGGTTAGGATTTCAAGGACGATCTTCCACAAGAGAAAAGCAAGGAAGCACACGATGGCACCAAAAGTGAGCAAGCAGAGTGCGGTGAGAGGGCTTGCAATTTGTCGATTAAAAGTAATAGCGTGGATTGAAGTCTTGACGAGACTTTGTATCACATTCCTGGCCTGGAATTGGAATTTTAGTTTTCTAGGTTTCATGGTAGAAATTGCAGCAAGCAATTGTAAGGATGGGCCGAAGCATGAGGGGAAGAGAGGGAATCCCGCTCAATGGACAAAGGTGGATTGGAGAGTAGTGTTGGGAAGGGAAGCCGGAGAGGTAGGAGGTACCACCTTCTATCGAAAGTGTGATGCTTCAGAAGAGACTGCCGAAGTAAGGAAGTTGTTCAATCGACACTGCACTAAGAATGGGTATAAGGTGGATAGTTATAGAGACCCTGAGCAAAGAGGAATCGTAAGCACAATGATGGCTATGTTCAAACCAGAGCGAACCACCTATGTTACTATGCAACAAGCAGTGTTCTTTCACCAAATGTTTGCAGGTGAGGTAGTAGATTGGGCAAAATGCCTGCATCAAAGAGTGGTGCAGATGATTTCAGGATGGAGAATGGATATGCCACCACATTATTTTGTGCCATTCATAGTGCACTTTTATTTTGGGTTGAACTTATTGACTTTGGAAGAGCAAAGTCGAATGTGGTCACACTTTCATCCAGATTTGCGCAAGGAAGCCGATGCAGATGAACAATACTATATGGAGAGAGTGAGAGAGGGGGATAGGTATTACAAAGAGAGTGGGAGAGAAAAGATCATAGCAATTGACCTTCCAAGGGTGCAAAAGAGGACCAAGCCTGAGATTTGTGTTGTGATAGTACAACCCCAGAAAGTTCCAAAGCTTAACCCCGATGGCGGTGATAGTGAAGATGAAGGAAGTCGTGCAGGAAGAAGAAGAAGAATCAAAAGGAGAAACCAGATCAAAGGAACGAATGCCGGGCAAAGAAGAGGATTTTATGCTACAAAGCAAAGAATTGAGTAGTGATAGTGAAGGCGAAGTGGAGGTTCAGCAAGTGATACAGCAGATGAAAGAGGTCGGAAAGCCGAGTCCCGAAGTTTCCATGATGGAATGAGGTAGTGAGAAGAAGAAGGGAGAAGACGGCAAAGCACCACCTCAAGCTGCCAAGCGTGACAATGGACTGAGTGTATCTACAGTGGGGCCCCGTAACCTTACTCAAAAAGAGGGAGAAAGTTATGAGGAGGAAACTTTGAAGGTGCAAAGATCTTGACTTTGGGGCAAGTTACCAGATGTAGAAGAGTCGGAACCCAAAGTCCAAGCCGAGGATGCAAAGTGCAAAGGAGTGGACTATTTGTCCAAGGTAGTATGCTTATTTTTGACAATGTTGCAGCAGAAGAAGATGGAGATGATAAGTGCCAAGCTTGACGCACCAGATGAATTAGCAGTGGTAAAAACCTGGAGTGCCAAAACCTCATTGTTACAAAGTAAGCTGACAAGAGTGGAGATGCAGGTCGAAGAACTTTGGGTTGAGAAGGTTCTTTGGAGTAAGCATTTTGAGGTGACAAGGGAAGAGTTAGTAAAGAATTGTGAGGAAGTGAAGGAGATGACTGCAATGACTACGGGATTGAAAGGAGAACTTGCAGCGGTGCGTGTTGAATTGATACTCTCCAAGGCAATTGCTGCGGTGATGGAGCAAGAGTTGGAGAGCCTTAAAAAGAGGGCATTGGAGAAAGATTAGGCCTGGCAACAAGAGTTGACGGAGTGTAGTAGAGAAGAAGATTGGTTGAGAGGGTTGATGTGAGAGGCAGAGGAACAACTCTCTATACATCAGAGGGAGAAGGAAGCATTAAAAGCTGAATTTGAAGATGAGCTTCAGATGTATCATAGTGAATTAGACAAAGAGAGGAAGAAGGAGAAGTTTACGGTGGTGTAAGAAACTAGTGAAGTAGAAGGTGTCGTCAATGAAATTAAGGCCTTGCTGAGTACGGAAGTGGAATATAAACTTGAAGAGGTGAGGTTGCATGAGCTAAAGTTGCTAGTGCAGGGGACGCGCAAGAGGAATGCAAAGGATACCAAATTAAATAATCTCTTAATCCGGCTGCGAGACAAAGGAAACATCGGATTGGATTAATAACAGATTTGAGATTTGAAGAGGCAAATAGGAAGAAATGCATTTTCATTTCGGATTTGTAGGTTTGTAGAGTTGTTAGGAAATGGTATTTTTGTTAGAACTGCCATTTGCTTCACTATTTAAGAGTGGCATTCACAGTATTATGTTGTTCAGTGCTCATAATTTTTGAGAATAGATAAAGCAAAGTGTGTGAAATAGTGCTCGTCACTTGAGCTTGATTCCGAGTATCAATTTTGTGTTGTGTTTGTGAGTGTGTGGAGAAATTTGAAGTGCAAGTCAGTGTGTTTGTTGGATGTTGGATTCTGCAGCCTTGATCTTCACTATGTGTGTTTGATCTTGAGTGAAATGCAATCGGAGCAATGCCTTGACAGATCTGAGAGGAATTGTAGTGTTGGTTGTATTCTGCATTTGTGAGTGCAGCACAAAGTTGATGTGAAGCAATTTTGATCAAGGAAGTAGTGCCTTCAGTGGAGAGGTGGAACACAATTTTGAGGTGAAGTCGTTTTGTAGTGAAGTGCCATTTTTGGGAGAGCCTGAATCATCACAATCAAGATTGTTTGGAAAGATTTGATGAAGTTGTGATTACGGAGTGCTAATTATGACAAGACTGTGAGTCAATGCTTGTTACTCTCTTCTGGGTGTGGTTTCTACTTGAGAGACTAAAGAAGAACTCAAGAAGAACTACAATTGTTACTTTGCTTTGTATTTGACCAATTTTGAATTGTATCTCTGCAGGAACAAACTTTACTTACCCGATTACCGCAAAAGTGATATTTATCGGGTTGTCCCACTACGTGGATGAGGTACCATTGAAAAGCTCTTTATAAGAAAAATCATAAGGAGGAAAAGGCAAGCTTTTTTTTGTTGAAGGGAGGGAGTATTTCTATTTTGAGGCCTAATTCATCCGTTCAAGCTTCTGAAATTAAATCTAAAATTTTTAGGCTATTTTCGGCTTTTGCCCTATTAGTAGAAGTACTCTTTTGATGACACCTATATTTGATCTACCTTACCTATTGTACATAACATTCTTCTAGATATTACCAAGCCAATTTTCACCTTTAGATAATATGTCTAATTGCTTGTATTATAGACCTCCACCCTTTTAAGATGCAACGTCCTCGTTGTGAAGTTGTTGATCAAAAGATTGAACTAACACTGGTGCATTGGTCAAGTTGGCTGATGGTTCCCATGTTGCCTTGTACAATGGGTACCTTTTCCAATGGACCAAATATTCCACAAGAGGATGGCGAGTACTGTGAGCCGGCTTGTCTCTCACTCAAGATGGCTATTATGGTAGCACACCATAGACTAAGAAGGCAAAGAACCCCAACTCCATCATACTCCTCCAAGGCTAACACTCCAAAACTCAAGACATTGCTCACTCAAGAACTCAATGAGAGAGATAATTCCAAATGAAAGGATGATGAGTACCTCCTCACTCCTAGTTTTAGACTTGTGAAATAGTTACGTACTAGAGTTACTATTTATCATAATAACTCAAGTAACTAGGCTAAAAGTCAAGTAAAGTCAAACATTATAAAGGAATATCCATCTACATGGGCATATTCCACTAAGCATGTGATGTTATCTTGACCCAACCACTAAGTCAAGGATTCCTTCACATGGGCTATCCTTGGACTAAAGAAGAATCCAAACAAAAAGGCTTGCGGGCCCAAGATTTCTCAACTCTTTCCTCAAAGCCAAACACCAAGGAATAATACCAAGTCAACACACTAAAATCCAAAATAGTGATGCTCATCTTTTCCACTTCCTCTAAAGTAAGGTCCTTTCTATCTTAGCTATGACTAACTTTAGCTAATCATGACTAATGTAGAACCATCCTTTATATCTATATAAATAATATCTCTCAAGTATTTGTAATACTAAGCTAAATATCATAATACCACACACATGCACAAATTATAATACCACGGATGCATTTTGGGAGAATGCATTTGACCTCATACTCCTCCACCTCATCAACCAAGGTTGGACAAGGTCAACTTTCTTGGATGGAAGAGAAG
Organism: Lunularia cruciata; assembly: GCA_948567375.1. Taxonomy (NCBI): domain Eukaryota; kingdom Viridiplantae; phylum Streptophyta; class Marchantiopsida; order Lunulariales; family Lunulariaceae; genus Lunularia; species Lunularia cruciata. The sequence goes on along the minus strand of OX419762.1, from coordinate 27,355,758 downwards.
TGGCAGCTGAGGAGCATATTGGTGTAATAAGGAAACATGAAACACCAGGTAGATCTTCATATGTGGCGGTAGCTCAAGGTGATAGGCCACGGTGCTGATGCAATAAAGGATGGAGAAAGGTCCAATAAAATGAGGTCTGCGCTTATGAGGCTGAGGTTGAGGTTGGTGGTTGACAGCCAAACTTGATCTCCCACATTGAACTCCATGTCTTGGCAATGTGCGTCTACATATTGCATTTTCCATTTTGGGTGATTTGCAACTTGTGCTTGGTGTGCTCCACCCCTTGTTGGATTCTAGAAACAAAAGTGTTGAGAACATTAACCTTGGTAGCCACCGGATGGACCTTCATCAAGCTTGAATTTGTGAAAGGATGCTCTCCATACATAAGGAAGAATGGTGTGACTTGTGTGGAGGCATGCACTGAATTGTTGTAAGCAAATTCCACCAATCGGAGTAAGGTGTCCCAACTCTCTTGCTTATCCAAAATAAAGCCCCAAAGCATGTCCTCAATAGTGCAATGTGCCCTCTCGATTTGTCCATTGGTATGTGAATGGTAAGCTATGGACATAGCCAATTTGGTTTTGAAGAACACAAAGAGTGTTTTCCAAAACAAACTAGTGAATTGAGTGCCTCTATCTATGATGAGCACTCCAGACAAGCTATGATTGGAAAATTACATCTAAGTTCAGTTGAGCTAGTTGCAAGGCAATCACATCCTTGGTGGTAGGACATGCATGAATCATTTTCCTAAGTCAGTTGACAAAGACTATGATGGAATCAAACCCAAAGGTGGTCTTGGGCAACTCACAAACTAGATCCATGCTTACCTATTCCCAGCGTTGTGTAGAAGTGGGAAGAGGTTAGAGGAGTCTTGAGAGAGCTTGATTAGAAGCCTTATTTTGTTGACAAAGTAGACAACTTTGAACATATTCCATTACATTATTGCTCATCTTGGGCCAATAGTAATGGTGTTTGATTGCATCCAAGGTCTTGTCCATTCCAATGTGACCTAAAATAGTAGAATCATGACATTTTGCTAGGATGGTGTTTCTTAGATAGTGGCTCCGTATCATCTAGGATCCACAACCTGCCATCAGAGAAGGTGAGTCCTTGGGTGATAGTGATGCCTTTGGATGATTGAGCACCTACAATCTGTGGATCAGTTTTTGTAGCAGCAAGAATCTTGGCCCAGAATTCAAGGTTCATCTTGATTTCTACCCCCAAATTGTTTTCCATCGGCATTTGAGTGAATGCATATGCAAGTTGCTTCTTGCCTTCCACATATTTGATTATCATGTTGAATTTTTGTCTCCACTTTGCCTACCAAATCTATAAACAAGAAAGAATTTTTTGTGTCTCGAGGTAGACTAGAGGTTTGTGGTCCGTCTCTACCACAAATGCCTTCTCACCCAAATAGTGCTTCCAATGCTTGGTTGCAAGGACAATGGCCAACTCTTCTTGTTTGGTGGTGTGATAGTTGCATTCTATTGGTAGAAACTTACAAGAGAAATACACAATTAGGTGCCATCCATCTTGCCATTCTGGTTGCTACACTTGATGCATCTTTAGCCATCTTGATTGGACATTTTGGGTCATACCATTTCAAGATTGGTGCATATAGTAATGCATCTTTCAACTCTTGAAAGGCTAATTCTTGTGTGGTTCTCCATATCCACCTCTTCTTCTTGCCCAATAGTGCTATTATAGGTTGTGAAATCTTGGAGAAGTCCTTGAGAAATCAACAATAAAACCCCATCAATCCCAAGAAATTCTTGAGTTGAGTCTGATCTTCTAGAGCACTCCATTTTTGAATGACCTCTTTTTATCTATTAATACTTGGATACTCCCTACAATTAATCTATGCCCTAAGTAGTCCAATTCAAATTTGCCAAACTAGCACTTTGAGATTTTTGCATACAATTGATTTTGTCATAGAATCTAGAGGACTTCTCATAGATGTTGCTTGTGCTTTGTTAGCGTCCTACTATAAGATAAGATGTCATCAAGAAAAATGATAATAGATTTATCCAAGTACGGATGAAATATGTCATTCATTAAACTCATGAAAGTGGTCGGAGTGTTGGTGAGGCCAAATGGCATCACCAAGTACTCAAAGTGACCATACCTTGTTTGAAAGGCTGTTTTGTGTATGTCTTCTTCTGCAATCCTAATTTGGTTGTAACTGCTCTACAAATCAAGTTTGGTGAAGTGCCTTGGCCCATGAGTTGATCAAACAAGCCATCCATGTGAGGTAATGGATATTTGTTCTTCACTATTTGTTGATTCAATCCTTGGTAGTCAATGCACATGCATATTGTTCCACCCTTCTTCTTCACAAACAATACAAGAGCCCCATATGGTGATACATTGGGTTGGATAAACACCTTCTGCAACATATCCTTGATTTGGGCCTTACACTCCTCCAACTCATGAGGTGATAGTTGATTATAGGGCCTTACAAGGAGGTGTCTTCCCAAGATGTATCTCAATTTTATGATCTACTCTCTTTTTTGGTGGTAAAAATGCAAGTAATTCATGTGGAAAGACATCTTGGAACTCATTGACCACATCTTTCAATTTCTTAGGAATTTGTCCATTATGTTGGGCACTCTGGACTTCTCCTATAAACCCATGAAACATTTATCTGTCTTACCAATAGATGTGGTCCTTATGCCCATACATAGGCAACTCTTGCCTTTGTGATCCTCCTTCAATCCCAAAGATCTTCCATTGACTAGTTTTTGCTACTTTCTTTCTCTAATCTACCATAGGGTTGTAATGCTCCATCCACGGCATGCTTAAGATCAAATTATAACGAGCTAGTTGTATCACTCACCACTTGATTGCTTCTTGATACCCCCTACAAAGAGTATTACCTTTCTAGGTAACAACTCAATCCTCTCTATCTTGACATTAAGTTACTCTACTTAGTCCTTCTCATCCTTTTCTAGTTCCATCCACAACCTTTATTGCAATAGAGTGAGACAAGAAATTCTCTATTGCCCCAAGGTCTATCAACACTCTTATTGGATTTCCTTCTAGCACTCTGCTTACAACAATTGATTGTGTGTTTATATTCCTCCTTCTTTCCATACTTGTCCTCTTCCTCCTCCGGCTCTTACTCTTCTTCATTGAGCAAGTAAGGCCGCAAGGTACATTTATTGGTGATCTTTTTTTTCAATGCGGTTTCCATATTTTCTTCTTCAATTTTCCTCTCCATGTGGTTCAGAGGTCACTTGTATGGAAGCCAAAGGCCTCTAAGATGACGAGCATGACAATTGATGGCTATGTGCCCAATTAAGCCACAATTGGAATATCATTGTTGTTTTGCTTGAGCCCTTTCTCCTTGTGGGAGTTCTTCTCTCCTTTCTTCAATCTATCTCTATTCTCTTTGGAGATATCTTGATCCTCTATCTTGGGACCAAATGTTGCCCAATCACATAGGAAATAGTCCACCAAAATGATGTGTCTTTGCATGTAACACCCATTTGTGCATGTGTATAGTATTATGATATTTAGCTTGGTATTACAAGTACTTGAGAGATATTATTTACATAGAGACAAAGGAAGGTTCTAAATTGGTTATAATTAGCTAAAGTTAGTCATATCTAAGATAGAAGGGACATTAATTTAGAGGAAGTGGAAAAGATGAGCACCACTATTTTGGATTCTAGTGTGTTGACTTGGTATTATTCTTAGGTGTTTGGCTTTGAGGAAAGAGTTGAGAACTCTTGGGCCCGCAAGCCTTTTTATTTTGGATTCTTCTCTAGTCCAAGGATAGCCCATGTGAATGAATCCTTGACTTAGTGGTTGGATCAAGATAAGATCACATGCTAGTGGAATATGCCCATGTGAATGGATATTTCTTTCTACTTTTTGACTTTACTTGACTTTTAGTCTGGTAGCTTGAGTTACTATGGTAATTAGTAACTTTGGTGCATAACTATTTCACAAGTATATAAACAAGGGGTGAGGAGGTACTCATCATCTTTTCATTTGCAACTATCTCTCTGATTTGAGTTCTCTAGTGAGCAATGTCTTGAGTCTTGGAGTGTTAGCCTTGGAGGAGTATGATAGAGTTGAGGTTACTTGCCTTCTTAGTCCATGGTGCGCTACCATAGTAGCAATCAGAGGTTCATCTTGAGTGAGAGATAGGCCAGCTCACATTTTTGGTTCCATTGCCGAGACCTCTCTAGAAGGAAAGATAATGTTCTGTGTTCAATTCTACATTAGGCAGAAGGAGGCTATGAGAGCTCACTTGGAGAGAACATTAGGAGAGGAGAGGCCTGAATTTATGTGAGAGAACCAAGATCCATTTGTATACTCTATAGTTCATTATGATGTCTTTGAAGTGATTTTGTACATCTTGTACACATGAGAGGATTTGGAGAGATTGTGTGAGGTGGATTGCAGATTTTGGGGATTAAGGTGATTTTGGGCAAAATCTCAAGTTTGAGATCTGGACTTAAAATTTCTACACATGATAGCTTGGGTTGCCCTTCACTTAGCACACCTGGAATTATTGTGAGAGTTATTATGCACATTGGGGTAGAAATTTTGGAAGTTGATAGGGTAAACAGCTCCCGCAACTGCATGCTCTCTTGAAAAGTGTACATAGTTTGCCATTTCTTCAATTTTCAATGGATTTTTTGAAAATTTTCAAGAGAATTAAGTTTATTTTATCCTACCTGTGGACACACAAATTAGAGAGAGATAATTATTGAGCAAGGAGTTATGAGTTTTTGAAGTGAGGAGGGTGGTTTTTAGACCAAATCTGAAATATGTGTGTTGAATAGAAAGGTGTCTAGGCCAAATGGCTCAATAAACAGATCTGAAATTTTTCAGGGAGGCATGCCTTGGAGTTGTTATCAAGTTTGAAAAATTTTAGAGGACTGTCACATACTAGTTGAGAGATTTGAGTGAAATTGTGAGGAAGGGTCAATTCTGCAAAGTTGAGATCTCATGCATGAGGAGTTTAAGAGCAACAAAAAGCATGTTTGAGTGTTTAGATTCAACTCAGGAACATGGAGGGTCATCAAGAGTGGAAATTGAGACAATGCAAGGTTCCCCAAGGGTTTGAGGTGATTTTAGGGGTGGATTTTAGGAAAATAGAGTTTACAATAGATTTTGAAGAGAGTGTTGAAAAGATCCAAAAACCTTCACCACTTGGAGGAAAGAGTGAGTCTAAGTGCTTTTTATGTGGAGAGAAGGGACATAAGGCAAGTTCATGTCCATTGACCTTTGAGAGCAAGAGATTGAGCAGAAGGAGAGGCTTACTTGACTTGGGTTTGCATGTTGGACCTTCTTCACCAAGATTGGGAGGAAGAAGATCTAAGACAAAGGAGTTGTTTGAGGTTTGTGGAGTGGAAGGACTTCCAAAAGGACATGAGTGTAGTGGAGTAAAAGCACTTTTGGAGACTTTGGTGAAGGACCTTGGAGAGAGTTTTAGTACAGCTACAGAAATACTATCACCTTCATCAGCTAGTTCTCAAGATTATTGATGGAGATAATCTGTCAACTTATGGATAAACTATCCATGAGAGTTAGATTAATATGCACTCTAGGATTTGATGTTGCTATAGCAATCTTGGAGCAACTTGAACCTTTTGTGTTCCCTAGAGTGGATTATTCTCAGATGGTGTTAGTCATATATATACTCTATTAGTTATAGAGTGAGAGAAAAGAAAAGAAAAAAAGAAAAAAATTTGAGAGCAAAGAAAGATAGTGAGGGATTAAGATGCGAAAACTTTTGGTTTTCATTGGCAAGGATAGAGAAGATGTGGAGGACTTTGTGAGAGACTTCAAGAGAGCTTGCATAGGAAACAATGAGAGAAGGAAGAATGAGTGGGCCTCATTATTACCAAATTCTTTTGAGGATGTAGCACTTACATGGTATGAGTCAGAATACCAAAAGAGAGAGAGGAGAGATGAGGAAGAAGAGTCTTGGGAGAGTTTGACTTCAGCACTCATTGAGAAATTTCTCCCAGATGAGAGTTATGAGAGATTGATGAGTGAGGTTACCTTTCTCAAACAAGGAGATGGAGAGCAATTGAGAATCTATGTGGAAAGAGTGGAAAAGTTAGAATCCAGATTTTACATAGTGTTGAGGAAGGGTGGGGATGGTGTGGAGACTACTATGATTGGATTAGGAGCCATGCTCACCAAGAATTTTGTGGGAGAGTTGAGACCACCAATTAGAAGCAAGGTGAGATATGATAAACCTTCTTCAAAGGTTGAAACTATCAAATTTGCAATTTGTACGGAGGAGAGTTTGGAAGGTGATGAGAGTGATTT